>QYAJ01000150.1:212113-228644 GCA_003988865.1 Phialocephala sp. D728 | reverse complement strand
ATTTTCCTATTAATTTGTATGCGATTGTGGTGTAAAATAATAGAATAATACTTGGGCGATCTCACCAGACCATTTCGCTTCCCAGACCATTTCGCTTCCCAGACCATTTCGCTTCCACTGACTGGGAGCGAACAGCGACTACAGTCTGCACTAAGCGAAGCTGACGATTACCTATTTATACATACACACGCGCCATATACTAAGCTCATTATCGTTTCGTTTCGTTTCGTGCTAGATTAAGTTATTTTGTTTTTGGTTTTAGTATTTGAAGGTCCATTCGTTCTTCAGGTCTCGACTCTACAAGTGGCCCTCGTGTTGGTGAATAGATTAGATCGTTATTGAATTGCTGCGATGTTGCTGTTTGGGTTGGAATGGAATGGAATGGATGAGCATACGAGGTTTGCCATTTGGGGATTTCTTTTCTGTCTTGTGATGTTCTATTCTGCTCTATTCATGGGTTTGTAAGAGTTAGAGGAATAGAACACGGAGGATATCTTCGTCTAGATTTTGATGAATGCGGTTACACTTCAATTTGTTTGAGAGATACATATGTGATGATCGTGACTCATGGATATATAATTCTGATTGTGAAGAAGTTGCAGGCTAGCTGCCATCTGGGTGGACACACTGCCTAACTACCCCTGGTAATCTGGTTGGTACGAACGCCGCTGGAAGAAGAATTCAAGGAAATGAAAGATAGAGATGTCGTTGTAGAGAAATTCATCATAAATCTTCAGGCATGAAAATGAAGCTAGCCACATCTCCAAACTTCGTAGAAGAGCATCAACTTGTGTTCATATGAGAATAAGCTCTTCTATGGCGACACCTATTTCCTTCAAATGCTCTGGAGTCAACCTGGGATCCCAGTAGGTCGTCTCCCTAGTCTCCACGTTCACGAACCATTGGCCTGTCAAATCCTCAAGTTCCTCCGCTTCCATTTGCTGTGGTGCTTTCCAGTCACCATACCTGTACTCCCAACCCGGTGGAAGAGGGGGCATCCGAGGATCCTGCTGAGTACGAGTGTCTCCATTCGTGAATATCTGCACCTTCACACCCTGCGCACTCTCCTCCCTGACGCTCCAACCCGAACGGAGTGGACCCAACAGAGCTTCAGCGGACATAATCTCGGAAACATAGCAAGGCCCAACAACTCGAAAACAATTCCTTCCTGAAAGCGCGTCTGGTCGCAAAATGAGAGGAGAATTGCAACCTAGAATGACAGCTACACGGTCTCCGAGCTTAGCCGAACGAGGACCCAAACCAAAAAGACCTTCGGCTGTCTTGAAAAACAATCGGCCCTGGATTGCTCTCCGGATGTACAATGCCACACTGCTTCCCACAAATTGATCATCACTCCCACTCGCGTCTGCTAAAAACGCCTTAATTTTGTTCAAACTTCCCAAGTTCTTCTCCGTCGAAGGTTGCTTCTCGGACACACGTCCACCCACAATCATCTCCATGAAAAAATCATCGACAGTGGATCCTCTCCTGGCAAACTCGCCCGTTGACACTAGCCGCATCCACGAATGGCAAAGCTCGCGGATTTCGGCATCGGTGGTGAATGATTGGGCGGGTGGAGTAACGTAGCTAATATTTCCGACCAGGGTCCCCTGCAAGCCGAGACGGTTCCCATCGAGAGTCGGGAAAGCGGCGGACATGCCAGAACACCCACCATATTCAAATTCCTCTTCGGTCCAGTCACATGACCAATCTGGGACCCAAGACGGCAGGTCCATGCCCGTGAGGGGTTCGGCGAAGTTGCAGTGTCGGAGAAAATAGGCGTGGCCCAGCTCAAAAAGCCATTCTTTCGCAAAGTTCGTGTACACTTCTTGAACACTCAGAGCATAGTTGGGAATAATTAACTTACTGTTACTGGGGGGCAAAAGGCTGCGAATTGCATAGAGACGGTCGCGCGGGTCACTGCAAAGCAATCTCTTCGTATAGTACAGCATTCGCGTGATATATTGAGCGGTAGGATTGCAGCCTTGTCTAATGAACGCCCCGATCGCATCAGGACATATATTTCCAATGCCCAGAGACTCAATAAGCTGGTCCAACTGCCCTGACATCATATACACCCATTCAAGTCCCCGAGCGGAGATTTTCCAATCAAGGCGAGTTTTACCAACCACGAGACTAGCCTTCTGAGCCAGAACAATTTCCTGAAACACCCAGAGCCTAGAGAACCATTCTCGAGTAATAAGGTCCTTGATTGAAAACCAGCAATCCGCATGAGATTTCAAAGCTTCTGCGTCATTGCCCAAGGTGGCTGGCCAGCTTCCCGGTATTTCCTCCAAGGCTCCTTGTTCTGGCAAGTAGGTAACCGCGTCTCCTATACGACTTAAAGTCTGCAAAGCAAGGTCGCTATTGGGACTGCTGAGTCCTAGCCACACAATGACTTGTGAGGCATTTCTGTATATCGAGCCCATTTCAAGGACTTCAGCGCTTCGCTCGATCTTGTTGTCCTGATCGATGCAAATTGCATCGATCCACAACACTCTCGAGTCGTCGAAGTGGCGCAGGTGCTGCAAAGCGACGAAGAGATTATGCGCAATGCCGAGAGATGATATGCTTTGATGCTCTTTTCTGTATCTTTTGGGCTTGAGGCGATTGAGAACCTTGGCCAATTTGCGAGGGGGCGCTTGCACGTGGACAACTTGTGTCCTGTCTGAACAGCCCCATGTATATGACAGCGCCTCGTACTCCGGATGTGAGGAAATTTGCGTATGAAATATCTCGATCTGGATGTCGGTCTCAGGCAGACCAGGCTGCAGCCTGATAAGACGAATTTCCGTATAGCCTGGCGGTAGTGGTGTGTACCGATATTTCTCCATCGGATGCGTGAAGGAAGAGACGATGAAGATGGGCCGTGAAAGAGATTGAATCGATGTCGTTTGACGCAAATGTTGGGAGATGCTGAAGAAGAGAGGTTGCGCGCTTAAGAATTCAGGTGGTACAGATGTCTGAGCCTCAGCCTTGTCGCGTTGCTAAAAATGGACACCGACTGGATTCGACATAGGCTGCATGCGAGGGCTTACGTGGTACAAGAAATGCCACATGCTACAAATAATGTACCTCCGTAGATATTGAACCCCTCGGCTTCTGTACTTTATCTTGCCTCGATACAAGCTCGTACTTCTTTAGAGTTTGAACTGACAAGCCAAGATTCACGTAATGACACTCATCTAGCAAGGATACCTACCTAGGTAGGTAGAGACCTGGCTACGGAGGTAAACGGCTCGCGACCTTTCTATATCATAAATCCGACTAAAGGCAGACCCAATTGCAAAAGGCAACGTATGCAACGAGAAAAAACAATAACGGCGAAATGGCATTTGATACCATGGAGGCCCACTCGGGCAATTGTCTCGCGAGGCGACACACGGCAGTGAGCAGTGGCTAGTAAATTGAAAAATCTAGAAGAGAGGGTGGAGATGATCGATATCATATCCTGCGTGGAAGATTTTACAAATATTCTCCGAACGTATTCCCTGTCTCTAAATCTTGCAACAAATAGCGATCTGACCCACATGGCCAACCATAACGCCTCTATGATGTCCCAACGGATCCCAATGTTCGACTTACAACTGAACAACGCTTTAAACTCCATAGCCAAATGCATACAAAGATCACCCAGATCATACTCAAACATCAACCGGCGGGACCTTATCCAGTAAATTATCCCAATTGCCACCCTCCTGCGCTCCCTCTTTCAGCACCAGCAACTGTCTGACACCGCAATATCCACCTCTCTTCGCCGTTCTATTGAAGTCCACATAGTACCCCTCATTGGCCCAATATTCTTTCCCTTTCGCATGTCCGAGGGTAGCCCTCTTCTCCACGCCTTGCCAAGTTCCATCTTCATCTCCGAGATCATAACCGTGTCCACGTCCAGTGGCTGCGTTAACACTCTGCTCCTCTGTCATGTTGGAATGCACCGAAATCCACAACTGATCTCTCACCAGCTGTCCCTCTTTTTCTGCTCTTCGGTAGTTGAATCGTGGCATGCCGGCAAAATAGTTGAGGATTCGTTGGACCGGGGAGAAGAGGCGCTCAAAGCGTTTCGCGAGCCAGATGCGTCGGTAGGCGGAAGAGGAGTAGGCGGTGCGAACGAAGGGGTTCATATAGATGCCTGTGTCGTATTTATCTTCTTCTTTCTCCTTGCTAGCAGCCGAAGAAGAGATGGGAGGGAAAGGAGGTAGAGACATGATATCTGCATGAATCAAGCAGCATTCGCTCGAATCCCAGAACGGCTCTGGCTCACTCCTAAACTTCAAGGGCAGTTCCGGGATCCCTGCACCATCGATCTTGTTTCCATTCCCTTTCGACGAGTTCTGCGGCTCCTTGTGTTTTTCCGCACTAATACTCTCGAGTTCTGGTATATTCCCAGCCTGGAAATACCTCCCATCAAAAGCCACCATCCCACCCCAACAACTCTTCACTCTAACCGCATCTTTCCCAGCAAGGACGTCATTTCTAGTAACCGCATCTCCCTCCGCCGAAAACCACGGGAAGAGCGGAACCCCGATACTATACCCCTCTGCATCCCTCGTAGCAAACGTATCGTAGTATTTCCAACTCGTCACAAAATCCGCCGCACAAACCGCCTTATACGCTCCCACCTTCCCATCACTGTCGACATTCGTACCCCAAAGCAGCCTCGTCGCACCCTCCGCATCGAAATATACATCATTAATAAATAACACCTTCTCAAATCCCTTCTTCCCCAACCCCACCAAATCTCCAAGTCCCTTCCCACTCATCGCCTTCCACGCACTCCCATCCCACAACGGTTCGAGAACCCTATTCCTCACCTCCGCCAAGAACGCAATCCTCTTAATCCTCGTTTCTCCAGTCGGCAGCCTCGTCCTCTTCACGCTCCCCAAATCAATCCGGTGCTCCTCCTCACTCACAACCCTCTTCTCACACTCGAGCATCGCATCCAGATCCCTCAACGCATCCGTCGGTCCCCCATAAATAGACACAAAAACTCTCTCCTTCCCTATCCTCTCCACCAATTCAAGCAGACTCTTCCCCCACGCACCGCGAATCAGATCTCCATCAATGATATTCGCAGCAATGAACACCCTCTCCTCTTTATCAATTTCGTACTTCGGAGCCGAGGAATTGGGATACGAGGCATTGAAGAGGAGCTGCCATGCTAGGAGCAAGGAGAGGAAGATGCAGACGTAGAGTGGACGACAGAAGCGGGATATGTAGCGCCGGGTTTTTCGCAAGAGGAAGGAGTATCTGCGAGGGCGTCGGGGGAGGGGCTTGTCTTTGAATTCTTCGGTGGAGGAGGAGGGCGAGGAGAGGGAGTCGGTCGAGGAGCGGGGGAGAGGATCGTATCGTGGGGTTGCGCTGGAGCGGCGGCGAGAGGGCATGATTTCTGCTTCTGTCTGCTTGCTGAAGGGGCGTGTACCCTATTTTGTGATCAATGCCAAGGGCGCGAGGCGGCAGGTATTATCACTTGAAATGGCTATCATATGGTCATGATTCGTAAGTGTTGGAGATCCTGCAGAATCACTCTAGATACGGCGCAACCTAGAGTCGAGATTTGAATGCTGCCTCGAAGGTGAGAGTCTGTCGTGGCCCAGCTTACGAGCTGGGTGAGATAAGTCTGGGTATTAGGGCCCTTTTAAGCCATTTTCAGGCTTCCCGACCCTAATTTTCAGGCTCCCGAACGTTAAAGTTATCGCGATCACTTGAAAGTTATAAATTAACTAGAAACGATTCTATTATAAGAGTTAATAATTAAGAATTATAAAAGTTGGAGAAACTTTCCATCAAAGAGTTTTTGTTTTCAAATCTTTATTTATTATAGTAATGCCATAATACCTAGAATTTATCTCATTAGGCTCGTTAGCCACACGCGGCGTATTTAGTAGAGAGAGCACTTTGGAATGCCCTAGCCAATGATAGGGGCAGCCACTGAAATGCAATAAAGGACACCTTTGTAAGTACTAAGAAGCCCTTTTCTAGTCTACGAACAAATTCTCAACCTCGCTTCATTCAGTTCAAGTTGCATGATTGAGTTGTGGCTTCCGGTGCACTCCTTAATACGAACAAATTAGCCGTGTGTACTGTACCTCAGAGTTGAAAATATTAGCCCTTGAAGCCCATCAATTAATTTTGTTCATGCGAAAGCTCATATGATACAATTCCTATCAACTTCCATCCTCACCTCCTCAGCATATCGTCATCCATTACCATAAAGTCCAATGCATCGTAAGCAATGCTCGCTCAGCTATCTCAGGGGTATGTGCAAATGCTGCAGACTTGACTCCAAGGATGGCGGGATCAAATCAAAGTAATACAAAGCAGGGGCCACAGCTACGAGTGTTACTATTCCTGCCACTAGAACTCTGTTGGGAAATAGCTATCAGCATTGTTGGTGCTCGGGGGGGTTAAGTACTCGAGCGAACAAGGAAAAGGGCGAAAGTGTGATCGTCTTACAGGCGGCGACGTCTACCACCGCAGAGTCGCATGAAGAATCCACCAATCCAATCAACAAAGACAAGGTTCCAGAATGTCTTGAGGAAGCTTCTATCCTTAACGTCCTTTCCAGCAGATCGCACCGAGCTTGGTGTGGCGGGTCTCTCTGGAGTTCGGGCGGGAGAAGGCTGGCGCTTTCGAGACTTGACTTGAGTATCATCATTCTCGTCTGCGACAGCTGTACTCTTCGCCGTATCCTTCTGCTTGATGGTCGTTTCAGTTACAGTGCTGGAACCTAGAGTTGGTGGAGACAATGTGACGTCGGGAACAGCATCCTTCGTCGTGGACTGTTCTGATTGCTCCTCATCTTGGCCTAGTTGTCGATTAATGCCTGGGAAAGGAGTTGCTGGCTGAACAACAATGTTTGGACTTGAAGTGCCAGTTGTCAATTCACGAACGTCCTCGTCGTCATGACCGAGTTGGCGATTTCCAACGATGAGTGGAGTCATGGGGTTGGGAACGACGTGCAAGTCCTCGTTACAAACGCCATCCATCGAACCTTCACCAACACGTTGCGTTGATGCTTCTTCAGCGGGAGCTTTTTGATCAGTAACTGCTGGAATTGATGTTACTTCGCTGCCTGTATCCTCTTCTAATGATTTGGCTGGTTCTGGATCCTGTGTTTCCGTGACACTTTCTTTCTCTGCTGTTTTCACAAGTTTGGTAGGAGCATCCTCTGCGGCCTGTTCTAGATTAGGTACATCAGTCTTAGTAGTAATTTCGGTCGCCGGTTGCTCTGATCCTGCATTCAAGGCACCGTCATCACTGCCAACCACGGATCGTGTAAGGTTCTGGGCCTTTTTCTCAGGCTCAGCCGGTGAAGCATCACTCTCTTTGGCAACAGGGAGGTCATTTGTAGAAATTTCTTCTTTAGTGACGTTGATACCATTAGTTGCTGGTTTATCCTCGTCATTGAGCTTGACGGGTAAAGATGCAAGAATATTATTCCCCTCGTCATTGTCCTCTGCAATGGAGCCAAGGGATGGAGATCGTTGAGCTAAGACAACTGGTGATACTGCTGAGAGATTGAGTTTGTCAAGTCGGTTGTTGGGATCCATGACTGGAGATCGTGGAGCCAGGTCAAGCTTCACCTCGTCCGCTGGCAGACGTTCCTGCAATCGTCGAAGATGCTCTAGAATTCCAGCGCGATCTGTGGGGAACATCTTGATAGAGGGATCATTCATGTCAATTTCCTCTTCGATTCTTGGTCTCATGCCCTCGTAGGGGTCGAAGTCTTCATGTTGACAAGGTTCAACGTGATCTGAGGGGGAGCAACATTCATGAGAAAATTGCGGGACCTTCTCGTTCGGCGGTGTCTCTGGGAGGGGTCCATCATCGATATCAAAAGGTCGAATGAAGTCTTCGGGCTTCTACAAGTAACAGTCAGTCCAGTGTTAGCATTTCAAGAATATGGAACTTGCCTCTTCCTCTTGATCAATAGCTGCAGCTACATCAGCCACCTCTGCCGCAGTATGAGCTACTTGAGGAATCGGAGTTGAGGACATGCGCCTGAAGCCGATACGGCCAGCCTCTTCGTCGGAGATTGGAGGGTCAGGTTCTTCTCGGTCGAGAGTAGCAGCAGTGTCAGCAACCTCAGCAGCAACATCCGCGAGCTCAGGCGTACGCGATCCGTTCCTAGACCCCTTGTCTTCAGTAGTGTCTGCGGTCTGGAGATGATCGGAATCATGTCCAACATGGGCAGCCTTGGCGCTCGGCTTCTCCTCTTGCTTAGGTTCTGGCTCTGCGTTCTCGACAACAAGAGCTGGTGGTGCGACAGCTTTGTCTTCTTCCATCTGATCATCAGAAACATCTTTACTATCGGCATCCTCGAAATCTTGAATCTTCTTGATGTCAACTACAGGCGCGGGCGCGGGCCCAATAACTTCTTCTTCAACCGTTTTTCTATTAGAAGTTTCGATTCCACGAATGCCTTGAACCTCGTTGGTATGCTTTGCTTCCTCGATATGTTCGGTCTGTGGCTTCTCGAGGATAGCTGGGGTAAGATGTGGTTCAACTGGTTCCGCCGTAGCAGGTGCCTTCACCTTCTTTTCTTTGTCCATATCCTTGATAATCTCATCTGCGAAGAGGGCGTCGTCGGTCTCCCGCGTGCCCATCGTCTCCTCGATTGAAGGCGTCTTTTCTTTCTCCATCTCTGCTGGTGGTGACGAGTCTGTTTGCTCAGGTTCGGGCTCGTGTAGGATTGATTCCTGTTCTTCTGACTCAGTAGTCTTATCTTCGGCCTTAGGGATGGAGAGGAGGTTGTTTTTGTTCCCAATGTCGTCAGTAACTGGAAGGAGGTACTCGTTAGCGCATCTCGCCAAACTTGCAAGTACAACCTCACGAAGAAGAGCATACCTGTTGGTGAATCCTCGTTCAAAGTCCACCAATCTCCAGGACCAAGACGAAATTTATATTGATATTCCTGGCCCTCCTCGACCTGGACTTCTTTGTGGAACTCATGCTCATTGTTCTCATCGATCGCGTAGTCCATCTCCTGCGGATGCCATGCTGGATCGGAAAAAGAACCTGCTAAAAAGATCGGAGGTTGGGTGCCAGGCTTCGAGTACTTGACCGTCACGAAGACCATTCGAGGAGGCATTATGGCGGTCAAGGCTCAAGGGAGCTTCGAGCCTTATGTTGGAGAGGTTCGTAGGTTGTCGCGGACCTTATTTGGTGCTGGAAATTGGTATGTTGTTCCGCTATGCTAAATGCCAGCAAGGAAGGAGCAGATCTTGACCACAAAGTTAGCCCAAGAGTGAAGGAAAGAGGTTGCAAAGAACAATAACATTCAGAGATCAAATTCGAGATAGCGAAACACTTAAGCATGACATGGGAGTCAATTATATATCAGATTCCGCATGTCATACGATGAGGACATATTTTGGCTTAGCACTATCATGCAGCATTATCACTTACAAAACACGAACCCAAACGCAGGCAAAAGCAATCGTCACGAACAATAATCACTATACGAACCAACAGAGACCCTCCATCAAAAGCATTTATCTTACTGATATCTTGCCGGGATTTCGACGCAAATTGCGTTGTTGTCGTTTGTTCCCTGCTGACGGCTGGAAACAGGGCTGACAAGGCTGTGGTAGGGCGGATCGAATGCTCCAGGAGTGTTAGGCAAGGGTGACACAACTCAGTTCGAACGCCTGAGCTTGTCTGGAACAATAGAAGACATTGTAAAAGATGGGAGCTCCGGAAGTTCAATTGAAGATAGATATCAGACAACCCTAACCCCCGGAAGTACTGCATCCTCCAAGGTCATCCGGGCATTCCAATCATCTGTGTCATTATCTTCCCCACTACAGATTTCTTGGTGGCAGGCCGGCAGAGGAAGTTGGCATCCCTGAAGTTGCACATGCCAACAATTATTGGCCCTATCAGGAGCCTGGATCTGCATGCGCCACAGCTTCCGTTTGGACTAGCCTGTGTGAAGCTCACGCCACAACCTAGGGATCTGAGCAATTGTTGAGCTTCAGAAGATCTTTGGCTCATGGCGATCAGTCACGAATGAGATGTCTCTCTCCCCAATTGTAGTAGTAGAACTCTTGAATGTCTAGCTTTGCAATGGAAATTGCTCTCTATCAACTAAAAACTTATCACTGCGTCATTCTGCGCTCAGGTGTCTCTTTAGCAAAACTCGCTAATCGGCATCTATTTGACCGATGAGACACCCCAAAGTTTCTAGGTATGGGTAAACATCAACATTTGTATTCGATTTGCAATCATTCAATTTTTCCAGAGCAAAGCAGAGGTTTAAGTCTTGAGTGTCGTTGATTCAAGCATTCGTGTCGCACTCGTTGGACATACTACTTTGACATTAACCACACTGTTTCGAAAACCCCACCTCATCAACCCACCATGTCTCTGCCTCCCGTCATCGTCAGGATCAAGCGCAAGGCTACCGACGAGCCCGTTGACCTCCTCCGTATACTTCTACGAGTCCTATAGACAGCCTATGCTAATAGAGCTCTACAGGTGTCCATGAGTTAGACAATCCAAAGAAACGCAGAGCGACTGAATACGTGTTCTCTCTACAGTCTACGCCCGATGTCTCGAATCAGCCTACCCCTCCAGCGGTCCGCAGGATCAAGGAGCTTAATCGCTCTGCCAGCTCTCATGCTCCAGGTACATCGTCTGCACCGATCTCAAAGCTGGGAACTCCAGGATTTCAGAGTCTGCAACAGTCCAATGCACAGCCAGCTCCGAGCAGTCTGCTCATTCAATCTGCCCCTACCACAAATCCTGGAACGCCAACTAGCACTGTGGACTCGTCACAAGGATTCAAATCTACACAACCACGACGCTTTCATATCTCACGAAGCTCTACTCCTTCAATTCTAGATCCTGCAGGTGGTGGAATTCGCAGGCGTAAAGCAGAACCTACAGTCTTCGTAGAGCGCAAACCTCGGCCCAGGAGCCACAAGGGAGAAGCCATTGGTGTCAATAGCGTGCCTACTTTGGATGCCTCGAATGTTCTTCGGCCACAGAAGAAACCTGGCCTAGCTGCACGAACCTCAACTGCACCCGTCAAAGCCTCAATACCCGAGCCTGGAGTTGCGCCTCTGCGAAATGTTCGCCTGCCTTCTGGGGACATCATACCATGGGATGTCAGCTCCGAACGGCTGGCAGCTGAGATGCAAGCATATACATTGCAGGAAATTGGGAAAAATCTAGCCGCATCTCAGACTCCAAAGCCAGAACCAAAGTATACATCATCCCACATTCATAATCCTACTCCGTCAAAGTTTAAGCCAAAAGCACCAGCTCTACGTTATGCACAACGACATCCAGAGGACAAGTCTCAGGCAGATCGTGAGATGATGGATTTAGACGGACCATACGTTGAGGATGAGGTGGATGATGATTCTGAATACATTATCGACACGTACATTCGCATACCAGTGGGAGTTCTTGAGACCGAGGACGCGCCGAAAAATATTGGATTCTTGATACTCGACTCTCAACCCGACATTGACGAATTCTATCGCGAGGAGGAAGACAGCGACGAGGAAGAGGACGATTTGGATGAAGACGAGAACGGTAGGCATTCAATCCCGAATCAGTATCGTGATTTAGCTAATCATAATGCAGCTGAGAATCACTACACAGCGGACTATCCAGACGAAGAAGTTGATTCCGATGACGAATTCAACCGCAACGCATATCATTATCGGACACATAACGCTTCAGACTTGGAGGAATTCGATGGCGCGGATGATGAAGATATGACTTTCAGCGATGATGAGGACGAGAGTACAAGATATCCATGGATGGAGAAAAAGCCGTGGCTGGTGCGTCCAAAGGCGGGGATCGCCGGACAGGAGGACGAAGACAAGTGATGTTATATATAGACGAGCATTTTGTGTAAAATTCCGTAGCCAACAAGCTCAGGATCCAAATTTCTTTTTATTGGTGTAATTAAGTAGACTTCGCCCCAAACTTTGCATACACTGACACCTAGGGGTAGTCTTCACTCCCCCGAGCTGCCTGAGATCTTTCTCTATCCTACATACTGTTTAGCACTTGCAGTACAAGTAACAGTGATATCCAGCAAGCATTTTGCGGCGAAGGCCAAAATCTCAACATCCCTCCCATCTTTCCCCGCAGCTGCTTCGCAGTCCATAATTCCATGAACACGGCAGTCTGCAATTATATTGAATCCGTGCGTTTCTAACTTTTCCTTGTCACCTATTAGGTTCTCCATGCTAAATATCTCATAATAGCCTCAAACGAAAAGTTAGATCCATTGATCACATAAACCTCATCACCAGCTTGTGTGTGCTCTAGTCCAAGACCCAAGTAAACTCATCGAGTGGCGAAGGATATTCGATCTTGAATAGCGTTGTTGATTGTGGAAAAGTCTTCGAGTGTCAATTGCTTCGAAAACACTGCATTCGTTCGATTTTCCTAGCCGGAAGGTATTGCCATGGATTAAAGCGGCATGCGCGGCTTGTCCTCTGCCTTCGCACTTCTGGATCCAACATCCAATACTCCATCAGTCCTGCAGTCAAAGCATTGGCTTTACACGAATCGTGCCAGTCATGTTTGTTGAGACATATTTCTTCCCGCCGTCTTCATATGATTCATTGAAAAGGGTTCCTTAAAGTGCAGAAATGAAGTGATCAGTTCTGTGGAGAACCGAGAAAGCGCAATCAGCTGCGCTGCGCTATTGAAGGCCTTTCTGGAAAGTTCCTTGAAAGTTCATCTTCAATCAGGTCCACCATTCTCGAGGATTTCCTGACAGCTTCGTCGAAAGGTCCCTCAAACTCTGAACCGTCGCCGCATCCAGCTTCCAAGAGAGAAAGACATGGTCGGCGTCTTCCGAATAATATATGCCCATCTGCTGCAATGCTGCTCGGCTGACAATGGTTTTCCTCAGCGTCTGTCCTTGTCGACCTCCGTCATTTTGCCGATTGTCCGGAGGGGCCACGCGGTTCAACGATACTACTTGTGGAGAGAACGTTTTTAGGTCTCTGCTCACGATGGCGGGTCTGCTTGGCGGATCGGTCCACCATAAGTTGCTGTTCTTGCAAAGATCCTGAGATTTAGTGCGAAGAATCTGCAGCGTTACGGCATCAATGCGCTCTGGGAGGCGAACATAGTGACCCTCTTCAGAGAATTTCATCCGCATCGATTCTAAAGCTGCGCGGCTGACTTTTGTTTTCCGTATCAACTGTCCGTCTTCAGATGTTTTTGGCGGTGCTAGTGGCTGCGGAGCTGGTCGCCGCGTTTGTGCTGGCTTCCATTGAAATATTTTGCTTGCAGGCCCGGCCTTTTCTTGCGTGACTGAGGGCTGCGTCTGTGTGGTATTGAAATATTTAGCCCATCCTAAGCCCCGGTCAGATCTTTCTCTTGCAGGTTCGACTTTTTTCTGCGTGGTTGGCGGCGGGATCCTGTTTTGAATTAGAGCGTCTCTATCCAATGCATCAAAAAAGACATCGTCCTCATGAGAAGTTTCGTGGTATTCCTTTTCTTGCACCTCCTCAGTTATCTCTTCGTCGATAGTGTCAGTTTTCATGATCCATTGGGTGGTCATGATATTCCGTCTGTAGGCAGTGTCCACTGAGCCGGCGTAATCAGAATCCACCACGGAGACGTTATCGATGCCTAGATTCATCTGGATCTGCTTCACTCCACGCTCAATCTTTATAACACGGCGGCTCGATTGAGAACTCACAGCCCTGGTTCCAATTAGTGATCTACAAAAGAATTTTGGGTACTCTGAGCATCGACATACAAATCAGCAAAGCTGATAGCCATATTCAGCGTTTGTTTGCACGTGGCCATGTCTTTCTCCAGGCCTACAGTCTTCTGCTCTTTAAAAGTCCACGCGATTCTCCTCCACGTGCTTTGCCTCGGGTTCTTGGAGGGTTTCACATATGGCCTCAGCAGGGTTTCAACTTCTAAAGCGACAACACTACAGTTCGCCAGCGCCGTTTGGAGATGAGGAATAAAAGAGTCTTGCGCTGATGAATCGGCAGCGTGGATTTGGTGAACGAATGAATGGACCTGACGCAAAAGCTGGCTGATGGCTTTCAGTTCGCTGTCGAGCTTTGCGGTGGCTCGTGGTGCTCCGCTGATGCCTTCTATAAATTTCGTAGCTCGTTCAATTCCATCCATGGCAACAGCTAACACTCCAATGATCGAGAGCGGGTCCGGCATGATGAACGCAGTAAAGAAATGACGGACGATTAGCTGTTAGCTCTCTCGATTGGTAATATTTGAACGATCCTAGCCAGGATGGAGTCCCGAAATTAGAGCTCCGTGTTGTACGATACAATACTTCGTAAATACTGGAAGGCCTTCAGGAGCTACGAGGAAGCTTTGGTCATTAAGGCGAGAGGTACGGTAGTGGTCGCGAGAAGAGTTGCTCAGCATCCAGCAGCTGAGGCTGAGGCTGAGCTTAGCGCTAGGGGCTGGGTCACCCTCGCAAAGCCCGAAGCAGATGCAAAGCCCCAATTTCAAGATAAGGCCGCAAACCTTTATTCTTATTTCTGTGGGGGAAGCCACCAAAATCTCGTCTAAAATGCTATCATCATGGCTCGAATTTTGTAGGCGCATCCCATCAGCCTCGTCCGATCAATGTAAGATGGCATAATGGCGATGGGTTGAATACGATCGAGTAACTAAGGGAAGGAGGCATCCTCTTTTGATCAACATAGCGTATCCATAGGGTAACACTGGCAGCTACCCCAACGCTGGACGACTACGCAATGCTCCCAATAGTATTCCCGTATTTAAGGATACGTCCTGCTTCGTGATACCGTACCGAATTTTTTGATACGGATGTGATTTCTATTACGAGAAAGTATTTGGGCGAAGTATGCTGAAGTGAGGCAGCGGTTAGGACCAGGCCGTAGAATCCGCTATGCTGCTCTAGAAAGTGTCCACTGGTCTCTGGTGGTCTTGTATCTCTTGATTACCTAAGATGGGGACGTTTCAGCCTGAGGCGTAACACGGCAAAGCACCTTCGCTTAACAACATTTAAACGCTAATTATACCAAGCCAAATTTAGGCAATCTCCCCTCCATAGCCTCGGGGAATGTTATAGGTCGTATAATATAAAATAAGCAAAAGTTGGACAAATGATCGGTTTGGATCACCCTAGCCCGGCTGGCACAATTGGTTAGCGCGTGGGCCTTTTACAAAAGAGCAGCCCAAGGTTGAGAGTTCGAGCCTCTCGTCGGGCGATCAACGACAAACTTTTTGATTTGATTATAGCATGAATAGCATGAAAGAGAATTTCAGATCGATTTTTTGTTATTCGTTGCAAACCTTGGGCTTGAGCGCTTAAACCGCGAAGCGAACACTTAACTTTTCATCGCTTAGCTAGCTTATGGATCTCTGCCCAAGCGAGCGAGGCGGGTCACACACTGAGCAAACTGCTTCCCTCCTTTCTCACAACTCAAAAAGTTTTATTATTTGAGGTACAAACTCGATTTCGATTCAATTCCAGCTCATACAGCCCACCATTAGGAGCTATCTTTGTTAACTAAGGCCGTGTACCTCGCCATAATAATCATGCAGCCACCACTATACAACGTTGACACATCCGGATTGAGGATGGTGGCGACAGCGACAGCACCATTCTTGCTCAGGATGATTCCCATTTATCATATCATATGGAGATTTCCTCAGCAATCTGTACAACTATTCAATGAAGAAGCTAAAGGAGCTTTTCGCAGATTGAGCTTGTGCAATTGACAAAGTTCATAAAAGTTCATGAAAGATCCATTTGTGGACAAAACGTCATCCTTGCGTTCAAGTGGCATTAGCGTTCGGATTTCAAAGGTAACCACGGAAAAATTCGAGTGAGCTGAAGTCCTTCATTGCGTGCTTTACAGGATCAGATGTCTATTGTTCTGTTCTGTTTCAGATTCTACCTTTACCACTTATTTTCATTTTTGGCAGCTGTGCAAAGACTCAATATCTTCGAACATTGTCTCATGCAAAGACTCGCCAGAAAGTCATAGTCCCTTTGCTATAGAATACTAGAATAGAATTTGTATCACGAAGATGCTGTATGAAACCCCATCATCCATCGTAGACCTTCTACAAGCCAGCGAAGCCAACTTCCCAATAGGTGGCGTGCAGACTGTCGGTATCTCACAGCGGTAAGCTGCGCTCGAGATGTAATCATAACCCTGGCTCATTTGTCTTACTACAGGCAGCAGTATTCGTTAATAAGAGACATCCAAACCACACAAGAACTTTATATTCTCATTTGGTTGCCTAGGGAAGATACTCCAGTAGCCAGCAAAGACAGCAACTGATCCGTCGTCTACAAGAAGCGTTGACCAAATGCATTCCACTCGTTGACATACCTTTCAACAAGGTTGGGAAAATGCCACAGACATATACTTAGTTCTCCAAGATGTCAAACTAATGCTTTAGAGTTAGATCTACGAACCTATACAGCAATTCCTAGAGCGCGGCACGGGTGGGTATGGGCACCCATTTCGCAAAACAGACTACCCATGGGTGGGTAGGGTAATGGGTACAGTTTTGAGAGGTCTACCCACTA
>QYAJ01000150.1:150447-212004 GCA_003988865.1 Phialocephala sp. D728 | reverse complement strand
GCCCTCCCCACCCAACGGGTAATAAAATATCGATTACCCTCCCCATGGGCACCCACCCATGTGGATACCCTTGGTCAGCCGCAACCCGTGCCGCGCTCTAGCAATTCCCTTCCATAGCTCAAGGGTTAGCGATGCTGGAGAGGGTATTGAATAACATGACATCCACTTCACTTGAGACGGTCTCAAGTTTTGTCAATGGCCGAGAACCGATAGTAGGTGAAGCTCCAGCTGTCCTCTGCACGGATAATAGTGGTGTGCTGCATAACAAGACCGTAGAGGACCTAGCATATATCACAGATTCACAGAGACTCTTCAAAGCTAGAGTTGGTTACTGAAGAGCTGTTGACGATTAGTATGATGAACTGTGCAGGATGGTCGATCAAGGGTTCAAAGAGATATCCCGGTACGTAAATCTTTGGTCTTGGATAGCAGAGGACTGATATTGAATAGGTCCTTTTTGTAGCGACACGAAAACTCCAATGTTATTTGTGAGCAATACTCGGGATCCAGTCACGCCAATATACAAGTGAGTCTCTAATTCTGATCTGATTAGATGGGTTCTGATAGGAAATAGTAGGCAGAAATGGTCCCACCACTTCAAAGATGCACAGCTTTTAACCGTAGACGCCACAGGTGTAAGCTCCCCTACATGACCCCGCTCTTTTTTTACACCATTAAAACGAGCTTACAGCATACATCGGCCGTTGCAAATAACACCTGCGCATTTGATAAGATCAACATATCCCTCCAGAGTAGAGTATTCCCTGGGAACGATAATTTCTGCGCTTGGAAGTGGGCCTATGGAATGTTATAATCCCGCAAAGGATAGAGACTGTGAATGGCTGGAGGGAGATCCAGGATGCCCTTACGGCTCTTAGAGCTCTACCGCCCTGCCAGAGATGTTAGTAGAGCAGGATATAGCGGAACGGAGCAAAATTTAGAGATATGTAAACGTAAGATCGAGCCGCCGCAGGATGTCCAGCATAGGTGTTTCAAGTGGACACCTACCTCTCGAGAGTTTTTGGATCCACACCCCTACTAGGACTTGTATTTGTTTTGTTCCACATCAATGAAGCAGCTGAAGGCCACCCCCGTCCCCACCCAGAACCCTCCGCCGCCCCGCCGCCGCCCCGAAACCCCCGCGCCCGACCCTGCGACCCTTAGTAGCTAAGTAGTGCTAACCCTAACTCCTGCTACGTCGTTGTATCCTAGGGCATAGCTTTCCTGAGCTAGGTATCGCATGCGATTATTGATGGAAAGTGAGGTCTTGATGTGAATGTTTAAATTTCGTAACCAAGACTTCAAACTCTGGGTCTTTCTTCACACCCTCCCCCTCTTACTCTTCCCCTCAAGCACCCCAACCAACCTCCCCACCCCTTCAACACACCTATTCCACCCCCTCGCCTCAAACGCCTCGATCTGCTGCCCACCCAACCACGCATTCGGTCCCCCCTTGGTCCAATCCTCCCAATAATCTTCATAAATCTCAAACTCCGGGAATCCGTATCCCATCCTCATCCTCCAATTCCCCTCCTTTCCCTCCTGTCTCTCTATTCCCTCTTTTCCCTCCTGTTTGTCTTCGTCGGCCACCCATTCCGGGACCTCAACATCAATAACCCTCATCCCTTTTCCCTGGAAGAATTCCCGCATCATAGGGAAGGATTTCCGTTTCCACGTTCGGTTGTAATCTGTTGGGCAGAACGGCTCTTGTTTTCCGAAGCCGAGGAGGAGGATAGGTTTTCGTGCTAGGGAACGCGACTGTGAGTGTGCGGGGAGGAGGGGAGGCGAGAGGGCGGTTTTGAAAGAGGTGCAGTGGGACCAGGTGTGATAAGGAACTAATATGATCAAGCCGTCATGTTGATTTATCCCTGCTTCCCATTCGGCGCGGGATTTGAGGTTGGGTTTTGGTGCGGGACAGGATGGATCGGCACGTGATTCAGGTGGAGAAGGGTTTGAGGATATAAAGTCGTAGTGGGCGAGATTGAGAGCGGCGATGTTGTAGTTGAAAGGGATGGTGGGTCGGATGCAGGTGTGTTCGATGAACTCGGCGATGGCGGCGCTGAGGACGCCTAGGGGATGTGGGAGGGAGGTATTGTGTATGAAGGCGAGGGACTTTGGTGAGCTTTCAGGTGATGCCATTTTTGTTCTTTTGGCACGAAAGAATGATGGAATTGTATAGATAAATGACGCAAGAATTTGGTGATCGAAGCTGATAAGGTAGAAGAGTTGAATGGCCGTGGCGGAGTATGAAGAAAGCGTGAGTCAATCGCGACCTCGTATTCAAAATTTCGAGATCACAATTTCTTGGCGACGACCACGAAAACCCTTCGTGCGGCCATCACAGACTGTCCTCGATCAATAAATCGAAAGACGAGCACCAGAATACATCCGTTCAGCCACAGCCACTTCACAATACCAGCGCAAAACTACAACTGCAGCACGCCAGTTTCTATTGTCGCGTTCTCGTCTTCAAGGCCCAGCAAGCAGCCAAGCACTCAATGAAAAGAGTGGGTTTCCCTTGATGGGATGGCAATCAAAAATTCCCAAGTCAACGCGTCTTGACGCCCCGATGTGCAATGGAGGTCTCGTCGCGCAAACAACCGAATTCTTGAGCGCGGTGTTTTCGAGAAGGTAAGTATGAAGAAGAAAGGAAATAATTGCGGGAGGAAGGAAGATTATATACGGTGCGAGAGACGCTAGCGACGCTAGTGATGGGCGAGTGTTTGTCGTTGGAGCAAACATCGGCTGTTTGCTCGATGTGCAAACTCACGTGATCCCAATCCTTGTTTGCACCTGCAGTGGCGACGGGAATTGCGAGTCCAGTCAAGAATCAGCCTTTCCGTTGAGGCTGTGGTCGGGGGCGACAACAGCAAGGCTAAGCTAGTGAGGCTACTCCTGAGCGACCGTAAGATGTTTTTCCGTTCTAGAAAGGCGGATCTGATACGAATACAGCATAGCGAACAGAAGTTTAAATCGACACTAATAATGGCTAAAGCTTTCTCAAGTGCTGTTCATCGCGAATCCGACGACAACCTCTCGATATCCCGCAGCTACGTGTCCAGAGAGCAGAGAGCAGTCTTCTGCACCATGGCGGACGATACTTCCCGGCATGTTATTTACGAATTTGATGACAGGTCTCTAGAATGATGATCAGTCGGCAATGTTCTCCGAGCGTTCGAGTCCCAGATTACTACAACTTCTCCCGTCAGCAACCCGCTCAACGACTCATATATCGAAGGATTGCCGAAGCAGGGCGCTCACGAATATCTGCCGATGACAAAACACCTCCTCCTGTTGACGTTAACTGGTGATATTTCCGAGTGGCGCATATTTTCGGTTTTCACGTCTCCACATCAGAGTCCAAGGTACCCCGCAACAGTGCTGATTCGCTCAAGGGACATATGATTTGCCTCGAAGCTTTCTTTGCCCTACTATGACTGCCAGTTACCCGAAAGCTTAATTTTGTCGCCTATCGGACCTTTCTGGTCCGTCTGGTGGGACAGGTTCGGCCGACATTTACTTCGTACAGCAGCAGGTCGTTTTTTCTCTTGATCATGCTCTTTTCTCTTTCAGCACTCAATTCCATCCCTGGAGTGAAGTCGTACTTCCGAACGAATGCGCTGTGGCACGAGGAAAGGATAGATCAAGGCATGCATCAAAACGAAATGGTAAATTACCTTTGTTGAGTCTCATTTAGTCATTGTCGACTATTGGCAAGTATTCATGAATCCTATTGTCAGTTATGCCGCTTTAGTCACCAAGCCGACCATTGAACAAGCCATACGCTCCGGGTTTTGGTGATACTCTGGATTTTCAGAAGTCTGCATTGTGGATCAGACACGAGGTCAATATGTCAAGTCAGAAGAGCCCCAGGACCTTGAACCTCGAACCCCAAACTGCATCCGAATATTGGAGAACTTCCGCCTGCGTTATTGAAAAAGATTGATTTGATTAACGTAGCTTCCGACAAGAATGTTTGTCCAGAGGCCAGTTCTTAGTCTTCTCACCGTAAGGGAAAGAACACACATGATCCTGCTAGTCAATTTTCGAGAGATCTGGGGGTCGAGTTCAACATTTGCCGAATCCGGGCCGCGGTCAGAATCCTGTACCTGCTCCGTTTTGCAAAGTTCTGAAGATCCCGAGTGGGAAGGTGGTCACATTTGTCTGGGGTAGTCTGACATCAGACGGTACACACGGCAATCTTGCCAAGGTTACAATGATCTGAGAGAGTAAGAAAATATACACGGAACTATTCAGACTTGCCATGTTCTGGTCTTATTCGGTATAATCCTCTAGTTTTTGCCGGCCCGGCTCAAGGAAGTTTATCCCGAAAGCTCTAAAGCCTCGTTCCTATGCACGGTCTGTTGTGCTGGAACTTCTACTGGCCTTACGACAGCAGCAGTACAAATATCGGCAGATCTCGTTTCCAAGCTACCGGGTATCAAGCAATGATCAAACGAACTCGCATCACATAAGCGGCACCTTACGCAGTCCTGTCCGCATTGGATACCAGCTAGTCTTACGCTGGATAAACCCTGTCACTGGTCAGCATAAGACGTCGAGCGGCGACTACAACTCACCTATCACTATCACTCTAAGCCCTATGGATAACCCTCTGAATCATTCTGAAGCTAGCTCGGCCGACGACCTTGTCAGATGCGGGCCTGTGGCAATCTCGCACTCCTCGCACTTTTCACGTGATATCAGCATTATCGCTCTCGCAACTTGCCCGCTGACTATCTTCATGCTAATGAGCACGCTAATCCCCTCTCTTGACAGACTTCGATGTTAATTCCCGAAAGTCTCACTCAGCAACGTAGGTGATCAACAGAAGAGCGAACTACACTCCAGACATATATCCCGCGATGTCTCTCGTTGAAACATACTTTCCTCTCTTTCCCTTCTCATCTATCTCGACTGTTTCGAGGAGAGACTTTCAAGACTGGCAAAATGGGTAGCTCCAAATTACTTTCAGAGGCCTTCGGTGAGCCTATAAATCGGCCAGTTCCCACTATGCATGACTTCTATCAAGAAGTCACTCAGAAATACGGCGATCGAGTAGCCTTGGTATGCATGCACCAACCAGCATCCTTCCTCACCTCAATTACTCGCGGCGATCCACCTACACCTCCCTCATCACCACCCGAGAAATACCTTAGATGGACATTCAACCAGATTGGGCATGCCAGTCATGCTTTAGCTGCTTCTCTCGCAGCGTCCGGGGTCAAACCTGGCATGCGAATCGTATCTTTCCTCAACAACGGTGTTGAATGGCACGTCATGTTACGGGCTGCGTTGGAGCTCAACTGTATGTTCGCGCCATTGAATCCGAGAGTGGCTCTCAACAAAGAGGAAGCAAGACACATGATGGCCATGATACAGCCTAGCGTGGTGCTGGTTGAAGACTCGAACATTGCAGAGAAGCTCGCGCTGAATGCCCCCGACTCCTTCGGTAAAGCGCCAGTGAAGCTGTTTTCTACAGGTGGCCAAGACAAGACCAGTGTGCCACAAGGCTGGCAAGACTTCGCCTCCTTTGCGGAGAGCGGTGCAACAGCTGGCGAAAGCGTTTTGAAGACATTGAAAGTCGTTCGGAAACCAGACGATGTCATCGCCATGTTCACCACCAGTGGTACAACCAATCTCCCCAAAGGGTGTCCATACACAAACTCCATGTGCGCGGGGATGATTGTTGCATTCATTCAGCACTGTGACTTCACACGCGATCCAAATCGTGTTTCTCTCTGTCATATGGCAACCTCTCATATCATGGGTGGTCTTGGCTATAGCGCGGCTTTCCACTGCGCGGGCCTGAAGGTAGTACATCCAGCACCAACCTTCGACGCCACTTCATCACTCAAAGCAATCAATCTAGAGCGCGCCTCAGATGTCCCTGCAGTTCCCGCACTCATCTACGCTATGCTTGCAAACCCCAATTTCGACCAGGTCGACACCAGCTGTCTGAAGCATGCCCATCTGGGCGCTACGACAATCCTACCCGAGACCATCAGGTTATCCATGGAAGAATTCAAGTGCGAGCGAGCAAGCGAAGCGTATGGCATGACGGAGACTGGACCTGCCTTGGCGCACAGATACTACGATCTCGACACAAAGGTTCCTAAGGTTATTACTTGTGGTTTTGTGATCCCCGGTTCCAAGGTTCGAATTTGTGATCCAGAAACAAACAAGCCAGTTCCGAGAGGAGAGCCGGGAGAATGCCATATTGGAGGCGATTTGATCATCAGGGAGTACTGGCTGGGACCGACGAAACGAGGCCATGACGCTTTTTACACGGACGAGCAAGGCCTTTGGATCAGGACTGGAGATCAAGCTGTCATGCATGAGAACGGAGAGTGCCAGATTGTTGGACGGTACAAAGACATGGTAATCCGTGGAGGCGAGAATATTTCACCTAGTGCTATCGAATCGATCATCCTCAGCAAATTTGATCTGATCGCAGAGATTGTCGGTGTACCAGATGAAATAGCAGGTGAGATCCCTATTGCCGTTATTTCGAAGAAGTCTGGGCAAGAAGTGAATATCTCTAAAGTGAGGGAGACACTGGTGAAAGACCTTGGTGCAGCTTGGGTTCCAGAAGAGATCATCGACATCCAAAGCCTTGGCCTCGATGATTACCCACGAACGGCAACAGGCAAAGTGGTCAAGACAAAGCTGCGGAAGATTGTCATCGAGAATAGGGAAAGTCAAGCTAGTGTTTCGGGCGGTATAGATATATTGGATACGCTGAACCGAGTCTGGAGCAAGCTGCTTGGTGTCAGCCCTGGGACCCTCACACCTCAGACTTCGATCCACGCCTGGGCAGACTCGCTCATACAAGCTCGATTCTCTGCTGTGTTCATGAGAGAAACCGGTTTGCTCATCCGCTTACAAGAACTCATTGATCACCCGACCCTCGAGGCACAAGCAAGACTGCTATCGACTCGAGGCGGCTCAGCAGCTCAATCCATATCCGATATGAAGCCTGACCGTGAAGGACCTCCAGGTATCTACGACATGGTTCACGCAAATGGAGACGAGACTCGATACAAGAAGACACAAGAGCTTGCCATTGAGACTTTGGAACCTCTCGGCCTCGGCTGGAATGATGTCGAGGACGTGATTCCTATGAACGGTATCCAAGAGACCTTCCTCAAGTACCGCCGTCCGCAGAGCAGCAACCACCGACACGCATTCGTCTGCAATGGATCCAGCGTCGCTCATGTGAAGAAAGCCTTGGAAAGCACACTCGCTCACCACAGTATGCTTCGAACCATGGCAATGTACTTCGACAGCCATACTTCGGTCCACATTACAATTCGGCCTAGCGAGCAATGGTTCTCGAAATGCATTCTTCGCCTTCCTCCAATCAAGAAGGCTGCTAACCTAGCCACTCTCGTCTACGGCGATGTCAAGCTCGACAACGCCTGCTTCCCCGGTCCAATGATGCGCTTCATCATCGTTCACGTTGAAGAAACCAACTGTGCTGGACTAGTCTACATGGGACAACACTCTGTCTTCGATGGTGTCTCCTTACCCCTCTTCCTTGACGACTTTAACGCCATGCTCGACGACCCTACCACCAAGCTAAAGCCGCACGTGCCATACAAAGCTTGGGCAGACAGTTACTATAACCTTCAACACTCACCCATCGCCAAGGCTTCGGTAGACTGGCAAGCAAACCGTCTGCGCGGCATCTCCAAGAACCCAGCTGCTCTGTTCCCCATCCAACGTGCCCCGGAATGGTTCAAGGGATTCTCGGAAGGCTGGATCGACATCAAGACCGGCAAACCTGGTCTACCTCGAAAAGCACTTACAAAAAACGGGCTCGGCGTCAAAGGAATCACTGGGGAAGGAAAGTTGCGCGACATTCAAGCCCTGAAAGTAAAGCACAATATCGAGGGCTCGCAAATCGTCAAAGCCGCTTTGGCAGTCGTCGTAATCCGCCACACTAAGCTAGACTATGCGTTGTTCGGTCAAGCGCAAGCAGGTCGTACATGGCCGTTTATGCTCCCTTGGCAAGCGAACCGCATGCCCCCCGCCATGGATGTCGACGGCCCTGCTGTCCAAGGATCACTGAACAAAATTTCCGTGGACAAAGGCGAACGAGTCCTCGACATGCTTACCCGTCTCCAAACTGAACAGTACGATCTCAATCAGCATGCGTACGCGCCTATGAACCAACTCGTGGCCGAACTCAACGGCTACGAAACGGAGCGCGAAGTCCCGAATTTTGACGGCAAGGTCAAAGGCGCAGCGTGGATCGAGGGCGAAGGCGGCGAAGGAGATTTCATGCGCGATGCGTTCAAGAGACAGATCTTTAACTGGCTTCCAGTTCCTCCGGTGTTCGAGTATAACCGCTTGCAGAAGGTGCAGGTGGAGAGTCGGACGGATGTGTGCTGTTTGTGGAATTGTATTATGTTGGATCAGACGACTTTATTGATTAATCCTACGTGGGATGATGCGCAGTTGTATCTTGAGGAGGTGGAAGGCTTGTTGGATGAGATTTTGAGGTTAGCGGAGAAATTTGCAATGGAGGACAATTGGGCGAAGAACGTTGGGGACTTTATTTGAGTATGTTGATGCCCTGAGAATGCATTTGGGCAGTTCTTGTAAGTTCCCGCTGTTTCTGGAATGAATCAGATGATGGATATGCTGAACGCCATGTTTCCCATCTCAAAAGCCTCGATCTCCTCGCAAGCCTTGGTCAGCATCTGCTCGTACTTCTGGTCGCAGAATCGCATAGCTTTGAGAAACCCGCGTATGTGATCAGCTCCTTTTAGTTCCCATATACCAACGCGTCTGTAGCTCGAAGGTAATGAATGATTTCCTCCTTCCTCTCGAGCTTGTCTGTGTTCAGCTGGTATAAGAAGAAGCCCTTCCAGTGTCCATATTCCAAGAGGATAGTGCGAGGTTGAGACACGAATAGTTTTCGCGCGGAGCGGGGCAAAGTAGACTATGCTTCCGGGACGCATGATGTGATCGGAGTCAAAGTCGCACTTTACCATGGACTTTTCACCACCCTGGAAGACGAATGGGTGGGAAAGTCCCTCGAAACGAAAGCATCCCACCGCACCATGAGGAGTTGGAAATATAGTAGAAAGTGCCAGCTTACTGCTGATCACGAGCGTACCTGAAGTAACCTGACCAAGTGGCTGATCCTCGTTGAATCTTTTGATATCCCATGCAACAATTGATGCAATGCTCATATAAGTTTGAAGACTGGCCGTGCCCCTTGCGTTGGCCGTCCCCTCTTTGAAGGCGCCGTGGACTTTGTCATTTACGGATGCCCACGACCAACTGGGAGCAATGTAGTTGCAAGGCTGGGGCCCCGGAGCCACTCGGTACCAAAGAAGTTGTGGGATGATATGGTAGCTCCATAATCCGGCGATATATTCTTTTGGGACACCCCCGTGATTCTCGGGCCAGCGCTTCAGGAGCGGGACGAAGGTGGAAGCAATGCCGGAAAGTGCGACGAGACGGTCAACGTCCCTTGTCAAAGCACAAGCGGAGTAGTCTTGGACAATGTCGTTCCATAGCATTAGGAATTTATTGGGGCCTAAGGACAATTTTCCATCGATAGGGTGTAGTAGTGCGAAATAGCTCTTTCTCTTCGCGGAATGATACCCTTCCAAAAGAAGAAAGTTGGCTTGCTCACAAGCACTGCCGTTGGAACACTCCCAGAAGATCTGCGTGGAACTGAAATGCAGATTGCAACGCGAGAGCAATCTTTCTTGCACAACCCAAGCGCGAGAGAGCAAGGGGCTATCTTCGACATCATGGAGCCAGATCTGTGGTGAAGTGGCAATGTATGCTTCTGCACGAAGCTTTATCTTGACGCTTATAATTGAGGGTTGACCTTGGTCGGAGAGAAGACCATCAGAACTATTGGAGGCTGCGGTAGCGCAGATGTTGCATTTTCCATTGGAGTATATAGAACCCATTTCTGCAGCTTCTCGTTGCCAATCTGAGTCTGTTGGTGAGTCTTGAATGATGCATATGGAATCGATCCATAAATAAGACGTATCAAGTTGTTGGCAAATTGAAATAGCATCTTGAAAAGTCCTTGGCAGTTCAGAGAACTCGATATTCTCTCTCAGATCTTGAATATTGCTTTGTAGGAGCCGGTAAGGCTGCGAATTTCCCCAGCAATGACTCAGGGTCATGTAGGGCGTATCGGGAGGGATCTCATGCCTGCTTGCAAGATGCAAACGAAGTGGATGAAGGCTATCTATACAGATTAGACGACTCGGAAGGAATGACTGTTGCGAATTGATTTGTCGACACCTCTTATGTGTCGCGCACTCCGTCATCCAATGCCTGACTTGAGCTAGCCTTGACTCAGACAATTTGAAATTATTGGTACTAATTATAGCTGACGACGGCGAAGAATACTGTTGCTTGTTTTCTGCGAAGGTGTCAGTAATGCAACCGGTGCCTTCAGAATGGTTTCTTTCTCACGTGTTGCTGCTGGCATCGTCCTCGCTAATGTGAGTGCCTTGCCGCCGAGGTAGAGATGTCGGACAGCTGTGTCGCCATCAGAGTATTTCTGATATTCCAATTTGCCGTCCGGCCAGATTTCACAACAGGATAGAAACAAGGTGCAGAGGTGACAGCCGTTATTGGCTTGGATCTCAAGCGCTTCTTTTGTGGTTGATAGGAATGGCGCCACTGTTTTAGCGGTTGGGTACAGCATGAGTACAGCCTTGCAGGTGTCGCAAAGAGGTGATTCGATATCATCGTCGACGGCGGCCTGCAGGTTATTATGGTTGTCCACGACATAGTTTGAGCTGAGTTCTTCTCTGTTTGCTCGTGAAGCTGGCAGCTGGTAGCTCGACGATTGCTCCATCGCAGGGAGAAATTATAGCTGGTTGTGATGAGAAGAAAGCACGGCTGGGGACGAGGTCGCGACTCGCGAGGCTAAGTTAAAGTGTACCTGCTGAATTGTGCGATTGCCCGATAATACGCTAGTCTACTACGGAGTAGGCGGCAGGTTAGGATAGAGTATTTGGTAAATGTTTGGTGCGGCAACATCCTGGGAATTTGGTCGCAACTATACGGAGTTTGCATTTCCATCCCACCTTGAACCCGATATTTCAGGGCAAAGTAATGACTTGCCAAAGTTCTGTGCGATATCCCCGGCAACTTTTGCACACTTCTTTGCCGATTGTTGATTGGAGGAAGGGATATTGGGAGGAGATTGTTGCAATGATAAATAAAAGCGGCCCTTCTCATAACGGTGAGGACTACTACAGGTCAGGTGGCATTTGCTCTTTGCCGCAGAAACAAGTATCGCCTCTTAGTAAGTGAAAGTGAGTAAGAAGTAGACACATAGCTTTTTCTTGTCAAATTGTATTTTCCAGCACATATATATCAGTCTTGTGAGTGCAAAGAATATTCCATCACGTGACTATGACGCTTGTTAGCAATAGAACTTCACACATGCTTCGTAGGTTCCTTATCTAGGTATATATTTGCCAGTCTGATTCCATGGAATCTCGCGTGTCCAGATTTTGCAGGCACTGCATCGCTATTGTTCATGGAAAGAGCAGCTAAAATTTGGTTGCCTTTTCAAGCTAGACGAAAGCTCTTTGGATCAATGATTTGATCGAAGTGAAGGTTGCCAGAATCATACCAGCACTCTCTGTGGTATAGGCAATAGTATCTTCAGATCTGATATCCAAGCTCTCGACCGCCATAGCTTATCTCTAGGACAAAATGGGAGAACTTGAGGCTCTCGATGAGGCTGTGCCACGACGAGGCCGGCGACGTGCTGTTGGTTAGCTGCGAAAATCCTCAACGGTAGAGTATTTCATGTAAACCTCTTGCAAGCAGCCACGTTCCTATGGACCCCCTAACAGCTCTCTCTGTGGTGGGAACCGTTGTCCAATTCGATGACTTAGGTAGCAAGCTTATCTCAGCGAGCGTTCAACTGTATAGGTCTTCTTCACTCGACGTTCATGCGCAAGCAGCCTGGGCTACCAACGACATCCTCGACTATACAGCCAAATTGGGGCGAGTATTGCACGTGCCTGGCGGATCTACGACCTTGACAGAAGACGAATTGTTGTTGAAAAGCATATGCAGAGGATGCGACGACTTGGCGCGCAATCTCCTGGTGCGTTTAGACCAGCTCAAGGTTCCGCAGAAGAGCAAACAGGGTCGGAACCCTATATGGCCAACACTCTCGGCAGCGTTTCGGAGCATTTGGACGAAAGAAGACTCGCTTGATATTCAGGAAAAGTTAAAGGAGTATCGAAGACAGATAGACTCGCGTGTCATACAATCTCTTAGGTAAGACTACGGGAATCTGTCTCGGCATTTCCAAATTCCAATTACTACGGTCGCATGCGAGAACTGACCTTCTTTGTACCCACAGCAAACGGGTCGACCTAAAGTTTCTTGAACAATCCGAGCGTTTCGATCGTTTCGATCGTCTCAATGTTGCGAACAAGGAAATTACCTCGGCTCTCGTCAACCGGAACGCCTCCGATGATCATGGACTCCAAGCACAGACATCTGCGCTGTCTACGCTACTCGATCGCGCTGAGGCGGTCGTGGCAAGCCAGGAAGATGCCAACAAGAGGATCATTATAGATGTTATAGATATCTTCTCTCACGGTGCTCTCAGTTCGAATGACCAAGAGGGTAATCGCCTCATATCTCGAATCAGAAGAACTGATCAAGAGATACAACAATCGATCTCGACGGAGCTTCTTGAGAGCCTCAACTTTCCGTCAATTGCTGAACGGCTTGAGGCTGTCGATGAATCCCATGCGAAGACATTTGATTGGATTTTTCGACGCGTTGGAGATACAACTCAATACGCTGAGGGTAGACGATGGGACGACTTTAGCGATTGGCTTCAATCTGGCAACGGCCTGTACTGGTTCAATGGTAAGGCCAGATCTGGAAAATCTACTTTATTGAAGTACATTGTGAATCATCACAGAACGTCATCACTCTTGAGGGTCTGGGCAGGCGCCTCAAAGCTCTGCAGATTTGGGTTCTTCTTCTGGAACAGTGGTACGAAACAACAATGTTCTCAAGCCGGACTTTTTCGGTCATTAATGTATGATATATTGGGCTAGCATCCAGAACTTGTTCCTGTAGTGCTACCTGCACAATGGGCCACGAGATATTCCGCTAAATGCCAAGCTCGTTACTGTCCCGTGAGTTCTTCCCTCTATGTCTCTCATCTGAACCTGAACTATGACTTACGTGGCGTAGCGCGAGTCCTGGGAACTATCAACACTGGAATTGGCTTTCAAAACGCTCATTTCGCAAACCAGTATACAATTGAAGCTCTGTCTATTTATTGATGGGCTCGATGAGTACAAAGGGAATGACGAAGACATCACTGAACTTTTTGGCAAAGCTTCAATGTCTGACAATGTGCCGGCCGCACCAAGCCTTCGAGGATGCTTTTGCAACTCGACCAGGATTGAGACTGCAAGACTTAACCTTCCCAGACATGAGACAGTATGTCCACGACAGACTGGGAAAAAAATTCGGATGCAGCAACTAAGTCAGGAGGAGCTAGAAGCCACAAAAGAACTCATCGAGGAGATTGGAACTGCAGCAAACGGCGTCTTTCTCTGGATCTGACTTGTTGTCTCGTCTTTCTTCTCTGGGCTTGGTAAGCACGACGGCATATGGTATCTTCAAAAGCGAATACGGGAGTTGCCTAAAGAGTTGGACGATCTCTTTCACCAAATAGGTTTTAAAGTTGATAAAGTCTACCAGGAAGAGACCGCGCAGCCATTTCAGCTCGTTGGCTCTGCGTTTCGAGATCAGGACGACAAGCTCCTCGAGGTTGTGCTCTTCTCTCAAGGGATAAAACAACTTTCAGTCTTATTTCTGTCGTTCGCTTCAGAGAGAGATACTACGCTAGCACTAGAAGCTAAAACCGGTTTCTTGACGGAGGAGAAGGTCACAACCCGCTGCAGAAACATGGAGATCCATCTCAGAACCCGATGCGGAGGGCTTCTCGAGGTACGATACGGAAAAAAGGATCCTCGCACAACGACTGTTTCTCCTAATATGAAAGTCTCATACCTCCACCGAACAGTTAAAGACTATTTAGAATTGCGAAAGACTCGCCAAAAACTTGCGGATCAAACAGGTGGCGAACAGAAAGATGCTTTCAGTGCCAGCCATGCCATCCTTAAGACACATATTCTGATGCTAAAAGTATTCGATGCTACAAAACTCAACGAACGACCTCCATGGGCATATATCGAGGATACCATAAACTGGGCCCGTCGAGCGGAACGTGATACCTAAACCGGCCAGCCGGAACTTCTCGACGAATTTTTCAACATTGCTTGTCGACTATGGAGTGATGCCCACTTCAGTGAAATCCAACATAATTTTTTTCAGCAGTATGAATCAATGTTCGCAATTGCCACACAATGCGGACTTTACCATTGCCTTGATGCCAAACTGTGCCAGGAGAACACTAACTGGAAACATCGGAGATCCCTCCTTGACTATGCACTAATTCCTGTTGGGAGATGGGAGTTGTGCTTTAGTGCGGATGTGGTTGCTACTTTGCTAAAGCACGGCGCAGATCCTAACAGATGCGAGACTAGTTCGCGCACAAGTCCTTGGCAGAACACCTTATCATATCTAAACGTGAAGGTGTCGAGAATGAAAGCAGACGAGCGACTGTCCGTCATATTGGATCGATGGGTCTTGATCATCCGGGTTTTACTGGATTCTGGGGCTGATCCTTTTATGGGGTGCTCGGAGCCACTCAGATATATCACTGTTGGACGTAAGCAGGTCCTAGATGATAGACTTTGGACTCCTGATCAGGTTTTTGAGACGGCTTTTGCCAGTGTTTCTCATCGAATTGCTGAATTTCGAAGACTTCTTGAACGAGCCAGGCGCCGGTCCACAAACCCCGGAGGCGATCCGACGACGCTAAAACTCTAGTCTTCAAGCCTAGATGCACGTGAAAAGACAAAGGGTGGGTGTTGTACAGTTCAGTGACGGGCATTCATTTTCTTGATAAATAAATGATTGACAAATGAATAGCATTTGTGGTTGATATCTAATTTCTTGTATCAATACACATTCTCTGAATTCCGATTGAAGATCAAGGTGTGGAACAATAAAGTGAAGGAAAGCTGAAACACTTGGGTGTATCCTCTGACTGTGGCATTGCTCCATCGGGCGTATTCCACAATGTTATGTAAGGAATGAGACAAATCGTGTCGTGGTTCTCTTGGTATTTGATAGTTGCGCTCGTAATGCTGAAAGTATCGTCGGAAGCTGATTGGTGGGCCATTCAGCTCGGATCGCCGAGTCAGGAGAAGACTCGGTTAATGCAGGAACGGGCAGAGCAAAGACGGTCTTATCTTGGAATATGGGGTAGAGATAAGAGCTATTGATGAATATAAAAAGGCAAGGCCCCTTTCACTGAGAGCTCCAAGTAGCAAATATTATTTTCATGTTTGTGTCTTCACAGAAGAGAGAATCCTCTAAACGTGCCTCGATGACATCATTGCCCTCAACCTCTCTTCGAGTCAAGAATGAGGAAGCTCAAGGGACAAAGAACAACAAGCGCTGCGGGGATATTAGATAAATGTTTAAGTCCCTTGCAATCCTCCTACATTTTTGCTTTTTCACTCCTCTCCTTCTACACCTTCAAGTCTAGACCATAGACTCATCACGTGTCCCCCTAATACTTGAACGTCGTCATCGCGATTCGGAACAACATTAAGCCAGCTACCCATCGTCATTGTACTCTCCCGTTTTTCTAAACTAGTATCAGGCAACTCCTTCTCCTCGTAAGCTTCTCTTTTCTACAAAACAAAACAAGTATCGATCTCAACTCTCAATCGGTACCAAACCCTCACGAATATTGAAGCAAGATCACACGAAACAAGTTCCCTACCAAGCAGCAAGCAACATGTATATCTCAACACCACAATCCCTCCTCACAACCGGTCTTGCTTTGACCGGAACATTGACCAAACGTACGCCCCCTTTCCAACCTCCTCAGTCTCCTACCATACCCCAACACTTAAAAATATACTAACCAGCCTCCCACAGCATCCGAGGTCGCCTCCGGCAGCATAATGGACTATGCAGTCGAAACCTGCATCGATAGAGACGGCAACCAGCGCTGCACCAAGCCTTTCCTAGTCCAGAAATCCACCTGCTATAAGCTCGAATGGACTACGGAGGGAACAGTGTCACATACAACGGCTGAAGTGAGAGATGCAGGGTCGAATGAGTTAGTGTACTACAGGGATACAAATGGGGAATGGACGCCAGAGAAGGGGGAGGTGAGTTCTCTTTTTTTCTGGTTTCGGTTTCGTTTTGGTAATGGCAGTGGGGAATTTCTGGGAGGGAATGGTACAATGTGGTGTGGTGGGTAGGCGGAGTGGAATTGAGATAATTGAGAGGGAGGAAAGGAGATTAGAGGAGGTACAGGGGGCAGAAGAGAACGATGCTAACGGTTGAATAGCTTGTATATATGGATTTCAAGCCCAAGGTTTGGAAGACTGGCAATGACACAGTTGAATACAAGGTTACTACTTGCGAGTAAGTGACAATAGGGTCGTGATTGTTGGGCAAGAATACGCACATCGAAGATCTTTCTTTTTAATTGTTTTAGTATGGCACGGTCATATTAGGTCATCGGCGTGATGTTGGAAATTCAAGCAGGCCTTCTGAATGTATCATGAACTATCACGCTGCACATCCAAGCCGTCTGCACATGGGGACTTTTGACGGTAAATAGGCAGAAGAAAAATGTCATCACATATCACTTGCTCGCACATTGAGAGAAATTTATAACGACACAACATTTAATCCACACCTTCTACAAGTACATTCACTCCGCTATAGGACCACACGTCACTCATCTCTCAACCCAAGAAGCTTGAGTCTCAAACCCACAATCAGGGCCTAATTTGCATTGGCTTTCTTTCTCTCTTTCTTGCTGGCTCTCTTGCTCCTAGAATGATCCCAGCAAACAAAAAAGACGAGACCAATGACAGAACTAAAAAAAATTGATAAGAACGCTCTCTGATGACAACGAGCAGAAAGAAAAATCCGAAAAGAAAAAAGCAAACACATGAAGGAAGGTATTACAACACAATATCCATGCAGGTTCTAAATCCCCAATCTCCGATTCCAGAATCCTTCTAATTTCCTACAACCTCCTCCTCAGCCCATCCGTTAAGCCCATTCATGTTCATGTTACTATCCTGAATGGCGAGTCCATAGGTATTTCCAAAAGGTCCGTTACTATTCCCGTTCCCCAAACCACCAGAGAATGAGCTCTGGTATTGGTGTCCTCTTCGCTGTTGCTCGCCGTTGCCATTCATTCCATTCTGGTCCTGAAATTGACCATTGATCTGCTGTGCAAACACTGGCAAGCTGACTGCGCGGTTGTGCTGACCACGTGCATTAGACGGTGCCAACAATCCATTCATAGTAGGAGCACCGCTAGAAGAGTTCTGGAAGCCATTGATACCACTAATGCTGGCTGATTGTTGATGACCCATCCCCTGATTCGATTGTGGGATGTCGAGTGCGTCGATGTTGGGAGAGTTATTGTACAGAGCGGCTTGCTGCGCATGCAAAACTTGTTGTTGTTGTTGCTGGAGTTGAGCAACAGCATATGGGTCGAGCTGTTGCTGCTGCTGTGCCTGAGCTTGTTGAGAGACTTGATTTAAGTACATGGTAAGAGGGTTGTTGCTACCAGCGTTGAGGATAGTGGAAGGGGTGGGAGCTGATGGGAAGGCCGGCCCGGAGCCATTCACTGAGCCGGGTGCTGCAGACCCAGTCGGTGAGCTTCCGTTCTGGCTTGGCTGGAGACCACCACTGTTGGGAGGTGGTGAGTTGACACCATCATTACGAGGAGATTGTTGGCTTTGTTGCACCTGACGCGGTGGGTTGCCACATCTGTCCTTGCCAAAGTTGACCTTGAATCGACGGTATTCCTCCTTACCGCGCACTGCCTCAATAGCCTTGATAGCGTTCGCGATGTTGGTGAAGTTGACGAATGCACAGCTCTTCTCTCGAAGAGTGTTGACAAGCTCAATTTCACCATACTCAGAGAAGTCCTGTCTCAGCCTCTCCTCGCTCCATGACTCGTCTAAGTTGCCGATATAGACATTTCTCGAAGCACCACCGCTGACAGCCAGGGCAATCGCTGCTGGGAGCGCGCCAGAGTGCTTTCCCCACCCAATCTTCAACCTCCTGTTATGGATCATTAGGCCTTGCAAGTTGCTCAAAGCGTAGAAAGAAGCGGCTGAAGTAGGGTCAATAAAGGTGACAAAGCAGATATGCTTGTCGGGTATATATCGAATGTGGTGTAAAAGTCCACCTCTGACAACATTACAAATTTCTTCAATTGTAGTTTCGGGATGAATGTTTCCTAAGTAAACGGTGCGGTTGCCCAAATTGTTGATTCCTCCAGCGGTAGTAGCGACTGCTGCGGCGGCGACAGATTGCTGAGCTAGGGCATTCGAGATGAGGTCACGGTCAGCGCCATTGAGCACATGCGCGTATCCTGGCGCAATACCGAGATATTGAGCGGCGTTCTGTTGCTGAGTCTTCGAAACGTACGCGCATCGGTCCTTTCCATAGTACACACGACGAGGTGATTGCCACTTCGGTTCCTGCGGAAGCTGTGATACAGCCTTGATCGCGTTGCCAATTGACAAGAAATGGACGAATCCAATTGCCTTTTCACGAACAATCTTGACTGTGTCAATTGGGCCAAATTTGCTCAGATCTTCTCGCAATTCATCTTCAGTAACGTTTTCCTCCAAGTTACCTAGATATACATTCCTTGAAGCACCTGACTGTTGGACAGCAAGAGCGACAGAAGTTGGCACCTGTGAAGGCTTTCCCCATCCAACCTTGATGTCTTGTCCGCGGATTGAGAGCTTCTTCAAGATGGCATCAGAATGAAAGTGAGTCGCGGAACTTCCATCCAAGAAGGAAATGAAGGCGCAGTTCTTGTCTGGCAGAAGTCTGACGGACTCAATTTGACCACTGCGCACGTGCCCAAGAATCTCCTCTGCGGATGTTTCTGGTGGAATGTTTCCAAGGTAAACAGTCCTGCTCGTTCCCGAAACAAGACCAGGGGACATTTGTACCGGGGATGAGGGTTGCATTGACATTTGTTGCATTTGACTGTTCATGGCTGCAAAGCCACCCGTTGGAGATTGAGGATTGTAGAATTGAGGCGCTCCATACGTGGATGGTGAAACAAGGGTCTGATAAAGCTGAGGAGACAGCGGACTGGCCATGTTCTGCTGAGATTGTTGTTGTGGCTGCTGCTGCTGGTTGTTCTGCTGGTGCTGGAACGTGGCGTAGTTCTGGAATTGAGGGCTGGCGAATGCGGCAGGCGTTCCTGGCTGGAAAGGAGAACCGAGGAGCAATTGAGAGGGTAGCAAGGGCGTGAATTGCATATCGAACGCGGTACCAGGTGTCTGCATGTCGTTCTGACCTTGTTGGTTCATTGTTTGTGTATTGATCGAAGGAATGTTTGCTCTGCGCGGATGCCTGTCCCCATATCCACCCATCGAAAACTGGTTCGAGCTATATGCTCCATGAGAGAATCCTGTATCGCTGTTCGAAGGTTTCGAGGCATGTCCTGGGAATCTACTGGCAGTAGCCGCGCTGGGGCCATTTTGTGGGTTGGCTACTTGAGTTTCCTGCATCCCGAGAAGATGAGGTGGCAGGACAAAATTGTCCCGCGTGATGGATGATAATACAGCCGTTTTGACGGATTAAAAGTGCCTGGATGAGGCACGTAGGTGTGGGATTGTAGTATCAAAAGCTGCCGGTCGAATAAATCGGGTGTTCAAAGTAGAACAATTGAAGTCGAGCGAATGTATAAATCGAAAGGACGGTATTTCGTGCAATTCGAGAATAAATTAGGTGTCGAAGGTGGACAGCCGGGGCGGACAAACGTTTGATATAAACAAATCTGCTTGTATAAATTAAGTATTGTAGTATGTATACAAGTATGGTTCAAGTCGAAGTCGAAGCGAAGAACATCTGCGACAGATCTCGAGATTTGAAGGCAGAGAATTGGATATTCGCAGGTATTCGAGTCGGTCGAGGACAATGAATCTGGTATCTGGAGTGGCTCAATGGCTCGCACGAACAAAGAACAAGGCGAATAAGACGAGCGAAAGTTGAGCGAGTGTGGTGGTCCTTTCAATAAAGAGGAAAAGTAAATGGTAGAAGGGGAAGAAAGGGTCAAGCAGCGAAGAAGAGCAGCTAGATAATGAGTGTGGGCATTGAAGCAAGAAGGTTGAGGAGGAGGAGGAACAGGAGGAGAAGGAGAGAAGATAATTGGAGAGGAAGCAATACGGAATGGGTGAGGAAGGAGCGTCCGAAAAGGGTTGCTTCATTTCAGGAAACCTCGAACTAGCCTGTTTATCGCTTAGCCTGGCGCAGGGATGGACCTGCCGATGGGTGAGCGTCTTTTTTTAATAGACCACACCAATCAGCGAGGTGGAGCAGCCATTTATGAAGAACACAAACCATGCTGGATATTATATGATATAGCCACGACGAATGGTACTGCAGCGAAAGTGCGGAGAGAACTGCAGATATATTTCCTGGTTGACGCGCAGCTGGTGCAGGTACAGTACAGGACAGTGCATTTTCTGCCTCCTGGCTTCTCGCCGCCATCGCAGATATACTGGTCACGATTTGCATATGCCGGCAGCAATGACTCTGTCACGTACAGGCCACTCCAGGTGGCGGGGACACGGACGACAGACAGACAACACATCAGTCTGTGTTTCTGAATTACCGCCAACCTAGCGCAAAGTCCGGTCTGAGGACAGACTTTTGATGATGATTCATTGAAGCATCGTGGGCATGTCCTGCATACATTTAAACGAAAGGCAAGCGCTGTCGGTGCTGCTGGATTACCGTCATCCTAGGATAAAGTCTACTCCCAATAAAAAATAATAAAATCACTTCGATGCACCTAGGATGGAATATCTATCATTTAGCACGGTCGCAGTACATGTTATTAGCACCCCTACCATATCAAGCGCGAACTGTTGATCCAAATCCAGGGGAGTTGAGGTCAATGCAGGTACAGTACTGATAACGATGTACACATTATCGACGAATGGTCAGAGTGCAATCATCTATCGGATGAAAAGGATTTGGGCGGTTATTTCCCCCGCTGAAGTAACACGATCACGAGACTATTGAAATAGTCGAATTATTTGTATACATTTGCAAAAGAATTGCGATTATCCCGACACTGACGGTGCGAACATATATCGACCTGAATGTGAGCAGAACGCCAGGTATCAAGACATGTTAGGTCAAGAATACACCAATGCCGCGACCTGAGATACCATTAGTATCCCAAGCACAACTCACATTCGAAACGACATAGAATTCAAAAATAACTTCCATACAACACGCATACAAGCCCATTATACTTTCTCAAACCAGACATCAGGAATCCATTTTAACGCAAACCATCAGTCTCATCACTATCATTCATCAACCAACCTCAGTATCACCCGAACAATTGAGACAAGGTCAAGTTAGAGACTTCATCTCAGATGTGCTCGCCAAACACCAAGAGTTCGGATGGAGAGTCGCCAGTTGAACCTTTATGCGATTGTTCTTACTTCTCATAAAAATAACAGAAGGTCGAGTTCATTTTCGAGAGTTAATGTTATTCCGACACCTTGAACAATTATGACAGTCACGCGCAGACCTCCAATACTCTATTCGAATCAACCCTAAAGCATCCATCTGTCCACCAAAAACCTCTCTCCGTTTCCTGACTTTCCTTGAAACAAGTTTCCCTACCTATCCCCGTCAGATCAAGTCCTTGTCCTTGTCCTCGTCTGCGTTTCACCCTTAACCCGGAAAACCGTCAGAATAAAGCGCTTGTTTGAAAAGCGCCCGATCCCTGCCGATGTTTCCGCCACGCTGCATGCCCCCTAAACCCTAGACGCTTTCCATCGAACTTCGAAGCTTTCCGCGAACCAACCCAGACTTCGAACCTCAAACGCGCACCTGGACCTCGAGACGGGAGGTCTATATCTGACGTTTTATCGGGAGTGTCATGTTTGGAGTTAGAGAGTGGATTAGGAACTGTGACTTCGGTGGGAAGAGAACAGATGGGCACCTCCTAAGTGGCCGCTTCGCATCGTGCACAGAGCTCTGATTCGACTGTGAGTTGATGCTGCGACTCTATCTCGTGTGTCAAATTTCTCGAATAGGATGAACCCCCTATTTCGCAGGTCTAGAATCACGTTATGCCCCTCATCGCCACCGCCTCCATCCACTTTCCTTTGCACCTGACCCATTTCTGAGCCTCAGCCTCAGCCTCACGACCCGTCCAAGCAATATCTTATATAAATGCCATAACGAACCTCACGAATCCGGCTTCACTCTCCGAGGAACATAATGCGAAAGGAAGAGAGAGCTAGGGGATTGGTCATGTGTTTCCATTGCTTTGATATGATCTATCGGCATGATGCGGGACATCGTGCGTTTGAGATCTGATCTGATCAATCAATGCTGTCCTCACATCCCATCCACCGTCCAGTCATCCTCTCATCTACGCATCATCCATTCATCGTCATCGTATTAATCATGATTTTATAAAGGAAATCTATGTGTATCTCTGCTCTGTTCGCTATGAACAAACGAAACCAAACGAAACCAAAACAAAGTGCACCAAACCAAGATTGAGACCGATCGACGAGATGCTTCCTCCTACATGCAAAGCCAAAAAATTACGGTTTTGCTCTTCCCATGAACCTGGGATACAAGCAGCATGTGCGGACGCTGTGTTGCTTGCAGATCCATGCGATGAAGCGCTCAAGTCCTAGTCCGTATCCGCCATGGGGAGAAGTACCATACCTACAATGATCAGCTTGATATCCTTTAATCCGGTATGGTATGAACCTACTTTCTTTGCTCAGTGTACCAGTAATACTCCTTCGGAGAAATACCCTCGCGCTTATAAGCCTCCATCAACTCCTCGTAGCCCTCCATTCTCATTGATCCACCGACAATTTCTCCAACGCCTGGCATGAGAACATCGACGCTCTCTGTGACACGTCGATCGGCTTCATCTTTCTTCATGTAGAAAGCTTTGATTTCTACAGGAAAATGGGTTAGGAAGATGGGAAGGTTGATAATATCGGTCATTTTTCGTTCAGCGGCCTCGGCAATATCGTCTCCAAAAACATGGGGGTTGCCTTCTTCGTTGAGAATGGGAGGATCTTGGGCGTTCAACCAGTCGATGGCATCAGAATATCGCATTCTCTTGAATGGTCTAGTTGGAGGTTTGAAGTCGGGGTTGAGCTCCTTGATGTAGCCGGCAATCTCCTTGTCGTCCAGAATGGTCGTGATGACTCGGCTGATCATTTCTTCCAAGTGGTCCAGCAGATCCTCGAAGTCAATAAAATCTAATTCCGCTTCGACATGGGTATACTCGGCCAAATGGCGACGCGTCAAAGACTTCTCGGCTCGAAAAGACTTCTCGATGCAATAGACGTTACCAAGGCTGGGAATACCGGTCTCGAGATACAGTTGAGACGATTGTGTCAGATATGTCTTCTCACCGTAGTAATCCAGCTCGAACAATGTAGAACCACCCTCAACTTGTGTTTGGACGAATGCAGGAGGACTGATCTTCGTGAAGTGTAGCTCTCTGTATGCCTTTGCGAAAGCCCACTCAACAGCAGACCGCACCTTCATGACTGACGACGCAATGTCTCCTCGAAGGACGAGATGGCGGTTGTCAAGCATCTGTGAGTCCCATTGGTCTTGCTGAGCAGAAACTCTGTTGGTGATAGCATCAACATCAGAAGGACTTCTGCCAATGACCTTGTAATAGTCGACATGAAGTTCACGGTTGTCTGGAGCAGATTGGCCAGTGAGGACCTTTCTCATTTCGCCGAAGAGGGTGAGGGAGGTGCCTTGAGCGAAGAGGTGGGCTTCGTAGGTTTTTGTGAGATCGCCCGAGAGTACGCACTGTAGATGGCCATATCCGTCAACCAAGGTGAGGAAAGTAGCTTGTTTTTGTTGTCGAAGTCTGTGTATGCGTCCCGAGACCTTGACTCGAGTTCCCTTCACGTCGCCTTCACCCAACTCAACTTTCTTGTCCCCAATTGTAATTTTAACGGCCTTGGGTAGAGACTCATCTTCCTTGAGAACAATCTTCTTGGCCTCCTCCAATGTCCTGAGACGCCCTTTCTCTTTTTCTTCCTCTTGCGCCGCAGCTTGTTGTTGCTTCAGGAGTTTCTTCTTGTGAGCATCGAGTGCGCCTTGAGCCTTCTTGACCGCACTCTTTGCAGGTTCTTTCCAGACGAGTCGTTCTGCTGGATCTCCATCTGCGCTGACTGGGCCAGTTGCAGAGGCTCGCGATTGATACTGGTTTCCCTCGTTACCACCGTGCTGAATGAAGGCATATGCTAGTGACTTGTAAGGTTTACTTTCGGTGCCAGTCGCAGTCTCGTCATCTGCTCCAGTGTCAGTATCAATGTAGACGGTCTGCATCTTTGCTCGCTCTGCGAGTTGTTGAACTGCTGACATTGTCGCGTGCTTCGTGTCTCAATTGATTGAGGGGACCTTCAACTTTTCGTGGTGGGGGATTGGAAGACTCACCGCTTTGAGTCACTCTAAGGGGTATGGCGTTATTCTGCAACGGTGTGTATTTAGTAAAGTGAGGGCAGAAAGTAATTCCGCTCCGGAGTAGAATCCATTTACGCGAAAGCCCGTGCTGAGAACGCGACACCATTTTCTAGACGCGACGAGCAAAGTTGTTCTATGTATCTCGTGTTGATTTGAACGACCACGAAATGTACTGACTTCTATTGTTGGGGCTTTGCCTTTTCGTTATAGATGTCGCAATAGCACGGCCAGGAATTAGGGTGAGAAAAGTGGGTCTACGCGTACTTACAATGACCTAAGTACCATCATTGCCTTCTCACAACAACAACCTTCGACTAAATACATCACCACTCGTCAGTCCTAGCCACTCGTCTTGATGAACACGGTTATTCATCAATACTCTGTCATTCTGGTCACGTTCTGTCCTTGAAAGCGATTACCCTTGGGTCTTTATTCCGCCATCAACGATTGTCGTCCTGCTGCCTTCCTCCAACTTAATCAGGCATTCCTCTGCCCTGGCCCGTTTCGCGACATTACGCGAGGCTGCCTTTCTCTTAAGCAAGGCCCATCACCAGTTCCAGTTAATATCAACAGTTGTGTGTACTATCCGCCATCAACGAGAACAACTAACGCGCTGTTACTTTGATCCGGGAATACCTTCTAGACTATCTAGGACTCATATTCGTCCTACCTATTTGCCGACAATTCGCCTGCTCTTGTGAAAGCCCGCCCCTTTTCGAAGCGAGGTAGCCTATTGTCAATGCCAATTTATGAGCACGATTAAGCCTTGTCAATTACACTTCACTTGGTCCACTGAGTATTCTTGACCGCTATTGGCAAGACATCTGGAATTTGAGTTCGCTCAATTGTGGTCTCGACGCATACCTGCAAGAATAATCCAGCTCAAGGTCTATCAACCTCAGTCATCTCTCTTGACACTCAGCTTCGACGCAGTGGTTATCTCAACGCACTTGTTCTGGTCAGTTCCTCTTTCTGGATGCCGTTGGCGATGAATCCGAAGTGAAGTGCTAATAGTTCTAAGACAGCTGTCATTCTTTGCAAATAAGCAGAACGTCGTGCCCATCGTCGAATTTGGCCCACTCTACTTCATAGTGGCAAGCTGTTATCAGACCTCCCCCAACTTGTCTCTCATTGACAAAAGCATTTGTCTATCAAACCTTTCCCCGAGAAACGCCCCTTTTTGAAGCGAGGTCTCTCTAGGATTCCCCTATTTGTGTTGACGAGCCCTATTTCCCTTGAGGCCTTATCTCGGTAGCACGCTGGGCTTCCCCTTTTCGAAGCGAGACCTACCACCACGACCTGTGCGGACTTCAACAAAGGCGTACATCTCTGGCGCACTTACTTCCTCTCACGACAATTCCCAAAGCCCCTTAAAATTTAGCAAACCTGGCCATTCACAATTGACAACACTTGTCCTTCAACCCTATTTCTAGGAGGCAGCAATTGTGGCTCCGCAAAGACTTTTCAAGTTTCTTTTCCCATACGCACAAAAGTCGTTCTTGAGGTCATTCTGCAAAATGCCTCCCAAGCAAGCTACCTTAGGGTATGTCAAGGATCCTCAGACCTCCATAAAGTCCGTTCAAAGAAGGTTCCCTGAAGTTCTAGGTTCTGTTTGCTAACATATTCATCTCCGAACAGCAAGTTCTTTGGCAACCCTAATGGATCAAAGGTTCCAAGCAAGCAGTCAAAGCTTGCCTTCTCCTCTAAACCTACTCCTCAAGCCAAGAAAGATGACGATGTGGAAACGGAAGACGGACACGGACAGAAGGCGATTGTCCAGCAAGAATTGGAGGGCGGTGATAATGACGATGTTGAAATGAAGGACGGTGATTCAGATGCCGAAGTTGAGCCAAAAGTCAAGAAAGAGAAGTCAGAGGAGAATGTCAAGCCTGGAAAGGACATTAAAAAGAGATTAAGATTGGGTGAAAAGAAGTCTGAATCTAGGACAGAGAAGAAGCCAAAGGCCAAGAAAGAAGTAGTGAAGGAAGAGGATGATGATGATGATGATGAGCCCATCTTGAAGCGTCCGCGGCGCGCTACGAAGCCGCCAGCGGATATGGATGTCCCATCGTCCGCTAACAATCCCGCGGCGGTGGCGGAAGCCAGCACTCCGTCCAAGGAAGCTTTGGCGCGAAGAGACTCCACACAATCCGCTGCGGCCTCCGAGGCCGACGATGACATGGAGGAAGATGATGAGGACGAGAAGCCCGAGATCGCCGCCCAAGCCCGTGAGAAAGTCCAGACCACTCTGAAGTCAAAGGCCAAGGACCCATACCCCGACTGGAAGGCTGGAGACCCGGTTCCTTATGCAGCTCTATGCACCACATTCTCCCTCATCGAGATGACGACCAAAAGACTTGTCATTGCAGCACATTGCTCTCTTTTCCTCAGACAGGTCCTCCGATTAACGCCAGATGATCTCCTGCCTACTGTTCTGCTTATGATCAATAAGCTTGCCGCTGACTATGCTGGTATCGAGCTGGGCATTGGCGAATCACTAATTATGAAGGCCATCGGTCAGAGCACCGGTAGAAGCTTGCCTGTCATCAAGCAAGACCAGAAAGAAATTGGTGATCTGGGTCTGGTTGCCGTCAAGTCTCGAGCAAATCAACCTACTATGTTCAAGCCCAAGGCTTTGACCATTAGAACCGTTCATAAGGGGTTGATGGACGTGGCTACAAGTTCAGGCAGTGGAGCTCAGGGCCGCAAGGTAGATCTCATCAAGAAGTTGCTTTCGGCGGCAGACGGCCACAGCTCCGGCAAGGTGGATATCACGAAGGATAAGGGCGGCCCAAGTGAAGCAAAGTTCCTGATTCGCTTCCTTGAAGGAAAACTGCGCCTTGGACTTGCTGAGAAGACGGTCATTGTCTCTTTGGCTCAGGCCATGGTATGCCACGAAATCGAGGCTAAAGGTTCTGGAAAGGTACCGAGCACGGAGCAGCTTGCGAAGGGCGAAGCTATCCTCAAGGAGATCTACAGGTAAGACCTACAGAATTCTTGGCACAGCACTCACTAACATACTTCACAGTGAACTCCCAAGTTACGAGGTCATCATTCCTGCTATGCTTGAACATGGCATTTACAACCTTCGGGAGAACTGCAAGCTACAGCCAGGTGTCCCTCTGAAGCCTATGTTGGCCAAGCCCACCAAAGCTATTACCGAAGTTCTTGACCGTTTCGAAGGGCAGACCTTTACTTGCGAATACAAGTATGATGGAGAGAGAGCACAAATCCATTATATTGCTGAGGATTCGACTCAAGAATACGCCGGTCCGGCTTCTACTGCTTCCGAGACAACCTCCGGTGGACTTGCAGCGATCTTCTCTCGTAACTCAGAAGATCTTTCCAAGAAGTATCCTGATATCCTCGAAAAGTTGCCCACTTGGATCAAGTCCGATACCAAGAGCTTCGTTCTCGATTGTGAAACAGTTGCCTGGGACATCATTGAGAAGAAGGTCCTGCCCTTCCAGCAACTCATGACCCGAAAGAAGAAGGACGTCAAGATCGAAGATGTCAAAGTCAAGGTCTGCGTCTTCGCGTTCGATCTACTCTTCCTTAATGGCGAAGCTGTCGTCTCCAAGTCATTGCGTGAGCGTCGGGATCTTCTCCACGAAGCCTTCACACCGGTCGAAGGCGAGTTCGCTTTCGCTACCAGCATGAACGGTCAGGAGATTGATGAGATTCAACAGTTCCTCGATGAGTCTATGAAAGCCTCTTGTGAAGGTCTAATGGTCAAGATGCTTGACGGCAGCGAGTCCGGTTACGAACCCAGCAAGCGCAGTCGCAATTGGCTGAAGATTAAGAAGGACTACCTCTCCGGCGTCGGCGACTCACTCGATTTGGTCGTCTTAGGTGCTTACTATGGCAAAGGCAAGCGAACTTCGGTCTATGGTGCATTCCTACTTGCTTGCTATAACAACACCTCCGAAACGTACGAGACGGTTTGCAACATCGGGACGGGCTTCTCTGAAGCTGTTCTAGAAGAACTGCATACCGCTCTTGCCGCTATCGTCATTGACCGCCCGAAGCCATTCTACTCTCACTCTTCTGGCAACGCTCACCAGCCCGATGTCTGGTTCGAGCCGAAGTATGTCTGGGAAGTCAAGACTGCTGACTTGACTCTATCTCCTCGGTACAAGGCTGGTGCGAAGGAGGGCTTGGAGGGATCTGGAGAGAAGGGTATTTCGTTGCGGTTCCCCAGGTTCATTCGTGTTAGGGATGACAAGAAGCCTGATATGGCGACCAGCAGCCGACAGGTGGTGGAGATGTATAGGAAGCAGGAGAGTGTTACGAAGAACAAAGGCCCGGCGGTGGATGATGACTTTGAGTACTAGAATCTCCTTTCTTTTGCAGGACATTTACTCTGGCGTTTGCGATGGATTTGGTGGTTGCATAAGGGATATGGTTGTACATAGATGATTCTCCCACCAAGGGAGGGAAATTGCATGGTATTTCGCATAGCGTTGCTTTCAAAAATGAACACACTTATTACTATTATTTCGAAATCTCATAAGTCCGGACCTATGCCCGTCATTCTCCGTGTGGATTATCTAAATTTAGCTTCTATATTTTACAGGCATTGACGATGTAAATTTCAAATGAGCTACTATGGGAGCTATTGTCCGGGTCCAAATTAAACATTCTGGCTCCGAATTGTCAAGAAAAGGCTCTCCACATTTCCAGGACATTGACAGTCTATGCACGAGATGTACGGTATGTTCCTTTAATTTGCCCTTTAATTTGCCTTTATTGAAAGGCCAGCAATCGCTGGGACATTCTCTGATATGTCTTTCTGCTCTTTCTCCTCTGCCTTAGCCCTATGCTTCCTCGCACGACGAATCTTGATCTCAACCTCCATCATCTTTGCATCCAGGCGACAGATTCGAGGTATAGTCTTCTCCACCATATCTATGGCATCTGCCTGTGCCTTCCGAAGCGCTTCTGGAGTAAAAAGACCGAACATTCGTATCGGATCTCTTCCTTTCCGTGTCGTTTCTCTCTTCTCTTTCACATCTGCCGTATCTGTATCCGTCTTCGCATCATGACTAACGTCAGCGGTATCTAATGCACCTCGATCCTTATTCTCGTCCTCCGCATACGCCGTGTCCTCTTTCTCGGAAACATCCGAACCAACGGTCTCCTCTCCTCCAACAGTTCTCACTTCCAAGCCCGTTGAAACTTTATCGTCGGGATCCGCAGTGACACGACATCTTCGCAGTGCCTGTATACGTCCATCGTACATCGACTCTCCATACTCAACTCCCGGCGGGGCATGGAACTTTGCTCTCGCGAGGTGCTGTTGACTCTTTGACCATAGCAGCAGATGTTAGTGACTGAGCATTAGAGCTTTAGGGAAAATTGGAGAATAGAGAATAGAGAATGTACCGATATCTGTTGGGCACTAAGCTGATTGCGGAGGGCAGTGTATTGGTCGAGGAGAGAGAGGTAGAGCTCGAATAGGCGGTCGATCTCGTCGGAAAACTCCCGAGACGGGGACATAGCGGCTGCTCTGAACTTGGTTGGTCGTGGGGTGTAATTTCGAGCCGTGGGTAAGAGGATTGACTGGTTGCAGATGCCAGCAGATAGTCGGGTCGTTGCCGTAATGGAGGGTGATATCTCTAGAGCAATCGTGATTAATATCCCGTTATCCCACGCGACGCGCCAGGTCTTCCTATCGTGCGTGCCGTGGTGTTCAGGACGGGAGTACGAGTTGTACCAGGAACCCTGGTCGGGGATGCAATAGGTGCAGAAGAAGCATTGGGGATGAGGAGTTGGCAGCAGAAGGGGGAAATGAAATAACATCAGCTTCCCCCAAGGCCCATCAATTCGCTCCTTCCTTCCCTTCGTATCAATCAACCTACGATAGCACTACCAGATTCACGACTGGTTCGTTGTCCACAGCACCTTTATTGTGAATATATCTTCATTCCTTCATTCGCTATATCAATCTATACCAACCACTTCACACTCAACGTGTAATCACACACGCAAGCCAATCGTTCATTTCCAGCAAACCATAAACCTCTCTACAGTATCGTATCGTATTCTTGCGGGCCTGCCTCCTTCATATCCCAATCACATCTCGGTCTCGTCGGCCTGGTCCGTTTCCCTCGGTCGCCGTTTCACGACTTTCCCCAAGCAGACGACGCCAAACCGCTCCTCTCCGCAGTGCATCAATCGAGTCGTTCCCTTTCTGGTCTTCCTGAATCACCATCTGTCTGATCCACTATCCCCATCCTTGTGATAATCTTCATCCCCTCCCGTCCGCTCTCTTTACTCCCGCTCGCTGCACAACATTCCATCCCGTTCAGGTTCGAGGACTTTTCGAGATCTCAATCGCACTGCATCGAGTCGAGTCGAGGCGGTCTAGCTGCCTTGTCTTGCCCTGTTGGAGCTAGAACTAAGGTTACTGGATTTTAGCCGCAGTCCAACCGAAAAGGGTCAGCTTTATCGGCCTGGTTCGTTCGTCTACCTCGTGCCCCCAAGAACATCGAATTCAAATTCCAGCTCGCCATCCACCGCACCATTCCATCACGAATTCCGCGTCGGTCTCCCTCCCGCGGGCAGAGATCTATCACATCGAAGGTGCAGAGAGAAGTGAAGTGGTTCGCGGAGCATCCTGTCTCGTCTCGAGTCGGTGATCGCAAGTAGGAAGGGCTGAGATCGGAACAATGGTCGTCGCAACAATAAAGTGTGTCCTTCCCCCATGATCTGCACCTCCTTGAACGTGCACGCGACGGCTGCATATTGGGTTGAGTGGCCGGATTGCGAGATTTGGTCCCTGATAAGACTGATGGCTAACGCGTGAGCCGTACAGATGCGTGGTCGTCGGTGACGGTGCTGTAGGCAAGACCTGTCTTCTCATCAGCTACACAACAAACAAGTTCCCCTCCGAATATGTACCCACTGTCTTCGATAACTATGCCGTCACTGTTATGTGAGTCCGTCTGTTACACGTCAAATCTGCCCCTCGCGTTCCACCTGAAAGCAATTACCGCCCCCATTGTTCGATCTTAGGCAGTAGGGCTGAGATACATGTTCTGATATTGCAACACAGGATCGGTGATGAGCCATACACCCTAGGACTCTTCGATACGGCCGGTCAAGAAGATTACGATCGGCTCCGTCCTCTATCATACCCCCAAACCGACGTCTTCCTTGTCTGCTTCTCCGTCACATCCCCCGCATCCTTCGAAAACGTAAGAGAGAAATGGTTCCCCGAAGTACACCACCACTGTCCTGGCGTTCCCTGCCTGATCGTTGGCACGCAGACCGATTTAAGAGATGATCCGAGTGTACGGGATAAGTTGGGCAAGCAGAAGATGAGTCCAGTCAAGAGGGAAGATGGCGAGAGAATGGCGAAGGAGTTAGGTGCGGTGAAGTACGTGGAGTGCAGTGCTCTGACACAGTACAAGTTGAAGGACGTATTTGATGAGGTATACCCCTATTTCGACGACTGCGGATGGATAATACTGATGTTGGTAGGCGATTGTAGCAGCTCTCGAACCTCCGGCGCCAAAGAAGAAGCACTCAAAGTGCTTACTTCTCTAACGCAAGTAATATTCCCCACCACCACACAGACGCCGACAGCATTTCCCATCTCCGCCCGCGCTCCTCGGTGTTCTTTATACCGATACCCCGCCTTCCATCCTTTTCTATCAGAAAGAAAGTCTGTCTGTCAGTTGGTCGCCAAAAGCACAAGAATCTGGGGAATCAAGTTGCACTTTGTCTCTGTCTCTGCCATCGCCCAGCACTGAAGCAAGAGAGCAAGAAAGGCATACATAGATCACATTCTGACTTGGCATGTTCTTTCCTGCAATTCTACCGCGAGTTTATTCTCTTTCTCTATGGCGCTGGGCAGGCTGGCAGATTTGGTAAAGAAAGCGTTTTCCAGCACAAGTGGAGGAGGAATGCGATGAGGGGCAAGATAAGAAAGCAAAGTGAAGGATAAATCTTCTTCTCAGTGGGCTTTAAGGTGAACCTTTGATACTTTCTTCAGGCAGGAGCCTCTTTTCTCGTCGTCATTCTATCAAGCAAGCAGAACGCAAGTCATATCACGGTGTTGTGGTGTAAATTCAATCGAAATCCGAATCCGAATGCAAATTGAAGCAATGCAACGTACTGATTTCGCTTTCCATCATCTTGCATTAGTGTTTATCTAGCTGAGCTGAGCTGAGATGGTGACAGATCACGATTGTAGTTCAATTCTCTCAGGACTTTCTGGCTTTGGGCTAAGAGACCGGGAGCAAAGAGAACAAGCGATCTTCTTCCAAAGTACTACGATTGGAGAGCGTGGCATAACGGCAGCGAACAATAGTTGGCCAGGCATCTCTTATTCACTCATCTCATCATTCTTGTTTCACTGCAAAGTTTTTATTCCAGATTTCAGAACCCTGCTGAGATAGAAATGCAGTATCCAAGCTTCAGGCTTCAGGCTTCAGACTTTATATCATATCAACAAGACATCATACCGCTTCCCAGTCTTACCCGTTTCCTTGCATGATTCTTTTTTCATACACCTCTTTCTCACAGAATTTGAAAGATTCGGAGATCAAAGCATCATTATTGGATGGTACCTGTTAATCTGGCTCCATAGCTCGAGTTTTAGCACAGCAACGTCATCAGGTAAGGACAAAGTATCCATCACGTGACTTATTCAAGAATTCTCTTTTTTCATCTTGTGATGAGAAAAATCGAACATGCAAAGATAAGCTTGATTTCAAGAGTTTTGAGATTAGACGAGAGAGTGAAAGAGTGAAGTAGAGTAGAAGGAGAATGCTATCTATAACACGATCTTAACGTCAAAGAAACGCTCCTTCAACTTTCCAGTCCTCCTACCAACTCCCGAAGCAAGAAAGAAACCAACAAAGAAACTAAGTCCCGAGATTCCGCACCCTATCCATGATATTCTTCCAACAGTCTCCTCAAAGCAAGATGTCCATTCCGCAACGCAAAGCTCAAAGCACGCTCATACTGATGTTGTCCTTCTCCATGAACTTCTGCTCCAGCATTGAGCAACATCTGTACCATATCCAGCCTACCATGTTCGGCCGCGCCTTCTAACGCTGTTCTCCCATCGATCTCGGCGCCATGAGCGTTGACGTTGGCACCACTTTCCAGAAGACAAAATGCAATACCCAGATATCCTTGGATACATGCAAACTGAAGGGCGGTGGCCCCGTGATCCTTAGCAGGCGGTGCATTGACGTCTGCTCCATATTCAAGCAGAAGGTCGACTATGTTTTTGTTCCCATCTCTTGATGCTATTTGAAGAGCGGTGTGCGGCATAGTATGTGCACGGATATCTGGCCTAGCTCCATACTGAAGTAGAATCATCACAATGTCTTTCTTTCCCTTGGAAGCGGCAATCTGAATCGGTGTGCCGATATTCTCATCTTTCCACAAACGAGACTCCTGAGGAGAGAGCTCGTGAGAGAACTCGTGAGGAGATGACGCGTTTGGATCTGCACCATGATCCAGAATTTCCCGTATTATACGAACTGCCTTGTCCGGTTTATCGACAGGTAGAAAGTATCCATCTACTATAGCCAATTGCAGTGGAGAATATCTGAACGAAAAAAAAGGGGCAGTGGCCAATGAGCATGGCCTCATTCTTTTTGCAAAGTCATTGTTAACACCCCTCTGATGCGGTAAAGTTCCATACAAATCAAACATATCCTTTGGGTATTTGTTCACATCAACGATATGCCATTCGAGAAGCATATGAACCAATTCCGCGTTCCCAAAGGATATGGCATCATCGAGTGCGAGACGTCCAAAATTAGCATTGTCAGGAATCGAATAGTGGCTCTTCAGCCTCCCGAGAAGAAGTTGGAACATTGTTGTATCACCTATCGCTTCTTCCCAAGCTCGTGGATCGCCGGGATGAGCCCCGGCTTCGATTAGATCTCGAGCTAAATTTATGTTTCTACTTCTAATAGCAGCCGCAAGAGGCGTTTCCAGCTCGTATGCACCTGGAGGGTTCTCGACGGCAGCGCCCCTGTTGAGGAGATATTCCACACAAAGCCAGCTCTTCTTCCGGATAGCTACAACGAGTGGTGTTGAGCAGCAGATTGCGCCCCGTTCCGATGGAGGACCAATTCCATTTATCTTTGCACCTCGCTGGATGAGAGTCTGGATAATTGGAATATTACCCCTCTGAATAGCCTGAACTAGTACTGCCCCCGAATGCAGAGGGCATTTCATGCAGTTCATGTTCAGCTCTGCACCAGCCGTAATGAGCTTTTCGACAATTGTTACGTCTAGTTGGTTAACTGCATATAACAATGCTGTGCCAAAGCCCAGGACTTCAGACGTTGCATTGACATCGGCGCTTGCTGAGAGCAGCATGTCTAGTATGTCAACAACATTGTTGGAATTCTTACTACACAGCGCAGCATGGACCGAGCTGCCAAGACATGCCGATATTGAAGCTTTTCCCAAGCAGCTCAAATTGAGTATGTAGCGTAGAACCTCAACGTGGCCTGCACGACAACATTCTTCAATGGCTTCTACGAGAGCAGGTCTCTTCTCAAAAAGAAGTTCTGCAGCAGAGGTATCCGACATGACTATTCGTCTCACCAACGAAACTTCTCCATATCTTATAGCTGCAACCAAAGCCACCTTCTTCGTTTCAAAATCTTGTACATGGTCCAGAAGCGGTCTGACATGTTGCCGCCATTCGGGATTGAGAGAGCTCTTGCGTATAGCTTTCTCGATCACTCCCCTAGAGGCTAGTAAACCTCTCTTAAGGAGAGCATCGAAAATATTAGGAGAATCGATAGATAATGTAAAGGTCAAAGAGTACGGTGTGGCATCCGAACGGACCGACAGTAGAAGATCAACCAACATCAAATCTCCGGAAAGAATGCCAAGGTCGAGCGTTGTGATGTGGAAAGACCCACCTATAACACCGCAGGGCATGTGATATAGTGGGCAAGAATTAGGGTCTGCACCACTATCCAGGAGGACGCGAGCCATATCAATGATTTGGGAGTCTCCGATTTGATGAAAGATATTCCTCCGGTTGAGTAGAGGTTGCAATCCTGTCCCGCAATGTAGGATATCTTTGCTCATCTGCTCCCAAGAATATAGACATTCATGGAGAGCGGACGCCTTGCCACCCGTCGTCAGGAAATTGACGTCAGCCCCTTTTTGAATAAGCAGATTAACTATCGACTTCTGCCGATACTTCGCGGCGGCAGTCAGTGGCGAATGGCCGTCTAGAACGAACGAGTGAAGCTCAGAACCTATCTCTGCTAATTTGGGAGTGTGAAGAGGTCCACTAGGGTTGATATGAGCCCCTGCATCAATGAGAGACATCAGAAGACCAAACAGACTATTTCGGGGTCGAAAGGGCGCGCTGTGCGGATCATCCTTGTAGGTGCGCTGATCTTCGGTGTCTAAGTCCTCACCGTCTTCTAGGTTATGAAGCCTGTCACCTAGTTCTATTGAGGGATTTTTGGGACCCATTAGTGAGCAAGCGCCCACGATAGCAAGAACCAAGGAGCTACTCTTCCATCCAGCTCCAGGTTCATCAACCCTCGATCCAGCCTTGATTAATTCTCGAGCAAGCGCTGTATTCTGTGTAATACAAGCTAATTGTAACGGGCTCAGATTGTCCGGGATCTCCTTCAAACTGCAGACGATGTCGTTGGGATGTAAACCTGCGTCAAGAAAATATTTGACCGCTGGCACGTCTCCAGCTTCGACTGCAGATCGAAAAAGCTTCTCAAGGACTGCCGCCGAAGTGGGATCTTTCGTTGACAGGAGGATTTCTAAAACAGCTGTGGTTCCATGAGCCATGAGCCATTCGTAGATCTTTTTTGAACTGGCTTCGCCGGGAAAGTTGTTCGAAGCCAAGTAAATAGAAAGGTCGAACAATGCAGGATTGTTTAGATCTGTAAGCCTTTGAAAGTCGAACCGTGAGCCGTGTGGTTCTTTCTGAAGAGCTGAGTTGGGCAACAACGAATCGAGAGTGGGTATCCTGAAAGCGATCAGAGCAGAGGAAGTTGCATTGAAGGCCTCAATATCTCTAGTCGGTACTGATATGATTTAGCGAACATGGTTTCTTGTTGAAGCTCGGGGTCTCTTACAGTACAATGGTAACTTCTCTTGGAACTTTAGTATGGGCAGATTGGTGAACATCGACTGGAACACTGGCTGTTCGGACAGCGTGCGTATCTCAAAGTTTGGTGGCGTCTGGGGAATGGGTGCTACAGAGAATGCTATCAACGACTCGGTCTCAAGTGTCATTGGGAAGATATCCTACCTCGACCTTGCTCTATTTTCTCAAGGGTCGTAAGTTGATTACGAGACTTCTCCTTCCGCAGTCTTGCTCGTGACATCAACTTTCCATTTTGGTAAACATCACTATCTTTGCCTGTTCTTTCTCGCGCCTCAATTTTCCGAACCACAGTCTTCCAATCATTCGCTGTCTGATTTTTGTGAATCCCACACTCCCTAAGAAGTCTTTCACAATTGGCTTTTCTGGTAAGGGTTAACACGACAACCTCTCTGCAGCACCATTGAGACGAAACAGCGAAATAAAAGTAGTGGCACTCACGACACTTTGACCCCATGAACCTCTTTCATCAGCCTCGGTATATCATTGAGTTTGTGATGTTTGGCAAGATATTTGATACTATTCTTCAGTTGAGTCGAACGCTGAGCACCGACGGCCGAAGCATCGATAAGTTGGGACATTGTGGGCGTGCAATTGCAATCGGAAGTTGGACAGAGGAAGATGAAGTATCGATGCTCATTCGAAAGGGCAGCCAGAGATTAGAAGGCTGATGCGCTTCATGTTCCGTGTGTCTTCGTGATTGCTTCGTGATTGGCGGATCCCAAAATCTTGGTGCTGCTGCCTCAGCCGCTAGGTGGCGCATGCCATGCACACACCTCTTACTGTAGGACCAACTCTAGTTCGTCCATTCCAAAATCTGATCGATGGCACACAACCTCGACAATCTTCTTGGAATCTGATTCTACCCTATCATCAGGGATTATTGATTGGTCCATCCCGGAATCTTTTTGTTCGCAACCGTGGCTACCGATTGTCAGGCTTTGCCGCAAGGTTGCCCTGGCTCAACATACGCCTGGAGTAGTCTGGTTACGAGCTCACAACGTTCCTAGGAATAGTACGTATTTTTATTGGCAGAGTATGTATTTAAGACACTGAAAAGAACGATGTGAGCTCCTCGCGATGAGCTCTACTTCTTGATTGGACAGTTCCAAAATCCTCTCCGCGTTGTTCGATAGAGATGAGAGAATCATGAAGTCAAGACATCCTCTCATACCACGTATAACAACTTGATTCCTACCTCTGGTCTTTGCTTTTCCATCGCATCTTCAGCAACTTTCCCGAAAGATTCTGCATTTGAACAACATGAGCCTCACGCCAGACGCAATCATTGGACTCGTCACCCTGCTTGTTGGTTTACCGCCATCGATTCTACTCATCTGCAGGTGGGTCCATCGACGCCAGAAAACCGTTAAAGAAGAGGGTTTGTCGCTCAATTGCTGGAAGAAACGGATCATGGGGCTGATTCTTGGCAAGATTTCGAACCTCGAAGATGGCCGACCACCTCTACGGCGGTTGATCAAGATATCGAGATGCAGGCAGGCCTCAAGATGATCCCTAGAACGGCAGTGATTCTGTACCGAGCATCTGGTTCGTAGACGTCTTCCACTGCCTCCATCGTTGCTCTAACGCTGACTCTCGTCCACTTCTAGAGCCTATTCATCATCCCCTCTCTTCTCCATATCGAAAGTCCACGATGCTTCGACCACGTCGGTATTCATTTTGAGCGACTCGACGCGGGGACTTCATATGAGTAGAAAAAAGTTGAGGGGAGAGAACCAGGGCGTCGGCGTTTGACCAAAAATTCGTTGTTGGCAGTATGAAAAGGCAGGCTTTGAGATCATGAAGGGCTGGCTCGTAACATTCATCTTCGATATTCTGGTATCTTTTAGAATTCTTGCATCTGGTGTGGAGAAGGTGGTAATGGCGTTGGGTTTCCATGGTCTAGAGATGCGGTCTCAACGGTCTCCTTAAGCTTTAGACTCCTGCTCGTGCGACTCGAGACGAGGTCGACACCCTGAATGAATGCTATTCTGAAACAATCATGCCGTCGCATACAGATGCCTCATTTGGTGAAGTGTGTCGTAAATCGGGGATGCATGTTCACATCTCGTTTGACTGATGCCAATGACAACTTCAGTTCAAAAGTGGGAGGAAAGAGGACTTCTCTTATCGAAGGCGGGCTCTGACCAGTGCCTTCATTACGTAATCGCCCATCGACTCCATCGATCTTTCCACTCCTTAAACCTCAAGTAAACGTGAACCTTTCGAAGAAAAAGAATCTGTGATGTTGAGGATTTCGTGAACGAAAGAAGATACAAAATGAAGTTCAAGAAATTCTTCCTGGCGGCTGTCGGTCTTGGTGGGGTTGTTGGCGTGCACGGACATGAGCATGGGCATCATCACGACGAGAAGGAGATCCCGTTGCATGAACAGGAGTACGTTCAGGATTCTCCTGAGGAGTTAGAGAGGAAATGGGCATTTGAGGTTCGTGGTTTCCGCATTTGGCCTGGAGGACACAACATGCTTTGAAAGTCATTTGATCCTAGGGTCTCAGCACATTCAGTGATTCTGCTTTACTCCTTCCCTTTATCTTTTTAGCCATATCAGATTCTGGTACCTCACATTGGATTTATCTATCACGAAAAGGATGGAATGAAAGCTGATATATGTCTAGTGGGGATACTCGGGCGTCAACTCCTTCGCTCATCTTGAGCATGTGAAGTGTCTCACCAAACCAGATACACTTTTCGATATTGGCATTCTTGGAGTTCCATTCGATACTGCTGTCAGCTACAGACCAGGTCCGTTCTTTTCGCATTTCCTCTCTATTTATGCAAACCACTTCAAGCAGTTTCACCTGACTCGCCTCACGTGATCTCACCCCTTTACCACTCGAGCTCAGTTCAACACTTCCTCCAATGGTTATAGCACATTTCTCACTCATAAATAGGAGCACGTTTTGGTCCGCGAGCAATTCGAGCAGCATCAGCTCGCCAGACCTCCTTCCGAGGCTTTAACCCTCGCGCAGGAATAAACCCCTACATGTCCTGGGCCAAAATCCTCGACTGCGGCGATGTCCCCGTCACACCCTTCGACAATGCGGTCGCTTTGACACAGATGACATCAGCATACCTCGAACTTGGTCACCGCTCATCCCCCTCCTCTGTGATTCCGAAGCCCAAGATCATAACCTTAGGCGGAGATCACGCTTTGGCACTTGCAGCATTGAGAGGACTAAATAAAGTCTATGGACAAAGCATTGCGGTGCTGCATTTCGATGCGCATTTAGATACTTGGCATCCCGCGAAGTATCCGAGTCCGTGGCCAAGCAAACAAGCACAATTCAACCACGGATCGATGTTCTGGATCGCTTCCAACGAAGGACTCATTCTCAATGGGAGCTCTGTGCATGCGGGTTTGAGAACGAGACTTAGTGGAGATGATTGGGCGGATTTTGAAGACGACACAAACCAAGGATTTCTCCGCATCTCATCAGATGACATCGATGATCTCGGACCCAAAGGCGTAATCGATGCAATCATGGCTCGAATCGGGACCGAGACTCCAGTGTATGTCAGCGTCGATATCGACGTTCTTGATCCGGGTCTTGCGCCAGGAACTGGGACTCCCGAGGCGGGAGGATGGACGAGTAGAGAGTTGATCAGGATTCTGAGAGGGATTGAGGGATTAAATATTGTGGGTGGAGATGTGGTCGAGGTTGCACCAGCATATGATGGTGTCGGAGAGCAGACTGCTCTTGCCGGGGCACAGGTCGTGTATGAGATCTTAACGAGTATGGTGAAGCGGGGCCTGGTAGATATGGGGAAGGCGGCAGAAGTTTCTGGAAGAGATGCTAGAGGGAGGACGAAGGATGAGTTGTGAGTGTTAAGAATGGATTGCGAGTGTATCGGTGGGGTATTGGTAGGGTGGTATTTGATAGGGAGACGGAGTTAAGGTTGGAGTGATCAATTTCTGAGATAGGGTTAGTTATGTGACTACATTCCAGCGAGCTAGCGAAGAAAGTCAAAAAGGGGGAAGAAGCATATGCCAAACGAGAGAAGCAAAGTCGCTGCTTGAGAAGCAGGAATCTGATAAACAAAAAGTAGATCGTCAATGACATCTTCAATATAAAACTTTCAGCAAGCGTGCATAAAGGGCAAGAATAAACTTCTTCACGACGAATAAAGGAAGCAAACTCTCTCATAATCGCGATCAAATAGGAAGGAAAGATTTTGCTCTTGGATATGATATGTTTCAAAGCTCAAAAATTCAGCCATAATATTGCGTGATAGGTGCTACGTGAGGTATGACACAGAACACCCTATCGTGATCAAAGTGTATCTCGTCGGAGCTTCTTCTCAAAGCTAAATCGTCGAAGAATTTCGCAAAGTCAAAGGCCTGGAAACATTGTATCCATTCATATTTGTGGGAAGTTGCTTATATAGGTATGGTACGAAGCTGCGAGCTCGGGACCTCCTGAACCTTGACTGTGGCATTTTATTTCTTCCCTATAGCTACTCCCGACGACAAAGCCTCTTGAGAAAGGCCCACAGAAGACTTTGCCGCATCCTCCTCGGTTGGTATATTGACTCCCGACGGATCACCAAGAACCAATTCAAGCCGCGAACTTGTTATTTCCTGCACTTTGACTGTGACATCCTGTTTCTTTCCTTCAACTTCCCCGTACAATGTCTCCCGAGAAAGACTCATAGAAGACAAAATAGCTAGAACGAGCAGATCGTAGAGGGATTCCAGACCGGTACAAGTCCAGCCGTAAAGCACCACCAGCACCGTATGGATGAGTACGATTAAGGCGCGCGTGAGAAGGACCCTAATACTGATCCGTCTAGTGATTTCATCGGTTGAATAGCCATAACCGAAATGAGATCCTGTGAGGAGAATTTCGGTAATGTTCTTAGAGCGCAGCACAAGTGGGTATGAGCCGCTATACCTTCAGAGACTGATACCCGATACTGCAATATGCAATACTAGGCCTGTGCCAAAAAGGGGTATTTTCAGGCAGGAAAAAAGACCTCACTCGAAAGTTGGCCATCAATCCAGCCTTCCCATAGTGTTAAGCATAAAAGAAGGCTGCAAGGTATTGAAAACCGTCTCGTAGATGAAAAACGGCCCAAAGCCCCTATGGGAGCTAAGCGAGCCCCTAAAGCTTTAGCGAACGAGCCCGCCCGAACCGCATTTACCTGTTAGTATTGTGCAATTTGAGCTTGCGGCTTGGGAGCGAGAGATAAAGGTTCGAACTACGTTTAAGGAACTTGTAGCTTTAGAATAACTTTTTCCTTTTCATTTATCTATTTCCACAATCTTACATTTTTATGTGGGGCTCGAAAGTGAGGGAGCAGTTAATTCACAACCTGCCTAAGTAAGTGACAATGCAGATGCACTGATGATTTATTCAACGAGGAGCTGAGGATGATTAGACACTGAAATGGTATTATAGTTACAAAAGACTGGAGAGTGTGCGTGAGCAGATTTCTGATCGGTATTTAAGACAGCAATATGCTTAGATAGGAGTGGTATCCTTCCATTGCATTCCCTTCTAGTCTAAGGATGTAGTTATACATGAACCCATTACCTCTGTAAACGCTATACAACAAAGGAAAATATAACATAGCCGCGACGTTACAAGCAAGGATTTCTCCTACCTCCTCATTATACCACGTTCCCGTCTACCTCCTCACGTCCCTTCGCTCCCACCCATCTCCCCGTAGCCCCACCACCTACTCCGCAGTCTTACTCCTCTTCGTCCTCAACTTCATCAATAGATACACCATCGCATAACTACTGATCGCAAACAGCGCCACAATTCCCGCATCTCTCCACCCATAATAATAATCCTTTAAATTGACGGCGTACAGATAATCCGCACCATTCCTATACTCGCAGACTCTGCATCCACTTGTCACATCCGGGTTGGTTAAATTAGTCCTCGCTCCCATGCCTTGCACATAACCCGCAAGATACTGACCACAAGTTTGGCCTGAAGGAGGATCAAAGATCGCGAATTCGGAGTCCTTGCATTCAACTGGAGCGGAGAAAGATGTGAAGACGAGCAGAGAGCCGATCAAGTAATTAAATGGATTGAGGTAGTAGAGCCAATACCTCCAAAACGGCTGGATCTGTGCATAGGGAACCAGCACACCACAGAAACTGACCAAGATTCCAATGACCAATGGGTTTGCGAGTGAGGCAAAGACGGCGTTTGGTGCGTAGGCAGCGATGAATTGTCCGATGCCAGTGTAAACGAACTCGTACATGAGCATGACGAACAAGGTGGCGCCGGCTTTGTTGGAATCGGAGGGGAAACCGACGGTGTAGTACCAGCAGACGAAATACAAGACTGCGCAGACGCAGAGGTAGGGGAGTTCGGAGACGATGAGGCCAGTGACGAAGGCTTTCCATGAGTACATCTTTGACTTCTTCTCTCGGGCTTCGTAGATGTCGCGACGAGAGATGAAGAGAGGTTGTAGTTGGGCGATGACTCCGGGAGCGACGAAGATGAAATTGAATACTGTGAAGAGGCGAAGTTGGAGATCTGCGACCGAATGTCCGATTTTCCAGAACGAGAAGCCGTTGAAAATTGCAGAACCAATGTGTAAGGCGAATTTGTTGTTGATGTAATCTGTGTTTCTCCAAATCGAGACGTTCATTCTTTGCGTGACGAGCTTGGTCTGCTCCCATAATGGCATAGCGAATTCGTGGCCGTCATCACGCGTCCCGGGCTCCTTGGCTGCGGCCTCAGAGATGATGCGGTCCAGTTCTTCGGTGGTCTGAGTGTATTCGGGTGAGTCGAGCCAGACTTTGTTCCAGTCACGGCCTTGAGAGAGACTGCCCGAAACGACATCGATCATGTGCTCTGCCGGATTGGCGTCTTTGGGACAGGGAGCCTCGTAGCGTGCAAAATATTCTTTGAGTGTGGATGCATTGGAGCCAATATCTCCAAAATATACTGTCTTTCCTCCCTTGGCGAGAAGAAGCAAGCTGTCGAACTGCAAGAAGAGCTGTGCAGAAGGCTGATGGATGGTGACAAGAACGGCTTGGCCGACATCAGCGAGCTTTCGGAGGAAACGAACGATGTTGAATGCCGCTTGGCCGTCAAGACCAGATGTCGGTTCGTCAAGGAAGATCAAGATGCTAGGTTTGGAGACGAGTTCGACCCCGATAGTGAGACGTTTGCGTTGCTCGACAGAAAGACCAGCGCCAGTATTTCCGATGAGGGTATTTTCAATGTCGTGCATCTCTAGCAAGTCGATGATGGTGTCAACATATTTGAGTTTATCTTCGCGTGGGGTCTCACGAGATTGGCGAAGCAAGGCAGAGAATTCGAGAGCTTCGCGGACGGTGGCTAAGGACTCGTGGATATCAAGTTGCTCGCAGTAGCCTGCTGATCGTTGGAATGAGACTGACAGTGGGCGACCGTCGACTTGGATGGAGCCGTGGATTGTGCCTTCAGTCTTGCGCTGAGCAAGAACGTCGAGGAGAGTGGTCTTTCCAGCACCAGACGATCCCATTAACGCGCCGAGCATACCTGGTTTGACCCAGCCCTGGACATTATCGAGTAAAATACGATCGCCAGACGGTGTGTTGACGGTATAGCTCAGGTTCTTCCAGGTGAAAACTGACGTGTTGCGAATGAGTTGCTCGTCTATTTCATTGTCTTTGGTTTCATCTGAGGTGGAACCACCGCTTGATGTCGGGAGCTTCTTTTCGGAATCTGGGACTGGTTGCGATTCCTCGTCTTGTGTCAAGTGCTTTGTTTTGTGGGCCTTCTCACGGGGAATCAGGAGGAAGCCGCTATTGCCAGACTGAGACTTCCATCCGTTCGTCGCAACAATGGTAATCACAACGAAGAGAATCCACCATACCCAGAGGATACCAAAATTTCGCCAGATATGAGAAGCCGAATATGACAGTGAGGCGAGGTATTGTTCACCAGTGACACTCGTTGCGCCTGGTGTTGCGCCGCCAACGCCAGTGCAAGCTTGATGTAAAGCATCTGCATAGCCAGGCCCGTTGGGGACGAGATTGATGCCGACGCAAGGAATGATTGTGCCTTTGAACTCATTTGCCAGAATTGCCGAAAAGCCATATGCTAACGGATCAATCCAATAGATCCACACGAACCATGGATGCATCTGAGGCTTTCTGATCATATAGCCAGTATACATAATCAAAGCAGCGATCATGAACCCAGAAACCTTACTTGCCGCATCAAACGTGCTGAACGCGGCACCAATAGCTCGGAAGAGCGCAGTCATAGCCATGCTGGTTGCAAAGACAATGATCCAGAAAGTGAAGAAGGCGCCGGCGTCTTGTTTTAGGCCAACCATGAAATAGAGCACGACGGAGAATGTAGAGACTTGGACGAGAAGAACGGGTATATCTGCCGTGATTTGCGCTATACAGAATGCTGCCGGATGATACAGAGCGAACGATTTGTGTTTTGCCAATACAGGACGACCAGAGAAAGAGTCGGTCACTTCGGACATGGCGAGCAGACTGTTGAAGAGAAGTGCAAAGAAGAGCGCACCGGATTTGACGAAGAGACCAGCAGAGTTACTAGGAGCGTTGTAGAAGAGCGAACCAGTAATTAAGGCTTGGATGATGGTGGAGGCTTGCTTGATGATAAAGGTTGCCTTGTCACCCCAAAGGATTTGGTATTGGCGAGTCACAGCAGCTCTGACTTGAGTGACGAAGCTGACAGTGAGTGGACTTGATTTTGGTAAGCTTTTATGCTTCTCATGGCTTACACCTGTTTTGAAGTCCTCTGTAAAGCTCTTTGCTTCGTTGGTACTAGGATAGTTGTACTCCGCTTCCATCTCTGTCTTGATGTTGGACTTTTCGTAGCATTGCCGAATGTCGTTGGCTGTGCGAGGAAAGGAGCCTTCGTAACCCTCTCGAATCCTTCGTTCAGATGGAACCACAACACCAGTCAGAAAGTCTGCTACGTTGGCGCCATCTGCACATTGAAAACCTAAGCCTTCCATAAATGGTCTGGCGTCCTTTCGCGGACCATAGTAGATCTCCTTTCCTTCATCGATGACGAGGACTTTATCGAAAAGATTGTAAATACCGTTGCCTGCTTGGTACAAGGTAACGATGGAAGCAAGACCAAAGATGTCTGTGATAGCACGAATAGCTTTAGTGTATTCTAGCGCCGTTGAAGCATCGAGGCCTCTTTGACCAATGAATTAGCACTGTACGTCCTAGAAGTCCTAGGGGGCTTCGGAGATTGGGAGCTGTCTCAAGAGCTGGCAAACGGGAGGACAAACGAGCATGCCGCTCCTAAACAGCTCCCAGGCTCCGAAGCTCTCATAGGAAAATATAGCAAATTGGTAAGAGAATAGGCTTACCGAGTGCTGTTGTCCCAGCAGAACACACTTGCTCGGGTGGCAAGGGTTTCGATGATACTGACTCGCTTTCGTTCACCTCCAGATACACCGCGCACAAACTCGTTGCCGACCTTTGTATCGTGTGTGTGGGCGATACCCATAGATTTCAAGAGGAAATCTCGACTATGTCGCTGGAATTCTTCCGGCGAAGTTGCGTCTGAAGGCAGGTTGAATGGAACTAAAGGAAAGTATTAGCATTGGTGATACATAGAGGACTACGTGACATGGGCTCGCAAGACTACTATGAAGTGGAAGGTAGTGACTTGAGGTACTCCTTCCCTCCAACATTCAAAAGCCAACCACATCGCAAGTGTATGGCCCGCTTACTTTTCATTCTGGTTGCAAAGTCGATAGTTTGTCCAACAGTAAGAGTAGGGAAGAACAACTCTTCCTCGGTGTTCATGACAATCTGGCCTCGGAACTGACGAGCTTCCTTGGGGTTCAAGGTACCCCACGACACGTCTCCGTCCACTTCAGCATAACCGTCTCGTCGATTAGCAAGCATCTTGAGCAGTGTTGTACATCCGGCACCGGGTCGGCCAAGAACGAGAAGCATCTCTCCAGGCTTGACACATCCATGAGTATTCTCCAAGATCGTCTTCAGTGGTTGCTTGTGTCTCGACTCCATGATGGCTCGAGGGACGTTGAATTGAGAGCCCACACTCTCGTTGATCGCTGAATCAGCACCGATGCCCTTCACCGTCAAGTTCCTCCAGGTAACACCCAGCTTTCGCCCTTTTATGGCATCTTTCTCGCCCTGCTTATGGAAAGCCTTGATCTCTGGCATCAGACTCCAGTCCTCAGATATCGGTTCTCTCTCCTCCTCATCGGACTCTTCGTATGGCCGACTCCTTCGTCGTCCAGAGAGGATTGAAGAGTTGGTGAAAGCACGAACAAGAGTTTCGTGTCCTTCGGCGGGATGGCTGTGAGGCTTGACGATCGGGGCGAAGCCCTCAGGCTCTGTGGTCGCCATGGCTGGTATCTCGATTGCTCAATCAACCCAGCTGGTCGACGTGTATCTACTAAGAACTACAGCCAAAGGAATGAAATTAAACGAATAGAAATGTTTCATGGAAGAAGACGAAGAAGAAACACACGGCGAAGTGCAGATATGGAGTCATAACACTAGATTGAAGCTCCATAGCTCATCGCACTCAAGAGAGCCACTTCTCCGGGCCTAAACGATGGACGGGGAGACTCAATAGTCCGAGTCACGGGAAATCCCATCTCGCCCAGATAATCGAGCATAATGGAGCCTGGAGATCGGATGGGCCAAACCTCCTGCTTCCGTGGTTTGCAGCAACAGCCGTTCGTCTCTCGGCCTTGACTTAGAGGCCGAAGCACTGCAGAGCCTTGCTAACAATGCCAAGGGGACGCACGAACTTTAAAAATTGATGACGAATGCAATATTGGTGGGGTCGAATCGCAACATCAAGGGACGAGACGCGCGAAACTGCTCAATCAGCTTCGAGTATCTGGGTGCAGTTTGGGTCTGATGTTTGGAGGAGTGGAGATGCACGAGCAGACAGTCTGGTGTCGGAGCTTCTGTTATCACCGGAGTCCGATCTCGTGTTGACCGCGGCTGGATATAATTGGTCCATGGGCGCAAACAGGGTGCACCAGGGTGCAGCTCTCTTGGTTACGTAAGCGACGTACCTGACGGTGGTGACGGCAACAGACGACACCTGCTTCAGGTGCTGCACCGTCAAAGTTCCACGATCCAAGTCCCTGCTGCTCAGGCTTGACATCCTGCATACATAGCAAGGATAGAATTGCTCATCACGACTCTCCCAGTCTGCTCTCAGCTATGTGCACACGAGGTGCATACCGCAGCCTGGATTACGCGATTATGTGACCCATGCTGTGTGCGTCGTTTTTTGTTGCATGTCGACCACTTCGCGCGTCATTCGAGAATCTTTTGCACGTCTCTTGGCGTCGGTTGAGCCTCACGGCAACATCAAAACAGCGAACGTCGGTGCTTGTCTCTCATCAACCTCCGATGCTGCCTGGGATTCAAGGGCGTTTCGGAATTCCCATCTCTGCTTTGTCAAGTGCTGATTGAGCATGTGCTTCGAAAATTCACGAGTGAGAAGTTCATCAACCGCTTTCCTGCATCTTGCACGGCTCATTCGATGTTGACTCCATGCATCATGGCCTAGTCTGCAAGTGTATCGAACGTCAGACCAGTGTCGACCTCACCCTCTGAATTATGGTCAAAATTTCTCTCAGATGTCTCTTGGTCCATTTGTTTTAGTCTAGAACTCTTCTATACCGTCACTAATCGTACTTATCTTATCTTTGTTATTACACTCTCCTCGGGTTGTCGTACAACCAAAGAGCAGGGGTGGGGCGATCACGTGGTGGATCTCAGATGGTTCTGCGCTGTTGGAAAGATTGGTCATTTGAAGGCTTGCGCGCTAAAGATATGCTCTCTTCCGAGCCGTTGCTCCCTTCCTGCGCTTGTGATTCGGATTATGAGCCGCGATTTTTTCTATTTGCCCTTGCTTCCGCTTTTTTGCAATAGTGGTATCTTTTGAGATTCCTTGAAGCATTTTAAGCTCACTTCAGTACTTGAATCATAGGTAGCCCTTCCTCCTTTTTGCGATCATGAATTGCTTTCATCCTCCCAAAATTCTTCATCATTTCTTCCCCCAGCACCTCCTTTTCTCTTCTATCTCGCCACTGTCGCCACTCTCGAATAGCCCAGGACAGTGCGGACACTATCTCGTACCCTAGATTAGTCTATCGGATAAGCGTTATAATGGTCTTAAAGCATCGACCTCGAGAAAGACTTCGCCTAGCCCTATCATGGGGATTATGAAAGTGCGCAAGAGAATGATACTCTCCAACAAATCCCTTTTTCGGAAGAAGAGTCTTTCTGGAGCCTCGGTCCCCGGTATTCGTAGCTCTAGCGTGGCTCAAGAGCAAAACGCGATGACTGTGAATACAACCTTGATGGAACTATTGGATTAAATGCTGTCTTTTTGCGGAACCTACTGCGGAATCTACTGCGTATCGACTGTAGGGATATGCGGCACATGGCAAGAAAGGATATACACATAAACGCTGTGCTGAAATCATCATCCAGTAGCATTCGTTGAATTTGCAGCCTTAGCCAGTGCAGCACGGACTGAAGCATGAACAAGAAAAAGGCTGCTGTTTCATCTTTGAGCCAAGGGGTGGCAGCTGGAAGAGTGACTGGAATGTATGAGCGTCTGGAGACCTCGACATCGCCTTCTAGTCGAGCGATTTGGCAAGTTTCGAGGCCTTGGAGGAATGTATTATTCTAATTTTGATTAGCCTACGAACGACATTGGACGTGGAAAAGAAATCTGATACTTACGGGATGAGAACGGCACGACTCTCGCAAGGCTAGTTCATTCGCTTCAGCGGAAAGGTGCCATTGCAGTCCAAAGTATACTGCAGCTGTACCCAAGCCAAGTATAGCGAAACATATTGAGAAGTATTTCTGTTTGTTAGACTTTCGGTTTGGAACTGCCAGGGATATGTAGACAGGTTCAGGTTCTTGGCTCGGGCCGGGGGCGTCACCTGCTGTTGTCGATAGCTCTCGGTCTTCCTGTCTGCCGACAGTCGAAACAGAAGCTGTTAATGAGTGTCGTAATAGAGGAGGCTGGACAACATCGCACTCTTGGACTGATTGAGAATGGGTTTGGAAGGATGGAGCTCGAATGTATTGACCGAAAATCCAAGTTTCAATAGTATCATCCGATCCACAACCATAGCATGGTCCATTGGCGTTGTCATTCATGATCTGATCTACGGAGCATATATATCGATACGCAGGATCAAGGCGTGTGAAGTCGAAATGGGAAAGGCTAAAATGCATGTATAGCTTATCAACATCTTGGAGATATCCTTGACAAAGACTATCCATATGTCGGCAATAAAATAGTCCTTTGCGGCACACTCCGATTGCAACCATTTGTCCATCTTGGTAGGACGAATAAAGATTGGAATCGAGGACAGGAGGATCTGACGCAAAGGAGTTGGGCATAGCTGGTGCGAGGGTTTGCGTTGAAGGATCAGCGCGCTCTTCGAGGAGCCTGTTGATGAGTTCAAGGTCTTCTCTGAATTTCTCCTTAAGCTCAATGAGTTGAGATAATGATAAAACAACGTATTGACTCCTCAGGTTCTGAATCAGCAGCATGAGAAATCGGAACCAGCTTGGCGAACGTTCTGCTTCTTTGTCCGCTAATGAGATTGAAGCATGTCCCTCCTTGATAGGAGGCTCGGAAAGTTGAGCATGGCCTGTGGAGTGATCATGGCCGTGTGAAAGTTCGAGCGGGGCCACGGAAGTCGGGTCATCACTCGTAGGTGATGAAGATATCATTCCAGCCATCAAAGCTAGTGAGGACCTTGAGTATCAAGGTCGGAATATGCACCAGCCTTAATTGCGACCGAAAAGAGGCTCGCGGGGTGTGGCTCCTAGACGAGGCTGAGCAGAAATTAATCGCGGCGACAGCGGAGTTGCAGCTGCAAATGAGTCCCCAAACACAATCAAGTGCTTCAGAGCGTGTGCTCGGAGCTCAAAGTAACGAGTTCTTGCTTTCTCTTGTTGTAGTGCGCAGAGAGAGAGGGAGAGGATCCTCATGATAGGAAAGATGAGTTAACATTCACGATTTAGAATGCCTTGCACACTGCCTCGCATGCAGGTTCAGGGCTCCATTGCCAATCGATATGATGCATCTGACAGGCTGAGTCGCCCGATCACCAGTTTTCACAAGACAGCCAAGTCTTTAATGCTGACCTCAGCACTTCAACTGCCACAGCAGCCATGGCACGATATCAGCCCTTGAGGGAAAGGGACGGGTTTAGGCTGTTGATCCTATACCCCGGTCAACCAGAAGACGCCATACATTGTGGCATGCGTCACGTGAAACTGTCGGAAAAGCCAAAGTACGAAGCCTTGTCATATATGTGGGGATCTGAAGAAGATCAAATGACGATTGGCGTGAATGGCAGGCAACAACTCATTCGAAATAACCTTTGGCAAGCCCTCAGACACTTGCGGTATCCGGATGGTCAAAGAATACTATGGGCTGATGCTCTTTGTATCGACCAAGAGAATGAGAAGGAGCGAACCCATCAAGTAGCTCAGATGAGTGCAATCTATACAAAGGCACAGTCTGTTGAAATTTGGTTGGGGCTTGGAGATGAGGAGGGCGAGCTCGCTACTGCTCTCAGATTCGTGGAAATGGACGAAAGAGAACGACGACGCGAGCATGAAGAAACTATGCGATCAATACAATTGCAACTTAGATACGAACCACGACCACGCCCTCCTGCTCAGGTCTCCCGCAAGCGTTATGAAAATCTGTTAGAGCTTCCGTACTGGTCGAGGCTTTGGATAATTCAAGAGATTGTCTTGGCAAATTCCATCAAGATACATCTGGGCTATAGCGAATGTGCTTGGACTGCATTCAGTTGGTTGATATCTCGGGACTATGATCGAGAAATTAAAAGCTCTAATCTGCATGGAATTGCACCGAGAGTTTCTCCAGTCATCTCGATCTTCCTCACGCGCCATAATTGGCAAAAAGTCGAAAGTCGCTCCATATTCTCATTGATAAAACAACATCAACATGCCAAATGTTCCGACGTACGGGACAAAGTATTTGGCTTGCACAGCCTTGCGCTTTTATGTTGTCGAGAAGCCGTTCCGGTTGATTACTCTTTAGATATCCACCAATTGTTCGCAAAAGTCCTGCGCCATCAGTTCCTCCATCATAGCACAATGGAAGAGCAGTCAAGCCTTTTTTCGAAGCCGGGAAAGTCTGATTGGCTACTTAGAATTGCCGATCCTGCCAAACTAGACCCACCAAAAGAAGATGGAGGTCGCCGTTCCCAACAACCAGTCTGTCATGTTCGCGGATTTGTCATTTCCAAAGTTATTCTCACGGCACCTCGCAATAGTTCTTCTGAAGCGATTAAAAGCATGACCAGAACCAAGGGAGTATCTGGTACTCCATTGCTTGATCAACTTGGTATCGAGATATTTAGGAAAGTAATTAGTGAGGACGAGTTAAAAGACGAGATTGGTAAGTCTTCGCCGCCTTCAGTCCACGTGATTGTACGGACACTGCAAAACATACACGATGGCATATCCCTCTTCCCGAGCTTGAACGATGAGATGTGGGTTTTAGAAAATGGGCGAAATCCCCACGCAGAAAGTGTAGGAAGGTTCAACCCTGAAACTACGGAAGAAGGCTGCATGGTATATTATAGCAAAGGCATGCAAGTACTAGCTGCCCCGCCCCGAACGAAACCGGGTGATGTATGCTATATCATCCATGAGGTATCTTATTCTTGAATTGATTACTTACAAACAAACTTATCAGCGGGTACGAGTGTACCCATGGTCTTCAATGGTGAAGCTAACGGGTGTCACTCTATCGAAGTTAGCCGGGCTCGGATATATCTCACAATGTTTTCGCAGTAATAATAAGTTAAAGTATATCGGGTCTTGTAGAAGAATATGACTGGGCCGAGCATAGTACTGGATACACCAAGATCTCAAGACTTGAAAGCATACAGAGCTTGAGCTCACGCATAATGGCTTTCATATGTCTCCAACCTCATTCTTTTTTTGATGGGCAAAGCAACGCCAACACAAGCGGCGAGTTGTTTCCTTTTTTCTCTGAAAGTTTCGTGAGGTTCTACCCATTAGAACTGCTACTTTCCTTGCCGTTCTACGAGTCAGCCCTCGATGATACTTAGGATTTATGTTTTTGATATCCACCAACAGCTTTGCCAGCAATGAAAATTGCCATACAATATCCGGCAATGAGAATGTAAAGTACGAGGTTTATCTGATGTCTATGCAATGCGGTATTGTCTCTTCTGAGAATGGCGTTGGTCATTGCATTTTGGAGGCCTGGCATTGAGCACACAGATGCATGAGATTCCTCAGTTCTACTATCATGGCTAGCTGTCTGGATCTGAACGTCAAATAGTCTATTCCGCCCCACGTAGAATGCAAGTCGGCAGCTCCGATCACAATTAGCATGCGACCAGATGCAGCAGGTTGCTTGATTTCGCTCTTGAATTCAAGATTAATGGCTGTTCGTTGATGATCGGCGTTCCTAGACGCAGCTGAAGTGAAAGACGCGATCTACTCCATGTTTTAAATTCGATTCATGGCGTCCAATCCAGCCAAGGCAATATCTTCGTCTCCTCTTTCCACTCCTTCCAGGACGATTTCGATAGTCTTGTAGCCAGAAGAGGGCCTAACTAGCAGGGGCTCATCGTTCCAGCTTGCCATTATCGATTTTACGGAGTTTAGGGCCAAAATCGACCGTGCACGTCCTATTTCGGTAGTTTTGAACTAGGGACCTTTAGGCCATCCATCGCTGTTTTTCTTGATCTTCCAGGCTATATATCGACATTTCTCCTTCCAATCCAGCCAATCAAAAGTCAACCTGCCACCCTGCCAGAAGCTCAATAAAAAATTCTTTGGAAGGCTCGGAAGAGATTTCGCTGGCGTCAAACGAGGCTGGCGGAATCGAGACTGTCACATTGCGTTAAACTGACATCATGTTTGAGGCATAGCGGGCAACGAACCCCGCTACGGCAAGGCCCGCGAGGGATGGGCCGCTGTGGGGCATTCACATGAATGCATACAGAAGTCTTACCTACCATAGACATATAAAATGGTCAGCTTTTCCAACGTCTGACTACTTCACCCCTCTCCTACATCCCCAACCAATACCCGATCTGATAGTATCGCCTCTCCTACACTTCAAGTCTCTGTTCCGTATTCGCATTTCCATCTACATCAGCAATGTCGGACTTGGCTTCATTCTTTGATCCTTTTGCTCCAGGCAGGTACTTTGTCGACGAGCCTACGACCCTTCCTCGAGATCGAGAGAGTTTCCTGCAGCCATCCAAAGGAACTCCCACAAACGATAACAATGCCAAATTGTCCAGACTTCCAATCACAGGCCAAGGAACTATTGCAGTATCATCGACAGCTACAGGTTTCTTGCGGTTTGCCATCAAGACCGAAGATGACAAAAAGCCAACCCTGTACATGCAAGTTGGGCTCACTCAAGCTGATCTGTTCTGGGGTTACGGTAAACTGGAGGACCCGCGTTTCAAAAAGACTACCTTGGAGACCCAGTGTTTGAAAAACCAGAACTCGGAAGGCCTGAATCCTGCAGGAGTGAAGACAACGTACTGGTTTTCGATCGATAAAGCAAATGGCGTGCTGTCTTATGGGAAATACTATACTAACAAGTCGATGACTCTGCGGCAAGTAACATTGAAGAAAAAGAACGAGAAAAAGAAGATGGTGTGGACACATCCGGGGTCAATGGAGTGGCTTGATGGTTTGAAGGTGGTTGAGATCACTCAGGATTCTAAGGCCACAGTACGTGTTCTGAAGTCACGGTCAAATTGTTTCATCCCTGATGGCTTTTTAGGATAAGCCAATGATCAACATTCTTCGGAACCCGGTCGTCATGCAACTCTCACCATATATTGATACTGGCCGCGTTATAAGCCTTCGTGACCTTGAGATTGGCACATATCTCTCTCCAGCCAACCTATCACCAGCATGCCAGGTCTTGTACGGGAACGTAGCAGGGCCGAACATAATGCTAGACACACTAGACTTTCCAGACTTTTCAGAGGCCCTCCAACGCAGCGTCAGTACGCCAGGCCTGTTAGGACATACACTGTTGTCTGACAAGATGAAACGCGAGGGATTGAGTGCGAAGTTCGAGGGTACTTATCTTCGAATCACTCTTGGATATAATGTGGGAGACTCCCCCGGAATCCCTTATGTGCTTGAGATCTGGCCATCCGGCCATTATTCACCCGTCCATGACCATGGGAAAGCAAATGCAGTCATAAAGGTAATGCTCCAAGTCTTTAAATGAGGATTAGGTCATTGTCTAACCAGGATTTGCAGGTGCTTCACGGAAAGATTGAAGCAACATATTTTGATTCCTTGACTGCGCCAGGGAGGCCTCGTCCATTTGGTAGGGCTTATCTCAGGAAAGATATGGTCACTTGGATCGGACCTGATAACTTCCAAGTACATCAACTGAGGAACACATCTGATTATGTGTGTTGTACGATACAGTGCTACAGGCATGGACCATCACTCACGTTTGATAGAATAAAGCTGATGAATATGTAGATACGATGACCAGGATAACGTTCACCTTGATGTATTCAATTACGTTGAAGAAGGCGTTGAAAATCCACCAGTGAAAGAATTCACTCCAAACAGCGACATGGCTTACACGGAGTTCAAGAACCAAATAAAGGAGGAGTGGAGAAGGCGGGTAGAGAAGACCTTTTAATTAGAACTTGGAAGGGTAGACAGCGTGATGAACCGTTTGACCATTTCGTAGCAAGTTTGGATCTCATTACCTCTTCCTCATCGCTTGCTCCCCATTCGCAGTTCAGGTGTCATGATACCGTTAAACATAACCCCCTTGCTCTTCCATATTCGAACAACCTTCTCTGATACATTAATAACTCTCAACATCTTCATTTCAATGTGAGAGTTATCCTAGAGACGAGTTCTGCTTACCAAAGCATAAAGGGCTGCCTAATCAAGCTGAGAAGTAGCTTTTGCTTTCCACTAACACTGGATTCAGAGAGGTATCAAAGTCCCGACTCGACTCATTCCAGACGCTCCTTCTTCTCCGGGACATGCTCGATTGGTGCTGGTACTAACTGCTAAGAGAATTTTGATTCTTTGCATGGGCCATCGTTCTATTTATGTCATTTGCCACATTTATAAACAACACCCTAAAGTGATTCAACCTCTTGTTCCGGACCTTCTGCCCGTTCAGGCGCCCATTCTGGCAATCTCGCCCATGACATTCCAAATCTTACCATAGCTTTCCCAAATTGCGCTAAGGAAGGTGTCTTCTCTTCTGCTGCAACGAACCCTCAACTCGTCCAGCTTCGTGTATAGTAAATACCGAAGTCGCAGGTATTCGAACGGTGGAAAATGATGTAAACAGAAGACGAATTTCGGACGCGTTTCGATGCTGACAAATTAGCGCAGTCACGTGTAGACCCCCACCCTTACGGCAGGTACGAGCATATTATGTTGATGACTCGATGCTGCGTATTGGTCATTGTTATAGACAGAAAACGACAACTTTGCCATGGCTCCCAGAATTTTGATATTTGGGACCGGCAGTATTGGCGCCGTCTACACATTTGTTCTCTCCAGAACTGTTCCAGCTTCCAATCTCATCACGGTCTGCCGTTCAAATTTTGACGCTGCCTCAAGAGATGGCTTCACGATACATTCCTCTCTATGGGGAGAAAATCAGAATATTCGACCAGTTGTTGTCCGTTCCATAGATGAGGCCGTAGGAATCGATCCCCACTCTCCCTTCGACTATGTCATCGTCTCCTCCAAAGCCATACCAACTGTTCCATCGACCGCCGAGCTGATCAAGCCCGCAGTCTCACCCAAAACAACAATTGTGCTAATACAAAATGGAATTGCAATCGAGCAGCCATACTCCGAGCTATTTCCCGACAATCCGTTATTGAGCACAGTTGTATATCTTCCAGCCACTCAAACCCAACCAGGAATCGTGCATCACAGGGAGGTCGAGTTGCTCCATATAGGTCCATATCCCGCATCTTCAAACACGGAATCCGCATCCCAGTTTTCAGACCTCCTCAGATCCGCCGGTGCGTCAACGGAAGTCCACGAAGATGTCCAGTTTGAACGCTGGTCAAAACTTTTGGTGAACGCTTCCTGGAACCCCATCTGCGCTCTATCACGCTCGCGAGATGCGCAGGTATTGAAGTCGAACACCGAAGCAGAGGACTTTGTGCGTGAGGTAATGCTCGAGATCGCGGCTGTCGCAAACGCTTGCGGCTACCCGGGCATTGATGTTGCTCTAGTAGATTTTCAGCTGGGGAGGGCGGCCGTACGTCAGCTCCCTGGGGTGCAGCCAAGCATGTTAGCTGATGCCCTGGCCGGGAGGAGGATGGAGGTTGAGGCTATTGTGGGCAATGTGGTTAGGATTGCTAGAGAGCATGGTGTGAAAACACCTATGCTGAGGACTATTTATGTGCTGGCAAGTGCGTTGGACAGTAGCTTTGGCTCCAGTTCCTGAATACTGCATGAAATGGGAACTCTTTAGAAAGGTGACAGTTGGGAGACGGGGTTGCAATATTGCTCTCTCGCTTTTTCTATTTCCTACAGTTGATGCTCTGTGGCAGAAGAAATGATGGCTAAGGAGGATTGCGTTTTTCTTTGGTGCGTTCTAGGCTGTGTATTTTATCGCTAGTCTAACATCGAAGATAGACTCCTTTCATTTCTGTACCTTCTGCGCATGCTTACGTTACAATGCGAAAGGGAGAATGTATGACTGGTATTGGAGTTCGTTTTGAACAAAGCAATCGATAAAATCTCATGGATTATCTCAAGCAAGGAATAGAATTAGAATTCTTCGTATGCATTGCAAAGGAGAGCATATTTAAACTGTTTTAGATTGCTACCAAACCTGCATGTTCGACCGAGTTATTCAAAATATTGTTTGTATATTCTAAAGCATTACAATTAATAGAAAGTTTTGATTGCTGTTACACAAGATTTAGACTCAGCGATGAAATCATATGGTCGCGTGTATATATTAACTTTCTTTGATATTGCTAGGCCACCCCTCTCGAACCTAACGAACGCGTTGAGATAGTAAGCTTAATGCTTCAGTCAAGTATATGGTAGCATGGAATAGATCAATATCAAGTGATTATGATGCATTGCGGTGTAAGTATCCTAGCAAGCTGATAGTTCAACTCAACCTAACTTAAGCTTGGCTTCCCTCGTTGCGCGTCGCTCTGGCCAAAGGTAACCGTCCTCCAAAGACAAGTAAACGCCTTGATAATTTGGCAAAATACAAATCACCAGATATCTAGTACTCGACGCTTTACACCTTATTAAATCAAAGGCCAGTTGTCCAAGCACATGGCCAAAAGCCACGAGAATCATGCCTGAAAATCTAAGTTCAGACCGCCCAATCAGAATTATAAGAATTAAAGACATATTTAAACAGAAACGGATCTTAAGTCTAATTGCAAAAGGCATCGTCCCTAAAAATAAGGTTGCACACACAACTAATGCAAACCAAGCTCGAACAAAGTGAATACGAAAAGAATCTTTGTTTGTCAATTCTATCAAGATGAAAAGCATAGCAATGCTCAAGCCACAAGGAATAAGAGAAACAGTGTGGATAATGAATGCATGTCGTGCAAGATGCAATGCCATATTTGAAATGCCAGCCATGACTGAGACAATGACTATCGCTAAAGATGTGACTACCAGTAAATTCAAAACGCATGAGTGGAACGGAACGATGTCGATTGCCGACTTGTAACTTCGTTTACTTCGTACTTCCAGATAAGTCGGACTCAACTTTTTTTTTCGCTTGTTCCGTTTTAGTCTCTGGACGTGAGCAGCGGCCGCTTTACCTGGGCCGAGGGTGAGCACAGCCTGAGCTAGCCTGAGTACTAAAGTAGGGTCCTATTTAGGCTCCGTAGTGCCTATATCGGCGCCCTTTGATCAGCCTAGTTGCTAAGGTATATCACAAAGTAGAAATAAATGTAGGATAGCTTTATTAACAAGAAGTCAGAACCTCCTAAAATTAAATACACGTCTATTGAGTTAAATCAAATTCGGTCGCTAAGCGACTGAACAGCTCAAACTCCATCCTTTCAGCAGCCTTTGGGCCCTCAAGTACCTCACCCATTATATCAGAGCCAGGCGGGAAATCATGCTCGAATTTAGGCTCGCCGGCACCCCTCATATTAACGAGAACCGCTTGTCGAAAATGCCACCTAAAGAGCTCATCTGGTGGTCTTTGAAGATCATCAAGGAATCTTTGATCGAGATGTTTTCCAGCAATTCCATCATTATCAAAGCCAAAGTGTACAATTTTGTGACTGTCCTAAAATAAGAATTAGTTACTTTATCTTCGTAAAGATTAGGAAATACATACGTTTGGATTAATCGAGACTTTATACGAGTCAAAGAGATGGTGTATATTACTGCGAAGCAATAGCCCATTCTGTACAGAATTGATAGAACCAGGGAAAATCGAGATCCAACGGGCAAAACCGTTATCTCTCCAGTGCTGCTCATAAGCCAACGGGAAGATATGTGCAGCCTCAAAACTATCCCAATCATCATATTGAGCACCAAGCACTACTGCCCCTGTGATGATACATCGACTATCTCGTAAACGTACAGCGTCCCGGAAGGCATGTACACGAGGTCCTGTTTGTGATGAAGAAATTGTACGGACTAGCACTGCCTCATCATTGACAACAAATAGATCTACTGACAAGTTAATTATATAAAAGCGTTGTTTGATAAGAACGTACGAGGAGAATCAATGTAATAGTTTCCAGGCAAAAGTGAAGAATCATCCTTCTCTATCGTAACACCGCTTTCGTTCCGCAGAGTATATTCGCCATCAAAGAAGACGATGATCTCTATCATAGCATGCAGGTTGGCATTTGTAACACCGGCTGTGAGAATCAGGCCACCAATTGAAGTGCTTCGATCGCTTGCATCGAAAATATGAACGTTGCGCCCTGCGGAGCGGTTACGCCGTGCCATTGGAGAAGGCTGAGTGTTTTCGTGCAGTGGGGAGGGGGGAGCGTCTCCGAGGTGTAGTAGAGCGTCTGCAGGGTGTGGGAGAGTGTCTTTGGGGTGGTCTTCGATGATATTTTCGAGCTGTAGGAGGCTGTCGGAGTGTGAGGAGTCGAGGTATGAGGAGCCGGAGTATGAGGAGGAGCCGGAGCTGGAATAAGCAGAAGACGACATCGTGAAGATTTGGAAGGCGTGTCGATTAGCGTGTAGCGTGTAGCGTGCAGCATGTAGGAGATGGCAGGCGCGTTTGAAGATGGAAAGTGCTTTGAAGAAATGACGATAATATGATAGGCTGAGCCGAGGGTGATTAGCGCCTGAGCAAGGGCGGCGTGCTTACTAACCAACCTTGGGACAGAAAATAAAATTATCGAGTTCAACTACCAAAAAATTCAACGACGAAGGAGTTTCCAGAAGGTTTGATATAAGAATCGGCTCCGGGGATAAAGGTGCCAACATCGAGGGTATTCTCGATCTTTGAAAAATGTCAACATCGCCTTGCAGTCGAGCAATCTGACAAGTGCTAAAGGTTTGTAGGTACGTATTATTCTGCTCATTAGTCAATTTGCTAACGCTTAGCACGGCATTCAGTGCTTACCGGATGAGAACGACACGATTCTTTCAGTGTCAATTCATTCGCTTGCGCTGCTAGCTCGTTGGCTTGAATGGCGACTCGGTACTGGAAGAAGAAATAAAATGCCGCTGCTATGAATCCTATAATACCACATATAGAAGCGAAGTTTTCTCGTCGCCAAAATTTGCCGTGTATCTTCCCTGCTTCCGTTGATGCTACATGGGTAGTGGGCTCGGGTTGTGGATTGGGAGCAATTGCACTGATGATGCTGTGATCGATATTTCTTCTCTCTGCGTCTCTCTCCTCTGTGGCTTGTCCAAGCGTTTCTCCTTCCTCTGTTGTGCCTTCCGGTTCCGTTGATCGAAGCACTGTATCGGGACGTTCCACGTTGTCCGCGGGGCTCGATAGAAGTCTATTGTGCTGCAGTTGAATCCCTTCTCTCAACTCAATCATGTCATCGGTGAACGACCTGTCGTGTGGAACGGTCGCTGACATCGCATGTCGAGGGAGGTTTACGAAAGCCGTCCGACGACGAACAAGTCTTTCTCTGCTCGGTACTAGGCTATGGAACTCAACGGGTTCAACAGCATCTGCTGCGCTACCAGTTTGCACGCTGGGCTCAGGCGACACCTGAGTGTCTTGCGGTATTGCTGACGAAGCAGGCATCCTCGAACTTGACTGGAGATGTCAGACTTCACGAAGCCCAGCGATGATATGCTTTCAAACCAAGAACACGCACCAAGTAAGCCTTTTACACGAGGCTGGGCCGAAATGAGAGCATTCCCCGATACCCTGTCAGTGAGGCTGTCACTACCCTCTCTCGAAACAATTAGAGCAGAGATTGTGCTGTCCTAAGTTCCACCTAGAAGTAGTGTAAGAATGATGGTTAAAGTAGAACGATACCGCATGTGAAGAGATGGCGGTAGATTTGTATTGTGCGCCCGTTGCGCCTCCCGTATTGCCTTGGAGGTTGCCTCATATGCAGGTCTTGGGTACTGTAGCCAATCGGGGACGGCTGTCAAGTTGAGTCGCCTAGTGTGGTGGGGCGAGAATTCATTTTACTTTCTGTATAGTATTTTACGGTTCTTACAAGAACTGCCCCCTTTCAGGGATTTGGCTTGGACCGAGACTTGGACTTAGTCAAGCAGGGGTAGTTTGTAGATAAAAGGGG
>QYAJ01000150.1:0-150421 GCA_003988865.1 Phialocephala sp. D728 | reverse complement strand
CACATACTGAGAGTTACGGAACGGTATTCGTTTCCTGCCCTAGGAGACAGATGACCTACAGTTGGGCCCTTTACACTTTGGAGACCTCGCCCTTCGACACTAGTCATGCGTTGTACCGTGGTAATTGACCAAATCCCATGAAAACAAGCTCTTGAGCTAGAAAGAATTGAGAGGAGAGGTGGTTGGACAATGGAGGAAAGGGAAGCGCCATGCCTTTCGTGTTGACTCGAGGAGGGAGATGCTGTCACGTGACTAAAACACAAACCTCCTGAAAGGTCTTGCTGTATTAGGAAGGGTAAGTTCATTTTTGACTTTAAAATAAAGTCTTCTGATTTTGAATTGAGAATGAATATTGATATCTCAAATCGGAAAGAGTGATGGAGACAAGGAGGGCCCAGGCTATCTAGCTAAGATGCGTATCGTAGATTTTGGCTACTATTTTCACGATCCGGGTCTATTGATAGATCAAGAAAAGACCCTTCCTCCGAATGCGAGATTTTTTCCCTGAGCTGGTGGAATTTCTTTTCCTTCGAATTCTCCTCGTCATCCCGAAGACGCTGGTCTTGGTAGTGGTGCCTTCCGGCGAGATCAAAACGGCTTAGCGAGGCCGCCATTTATGAACCATTACCACAGAATTATTCATATAAAAGCTCCTTGTTCCTTCCTCTCTCTTGTCTCTTCACCACAAACAAATTCGATCGCAAAAGGCAAATGTCACGAAGACTTTCGAGACAAGAGCTTTTCAGATATTTCGCTTTCCGCTCCTGAGCGCCAACTATTCAAATAAACACATACACTAATATCAATATTCATCATGTCAGCTAACTATGCTGAAGATGAACAATACGCTGCTGAGGTACGTGACTTCTAACACTCAGTTTCCCGATTTCAAGATATCTCGCGGCCTGTCTCGGATCCCCAAACTCCAGATCACTAACTCAGAGATCAATTCGCAGGCCACCGGCAATGCAAATGCCTCCCTCACCTTCCCCAGCCAAGCCTCCGCCCTCCGCAAAGGCGGCTACGCCATCCTCAAAACCAAACCCTGCAAGATCCTCGAAATCAGCACCGCTAAACCCGGCAAGCACGGGCACGCCAAATGCACGTTCAAAGGCCGCGACATCTTCACCGGCGCCCTGGTCGAAGACTCGCACCCCTCCAGCCACAATATGGAGGTCCCAGTCGTGAAGAAGACCGAGTATGACGTCTCGCATGTCAGTCGGGATGGATTCCTGTGTCTTTTTGGAGCGGAGGGGGAGAAGGAGGATGTTAAGTTGCCGGAAGGGGAGATGGGTGAGAAGGTTAGGAAGTTGTTGGGTGAGGATAGGGCGGTTACGGTTACGATCCTGAAGGCGATGGGGCAGGAGCTGGCTGTTGATGCGAAGGTTGGGAATGAGGAGTAGGGCGGATCGATGGTTAGGAGGTTGGTTGTTGAGTGTGAGTGACATGCTTGTATCGCGCAGAACGTCACCTGGCCTTTTCGACTGCTTTCCCTACCTTTATCTTCGCGGAACACAACTTTGCACCTCGTTTGAGGCTCGATTTTCTTCGACTCTTGATGGCAAGTCATAGAGGTTTTGTCCTGTTCGACAGGTTTTCCTCTGTGTCCTTTTAGGAGCTGAATAGCACTTGCTAAAAATAATATGTCGAAAAATATAAATAAAACCATAAATAGGTGCCAAAGCAGACTTTTGAAAGCCCTTGGCGCGCGCGAACTCGTTGCAACATTTTGGCTCCCCTAGGTAGGGTAGGGAGTGTTGGTGTTTGAAATACTAACACGTGACAAGAACCAACATTCGACTTGGTCATTGGTCTCTTTCAAGTTGGAAAATAAGGTAAGGCATAAGTGAAAATTGTTAAGGATTGTAAATTGATGCGGCAGGCTGAGATAGGCAGAGAATTCTGATTAGGGCTGCCACTTGGCGGCGAGGTGACATTTAAAACTAAAATTTGATACCGGAGTGGCGAATGGGGATGACGAGGATTGAAATGCCATCATTGATCAGCTTGCTTGCATACTTCTGAACTAACAAGATGCCACATCAAAACGTAAAATTATATCAAGAAATAAAAATACAGCCACAACTCCAATCAAAGCTCTTTTTGTGTGTGCTTCTTAGCCAATCCTTCCTCAATCATAAACTATATATCCTACAACATGCCCAAAGCAAACACCAACGCCGCACCAGCAATGCCGCCATTAACCGCCAATCCATTAGCGGCATTTCCAGTCGACTTAGCAGTCGATCCAGAGCTAGTACTCGATCCCGATCCCGATCCCGAACCAGTTCCTGTGGCGCCAGCAGCGACATCTGTGGTATAAGTCGTTCCGTACGTGCTCGCATACGTCGTGGTATAACTGCTTCCTCCACTCGTGACCAGCGACGTAACCGTAGTGGTAACACTAGCCGTGACCGTCTTCTCCCCACTTCCGCTCGCACTGCTGGACGAGTTACTGCTTGCAGATCCGACCTTCAGGATCCCGCCTACGACGCCGCCGGGTGGAGAGGTGGATGTGGTAGCGTTCTTAGCAAGCGCGGAGAAGGCGGCGAGGGTGTTGCCCGTGGTGGGAGCGTTGATCGCGGCCACCATACCGGTTTGGCAATGGTTGCCGGTCGTTTGCCCGCAGTAGATCCAGATGGGCTTTGTGTCGTTGACGAGCAGGGTGAAGGTTGTGGTTGATTCGCTGGTGGTGGGCATGAATGTGGAGAAGAAGCCGCCTGCGAGGGGGTGGCAGGGGTCGGCGAAGGAGGATTGGGTTACAGAGTGGTTCTGTGGGGGATGTGTTAGCTTGGCATTCGGGAGGGTAAGGTAAGGGCGAGGTGGAATGAGGTTGAATAGCGTTCTGGGTGGAGCAGGAGAACGTACCTTGGGAAAGAACGAGAACTCGACGGATTGTCCGACTGTGGCTTTGATGTCGTTGGGTGTGAATGTGAGGCCGTTCTGACCAACGGCCACCTGGATGGTTTGGGCGCTGGCAGTGGCTGCCGCGGCGACGATACTTGCTTTGGAGAAACGCATTATGTTGATGTCTTAGACAATAAAACAATCTTCGTAGTGAGCGTGACTAAGAAATCGGCTGGAATGAGGCTCAAAAATTAATGAGATGAGATGATATTAGGTGCTGATATGCTGAGAGGATATGAGAAAGATGTTTGGGAGGGAGGTACAGCTTTATACCTAGCAACAAGCAAGCAAACGAGGACCCTTGGGTCAGATTTAAAATTGTAACGATATCAAAATAACTGGATCGAGGAAGCGGTCATGGCGCTTGCACGACCTGCACGACCTGCACTGCCTGATGCTACCCTGGAGATGTGTGGCTGCAGATGGTAGGCCGGTAACTGCGAGGCCCGGGGTCGTGTAGCGTGCCATGCTCGCGGGAAGGGAAAGTGATCGAGGAGGATGAATCAAACGCACAGACACAGGGCACCGTGAGAGCTAAAACAAAGCTTGTCCTGGAGCTTATTCGCAGATCCGGTCCATACGGGAGAAACGAGGACCTGTGATCCATCACCAAGATGCTGTGGTTCTGTTGTGCTGCACTCGCCAGCAAAACCAGCGTCGCCGCAACGTGGCAACGAAGAGAGACAGCAGAAGGCGCCCAGACAGCGTCAAAAATCTATGAATAAAAATGCTGAAACAAGCGAGGCTGCACACCAGGCCGAGAGGCGGAAATAGATGGCCGAGGCCAGGCACGCGCGCTTATGCAGCCGGCCCGTCAGCTCCTGGTGGCTGCGGCCGACAATTCTAGACAATGTAGTGAAACGGCATGAACCAATCATTTCCGTGATTTCGCTTCCACGTCAAACACGACGCCGCCCACAGGGACGAGTCTGGAGTGCAGCCGCGGTGGTGCAGGTTCATTTCAGCCCTGACGAGCCACCAAGTCCTTCCCGGACAACCAATTGCCGACATAGGCAATTGTTGTGGCTCGCAGCGGCCGGGATCACGTGGCTGTGTGCCGAGGTTCAGGGATGGAGGAAGGCTGAGTGTTTCAACGATGGGCGAGATGGACGGAATTGCGCAGACCCGTTATGAAGGACGTCGGCTGCAGAGCGTCGATACCGAAGGTGAAAGCGAACCTTCCGTGATCGATGAAGGCTGGGTGGGCGCTGGAGCCTTTTCGCCATTGCATCGTTACTTCTGTCGCTTCGAGAACATGGAGAGGCCGCCCAGTCACAAATAGCTGAAAACGCATCAGGCAGTGGGTGCCAGGGACCATGTCCTATTGATTCGACTCCTGTCCAACGTTCTGTGGGATACCTTCAGGGCCTGTACGTAAGCCTCGTGATCGGGCCTCTGAGCGCTGATTGGCTGTTCGCGTGTCACAACATGGAATGTAGACTTCGCCCTCATTGGCTTCGAACATGACCGATCCGATCTTCAGGCACCGACCATTTTACCCAATCGATAATACCGAAGCTTGCAACCTTGCTGGTCAGCTTGAAATCTGTGGCCCCTTTAGCGGTGAACCCTGAAGGCCACTTTGGGATTGTGCATCAGCAGTTGTTTGCAAGGCTGTTGTGTTGTGGAGTCCAGGACGGGGAAACAGTGCCCATATCTGGGGCTGATGCAGTGATGAGCAGCACTAGGACTAGGACGTGAACAATTTTCAGGGATATTATCAGGCTTTGTCGACGTCTCTATTTTTGCGGTTGGGTCATTTCCGACATTGTCGGCTCTGCCGTTGCGACAACGTGTTTTTCAGCCAATAGGAAAAGCACTTCAGTTAAGCTTTCATGTTGACATTAAGAAGCCATGGTTCGCGATGTCGGGAAGGCGTGCATTTGCTCGTTTCTGAAAAGCATATATTGCTTGGTCTCGACATTGCTACAATATAATCCCAGATTCTGTGAGCGATGAGTCCTGTGCGCGATTTCCACTTGACACTGGAAATCGTGTTCCATAAATTGCAAGTCTTTAATATTAGCATGCGCTTATTGTAACAATATGTGCACTGCAAGGACTCGCGCCCTTCTTGCTATCAGAGATTCCATGGAAACGACATACAAGAAAAAAAAGCGTAATCGCTATTTTTCGGTATCGCATGATAACTTGCTACTGACTGGATGTTGGTGCCCAGGACATGGGGATCTGTCACGTGATTTTGCTATGGGGCTTGAGGTCAATCCTCTTATTTCTTCTTTAATCTCTTCAAACAGTTGATCACTCCTATTTTTGTTTGCTTATAACTGACTAAGGCCGACACAGTTAGGAAGATGGTCGTCATTAGGAGAATTTCAAACTACAGTGGCTTGCACGCTGCACTAACACTAGGCGGTACGACGGGGAAGTGATATGCAGTTGAACTGTTGTGGTGAATCATTAAAAACTCTTGACGAATGACAGATAACAAGAAATAAAGATCATGATAGCTAATTTGCATTTAAGAGATGTGTAGACGGTGCATTTTTGGGAAGTTTTGCATCTCTGCGAGCGATCAGCGAGTGTGCATTCAATTGTTGTACTACGTGGACCATCAAAGCCACAAACTATTCATGCCACGAGACTTGCTCACTATGCAGCATGAGACCTATCGGTATGTTAGTCGAAGTCTGATCAGATGTATCGTGGGCCTCGATCGAGTAAGGTATCTCAAACTTCAAGGGCAAGATGATTACAAATTTACAATCTGCACCCATCACCCTTTACTTGACCTAGCCAGAAATGATCAAATACAATGCCACTGTCATCGCAGACACCATCCGACATCACCACTTTCCTTATAGCTCGAAGCGCATTAATAAATGACCTCGAAGATTCTGCCATGCCGGAGAATGAGGTGGCACTTGCACGGTTTGGAGAATGATTTGAAGGAATCGTGTAATCATTACTTAGGAAAGACAGATTTTGGAATCTGAGAGGGACGCATTTTTAAACCACAGCTGGATGGGTTGCTGTACATCAACTAGAACTCGAAGCACACTAACAAATAATCGCACGTAACATACTATGCAGGAGGGTGAAGCAGTAGTGCGCGACAGGAAAGAATGATTCCAAACTCATTTCGTAGTCGCTACTTGGCAACTACAGATTTCGAGTTTCGCACCGACTGCACTCTCGTCCCCCAATCGGCGGGTTTTGTTTCGCCAGAGAAAACATGTTCGCAACGCGTCGGAACCAAGGCCAGAGGCTGAGCGGGAAGAACGGCAGTTTGTGGGAAGCTTATTCATCCCGGAACGGGCCCCTAAAGATGGGCATACTGCCAAATCGCAGTGCTGAATGTCATAGGAGCTCCTGTAAGCATACCAGATTGAATAGAATATCCGCACACGGGCAAAGGTTAACCCTCGAAACTTGCGGTGAGTTGTCCACGGAACAAAACTCATGGGTTCACTTGAAGAAGTGTTGTTCTAAGCGAAACGATCACGTGGACGCTAAAATGGAGTTCTCCTCGCCTAGGCTGGCCTTTCGACGTGCTGGCACTTTGCCCACCCGCAGTCAGACTCACGATGCTTCTCGAATTGAGTGGCAAGTCAACAGAACATCGCTCCTCCAAGCAATCATGTTTAGAGCTGCGAGAGGACCATGCGCAATGCTACTACAGTGCACCAACCGCTCCGAGAGACGCACCCCCCTGAATCTTGAACCCCTTCCCGACGTCAACAAAGTAAAAGGCCGCCACCACGACCCAACCACCACGACATATATCATACCACTGGGCTTTCTTGGGAAGCCTGGATGATACCCAAACAGCAGCATCGTATTCGATTTCCAAATAATCTGCATCCACCTCGGTAAACCCCTTTATGATGGTATCGAGGACAATTCGTGAGAATGCGGCTAGGACCATGCTATGACTTCGGAAATTCTCACTTTCACCACCACCCAACAACCATGGTATCTATCATGTCACTGGGATTATTAGACAGCCTAGAAGATATCCGAACAGCGGTATCATGTCTGATTTCCATATAATCTGTTTCTACCTCGGTAGACCCCTTATGGTAAAATCGAGGACAATTCGAGAGAATGCGGCTACGATCTTGCCATTATTTCAGAAATTCTATATCGCACCGCGACCAATGTGACTCCGACAAATAACGCATATATGAGTACTTGTTAGATAGAGCTCGTTCAGCACTTTCTGTAGAGTGCAAGAACGTGGCGGAAATCATATTTCTTGTTCCTGTAGCTGTCCCTCGAAGGTTCGTCGGGTGGGTTGGGTCAAATCATCCACCTCGCTTGCTAGTGGGAGGCTTTAAGTCGCACCCCTGCTTGGACTAGTCTCTCCGAAAACTGCCAGCCCTCATCTTCAAACCTTTCCACCTTTCTTTCCTCACCACTACCAACGCGTCGTGCACAACAATCAACCACCCACCAACAATCCCACGAAATCAATCCCGCGACTTTATGCGACTACTCTAACACGTCTCGAGGACCTTGGACGCGTCGAGAGCTGATATCTGTAAGTACCTACATTGATATACACCCTGCTGCATACGCAATCGGGCCTGGGCACTCCCTTGCAGCTGCCTACCTCCCACGAATCAATTCCACACCAACACCAACCATCATCAGCCTCATCAGGAAATCCGCGAACCACTTTGGAACACTTATTGAGGGGCATATCGAGTCTGACAGAATATCTTACCCCAGGATCTTCGACACAGTCAGAGTGCTTTGAGCACCACGATCCGGCAAGATGGTTCGTAACCTACCTTTCTTAATCCTCATGTATCTGCTAATGCCTTTAGGTTCTCTTTAAGAGAAAACCAGTACAATACCTGTCGCCGCCTACTATTGAGAATGACGACACTGAGGTGAGGCTTCCTTCCGGTCCGAGGGCAATACATGGCGCGATGGTGGCTGATCTAGAGGATAGGTTTGGGTGATTTCCCAGACGGACGAGGTATTCTCCGAATATGAGCAGTACTTGGCTCGGTAGGGACCTATTCACCGTGGCTATTGGCGCATCTGCTAATATTTTTCTCAGGATGGACTTTTATAAGCAGGTCAGTAATCTGCGATCAAGAACGCGTCGCAGAGCTACTCTAACTTCTTATAGCGAAGATTCATCTGCCAGATCACTGGCCATTCAGGATTGACGTTCTTTGACGCACTTGCGAGTGAGGTAGGACGCTCTGCTGAAGCCGAATGTTATGCGGTGCGTACTGATATATCTCTAGCTTGCTGGTGCTCAGGAGGTTGAGCAGGCGTTTCCAGAAGCACTGAAGGGCCCCATTCTACGACGCGTCCAATTTCAGACCATATCTCGAATCGACACCCTGGTCGACCTGATTTTCGACGAATTTCGTTCCGACTACTATCCCGGTGAGGCTGTTACAGTACATGTGGTTACGGGAGAGAGACTTGCCGGGACTGTGAGAGACAAAACGCGATTCGGACAGAAGATCATGCCCGATGGCTCAATCAACCCACCATTCTCGCGATACTTCGTCAGCCTTGACAATCGACCAGAGGAGGAGGCTGTTGTGGACGACTCGCACATCACTCGAGACCGCAAGATCTTTACGAAGCAGGTGCTTAGATCCTTCATCAAGAAGACTGTCACGCGAGAGGCATGGACTGGTGCGCCTTGGCTGGTGAAGCCTGACGTTGCGCTTCTTTACCACATCGATACCCGCGTCCCGCCACACTTACGCTACGAAAGCAAGGCTGCTGAGCGGAAACAAAAGCAAGTCCAGCAGAAGAATGGTCAACCGGACTATGAGGGAATGGTTGGTAGCTTCCAAGGCAATGGCCCACGACTGCCTGAGTTGAAGCCAGCGCCGAAGAGCCACAAGAGCAAGCAGCAACAGGGCCAACAACTGGCCAAGAGTAAGCAGCAGCCGTTCTTGAATCCTGCTCCTACACATCAAATCCCTCCTCAATTTGTCCCTCCTCCTCTACCCTACGTCTCTCACACTTTCCAAGCTGCAGGCCCACCTCCGCCCGTGGGACCTCACTACTCCAATTTTCACAACTCAACTTTTGCGTTTGCTCCTCTTGCATCTTTGCCGCCAGCTCCTCCGCCACCACCTCCAATCAAATATCCAATCGAGGACTTGCAAGTCGCCCCACGACATAATGGCCCGCAGCGCCCACCACTGAAATTCTTCTCTCAGGACACTCCTTCAGCTATTGGCAAGACTAAAGGCGAAGGAAACGGCATTCTGATGAAGTCTATTGGACTTTTACTTGAATCTTGGGACACTTTGAACGTCTATTGTGAGGTCTTTGTATTGGATTCGTTTACTTTTGACGATTTTGTCGAGGCCATGCAATTCTCATCCGAGGACGTCGACTGTGAGCTATTCGTTGAAGTGCACTGTGCAGCCTTGAAGGTCCTGGTCAGTTCTGAAGCAGATGGTGGAAAGGTTCAGGTTCAATTGCCAGATATGGATGAGGATGACGAGGAAGAAGAATCCGGTGCAGAAGCTAGCGCACCGCCAACACCAACTCCAGAGCCCGAGCCAAAGCCAAAGGGACGAGCGACCCGAAGCAGTCTCGCGAAGGCGGAGGCTGAGGCTCTCAAAGCAGAACCTCAACCAGCACCCGAACCAACACCAGAGCCAAAGAGCACCCATCGAGCTGCTGAGATGCAAAATGACATCGGCTGGATTGATCGTCTGAGAAAGCGCGATTTCAAGAATGGCGGATGGCAAATCATCATGATCGGACTACTCTACCAGTTATCGAAGAGCCCTCGGATGTTCGAGTCTTGCGAGACACTGTTGAAGGAACTTGCGCCTCTCGATATGGAGCCGACTCCAGGAACCGCCAAACAACAGTACGCTAGACTCGATGTCAACCTACGAATTCAAGCCCTTCAGATTCTTTGCATTCTTACGGCGGAGACAAAAGCTGTCCGGGGATTCATGGAGGAATGCAGTGAGGAGATGACTACTTTCCGTAAGGAAAAGATCCAGTGGCAGAGAAAGCGGAAAGATTTGTGAGTGGTCACGTGACTACCATCATTTCCACCAAAGCTAACATGTATCTTAGGATCGAGGAACTTCGTTTGTTGAATGAGGAGCGTAAAATCCAGCTTCCAGCCAATATGCCACCATCTCCGGTCGCTGAGCATAAGGCAATCAGCGATGTTGTAATGGTGGATGCTCAAGAAGAGGTTCATGACTCCATTGATGATGAAGTCATCGACACTGATGAGGATCCACACCAAGGCCGCTCGCTTCGTCGTGGACTTGATCGAGCAGCAGAAAGGAAGCGAAAGCGTGAGGCTGAGCAAGAGAAGAGGGAGAAAGCTGAAGCCGAGGCTAAGGTCCCGAAGCAGTCAAAGCAGTTCACTAAGCTTCTCAAAGACATTCAGAAGAAGCAAGATGCCATCAAGGAGTGCGAGGAAGAGATTGCCATCATCGATAACGACCTTCGCGAGGCCGACTGCCCTCGAACTCGTGTTCTCGGAAAGGATCGATTCTGGAATCGCTACTACTGGTTCGAACGCAATGGTATGCCCTATGCCGGTATGCCTGACAGCTCAACTGTCGATGCTGGCTATGCCAATGGATGCGTTTGGGTTCAAGGGCCAGATGATCTTGAGCGTGAAGGGTACATTGATATGAAGCCAGACTGGCAGAACGAGTACATTCACAAGTTCAACATCACCGTCTCAGACCGGAAGAAGATGGAGGAAGGTGCCACAAGTGTATTCACAGCTAATCAGTGGGGATACTATGAAGACCCAGAGGCTCTCGACTCACTGATCGCTTGGCTTGACACACGTGGAATCAACGAGGTTAAGCTTCACAAGGAGTTGAAACTCTACCGCGACAGGATTGTGAAGAATATGGAGAAGCGCAAGGAATATCTTAATCCAACCGAGGAGAAGTCCGTTGATTCTGGACCAAAGCGTATGTCAACACGTAGGAAAGAGCAACCTGTTGATCACACCGCTCATCGATGTCTATCTTGGCACAATTCCACGGCTATCGAAGATATAGGACATCTGCACTACGATCAACCACGAGCTAGAAAGCCAGCAAAGAAAGCTGCACCACCACCCCCTATCATCGAGGAAGAGCGCCAAACTAGAAGCGATTCAAGAACCAAGAAGGAGAAAGGTCTTGGTCGGCAGGGCTCGAGATACAATTTTTAAGTCTTTGATATGAAGCTACAGGAGGTTTAGGATCGTCTGGACGGTCGCAAATATGGATGTACAAGTCATTCGTTTTTGAAGGAGTATATGGTAGAGTTCAGCATGGAGTAGGGTGCGATGGGTTTTGCACGGATGGCGTTGTATTGGCGGATTTTTATGCTTCATGATAAAAGTGGTAGGACGGATGCATTGGAGACTTGTTAGTGTCACTTGTCCTAGTAGATGCTAACCCGGATATCTTCTTCTATGCATACGTAGCTTAGAGATAAATGTACGTCATGAACGTAAGGAGGTAGTGCTTCATTCTCAATTGCGAAGTGCTGTAGCTATTTGCAAGTGATCTCCAGCTAGATTTTCTCTGATATTTATATGCCCTTGCTTCTGCAAGTCAAGCCGTTCGCACGAATTAGCGATGGAGGCCTCATCGAGGACTTTGGAAGGTGTTGACGAAAACTTTGGTATGGGGCAGTCCTTTTGCTTGCAATCGGAAGTGCATACTTCCTTAGAAAATTTCGGGGCAATCTCACGACTAAGAGCGGGTGAATTTTTCAGCTAATCACCGTAATATTGTTACAAACTCAATATCGCCAAACTCCCTTTGGCTTGACTTTCAAACGATGCGTTGCTGTAGCTGCAGCATCCGCTTATTCTAAGCTCTAGGAGAGCCTTGATATCCGAATCTCACAATATGCATAGAACCTTAAGCCAATAACTAGCATGCCAAGATGCATTTTTGGAGGTTGCATTGCTTCAAGCGCAAGAGGACATTCCGGGGTGGTTCAATTGACGGAGACCTCGTGTTAGGTACGAGGTCGCGTGACCATCGCGAGACTTCAGCTCTTCACAACCTTTCGATCTCGAATCACCCCATACCTACGTGCCTACGCCTCCGCAACTATACGACTACATAAATCCCCCCATAATGACAAAACAGTCAGAAACACGATCAACCGCTCAGGCACCATTATTTCTGGATAAAGGACGAAAAGAAAAATGCCCATGAACTGGACACCACAAGATATCATCGCTCTAATCAAATTCATCAACTTTATCTGGCGAAAAGTTGAGAAGACTGAGGAGAATTTAGATGATACCTCTGCGCTCGATACCTTGGAGACGAAGCTTCAGCATCTGAGTGAGAGTCTAGAGTATTTGCGACGAGAAGCCGAGCATGAGAAATCATTACTCAACACGAGGGAGGAGAGAAGGAGGGAAGTGGGGATTTTATTGGGGCAGTTGAGTGTCGATCTGAATGTGTTGGATATCATGGTTGGGAAGATAAAAGCTGGTCTGACGATCGACGAGGATAGTTTTGAAGGGCTGAGGGAGAGATTGGATGGGAGGTTGGAGGAAATTAATGCAGTTCTTGAATATGCTAAGCGCGACGAGAGGAGTGGGTTCGGGTGGACGTTGCATGGAATGACGACGAGTTGGCATCATGTTCATTGGGCAGATCTGGTGGAGGTTAGGTATCCGAAGGATGAGTTCTATCAAGCGGCGCAGGAGAAAGATGTGCTGAAATTAGATCTGAGAAGGGATGAGGGGTTTGACGATGATTGTATTACGATCTTTGTGCAGTTTCAGGATAATGGGTTTGGGACTAAGATTTATGGGAGCAGTATAGAGGTTGTGGCGCCGAAGTGTACGACCTTAGGGGATTTGAAGAAGGTGCTGAAGGAAAGGATAGGGGTGCCGATCTGTCAGCAATTGCTGTCACATAGGGGTAGCATGTTGGATAATGGTAAGGCTTGCACCTATGCTCGTAAACGGGTGCTGATACATTGCAGACTTTACTTTGCAAGACTGTGGTCTTGAAAATGTAAGTGATAAACATGATGTCGAGGTATTCACACTCACTCGAGACAGGAAAGTACCTTGAACGGAGTAATCATTTCGAAACATGTGGCAGAAGGATCACGCAGGACTTCTTGGTTCTAGGATGGCCACTGAAAGTTGACCACTGCGAAAAGAGAATATACATGCGATCGAAAGCACTTACTTTGGCAAAGAGACACCACACTCGTAAGATTTGGGACCACGCTCAGACAACCGAATTATATTGAGCCGCCAAGGGCCATAAAGTGTATGCTGCAACAAATGAAGGGTATCATTCTCTCTATATATTTACCGTCCCATATGTTCAAGCCGACTCCTAGCTAGTGAAGAACACAACCAGAAATCCAACCCAGCTCCCCACCACACCAACAGCAGAGTAACTGCTCATGAACATCAATGGCAGGAACTCCAGCCTCTTACCCAAGATCAAGCCATGAAGCAAGCTGCAATACACGATTAGTGGAATGCTGACTGCGATGTAAAACAAGCTGAACCTGTCCAGCAAGAAGACTCTGGGCTTGCTGCTTGCTGGAGCGAGCCTATCAAAGGCCAGCAAGAAGAACACCAGCCAGAAAATGGTGTAAACGGTCTTAATCGGGAACTCGGCTGCCGTGAAAAGCAATGGAAATAGCGACACGTGTCCCGCTACGGCGAGAGGACGGAAAGCTCCTAAATATCGACGATCCTTCAGTGCGATGAGAGAGAACGGAATGATGACAAGCAAGATAGCTTTCTCGTGAACATGCCAACCGAAGAGGAAGGATGCATAGCCGCAAAGGGTAACGGAGCCGATGAAGGTGTCCCAGGTAGGGTCAAAGAACAGTTTTACCAGAGGTATAATCTGGAAAAGCAGGGTCAGAGCGAAAGTGGTTGTAGGTAAGATTTCGGGTAGAACTGCGAATGAGGTATCTCCGACCAAGCCTCGGGTCACGCTGTTGATGGCTTCCTGGTTGACTGGCAGGCCAAGACGAGGAGCAACTGATATTTGGTTAGCTAAAATACCGAGACAGATAGGATATGCATACCATAGATCATGAGCCTGTCTGTGAATGAATACAAAGCCCACACGTTTGGCGCCCAATATGCATGGCACAGGCCTCTCGAGAATGGAAAGAGGCGGTCGCGCAATTGTAGAATTTGGCCCCATAATGAAAATGGTCCAAATGCGGCTGCAAATATAGCAATGATTCCAGTTCCTAGCTTTAAAGCATTGGCAAATTTTATATGAAAAATCGACTTTGAACCCAGACAATATGCTCGCAATAGATAGACAAAGTATGCCGGCGCAAGATAGAGGTAGATGTGCTTCAGGCAGAGAAGCGCTGCGAAAAGGAGTCCGCTCGCTAATGTGGTTGACTTCTTCCTTGCCAACACCAGAGACAATATCAGAAGACCGTAAAGAAAGCCATTATATTGGAAATGGATATGGTCGATGATCAAGAGACCCGGTGACAAGAGAATCGAGAGAGCGGCAGCATGGGATGGGCGCTTGAAAGCTGGCGGAGCTGACTGCACAAAACTGTAAAGGGTCAACACTGCTTTGTCATTTCCTCTCCAATACTTACAGCTGAAGCGCATATACCAAAACCAGCTCTGTAGCGATCACACTGGCTCGTTGAAAGTATAGAGTCTGCCAGCTGTCGAATCCCTTTTCATACACTCTCAGCATGCGCGGATCTGCCAGCATCGCAAGTTGGGAGAGAGTCCATTCAAAGTATGCGAAGAATGGAGGATAGTCGAGTGTCCATTCTGATGTCTTCTCGTAGTACCATTCTTTGATGGGGAGACTGTTCGTGATAGCCAGCCAATTCCTATGGACCTCGAAGTCTGTGGATTTACTGTTCTGATCAGCGGAAGCTTGAATATGGAGCAAGGAGTATATACTATGCCGGAAACAGTAGCACTTTGAAAGCGATGGCTACAACCGCACATTGTGCTATCGAGGGGTACAGATCAGCCATCGAGACATTTCCAAAATGTATTGTCGGGGTTGCGATGTGACGCGATGAATATCCAGTTTCCTCTAAATATTCTGCCACCGCCCTGCCGTTGAAGCTAGAGCAGGGGTGCATTCCACCACATCATTGGACAACAGCACAGCTTCAATTGCTCCTTGGAGTTACTATGGACGCAGCATTTGTTCCTTCAGAGCTCGTAGTAAAGCACTTTGTTACGCACAAATTCGTCTTGGAGCTTGGCCCATCTATTACCAGTTTAGGGAAGCCAATTCGAAATTTGATACTTATTGCGATTGGCATATATTGCGTTCGTGATATTGCGCGCGTGTCGCTGCAAGCTGTCCTCAAGAGGAGCCGGGGAGACACAGATCGTTGAAGTACCAGCCTAAATTCCAGAACAGTTTCTCTTCTCGATTTCCATCTATGAACTTTGCTGGCACGAGGTAATAGTCATTGGAGCGCTGCTCAAGCTTGTTGAAGATGATTCTCTGCAAAGCACCTTTATCTTCTCTTGCCTCTGCTATCTTCTTTGCTTATGCGCAAGCCTCATATCTCCAAAATGACTTGAGCTTTGGCCATACCCACGACAAGTATGCCTCTCTCCTCTCTTTCGCACTTTTCTTCACTAACCATTTCAGGATATCTCCTAATCTTCGTGCAATTCCAAACTGGCATTTAATAGGCAAGCCAGATCCTCCCGAGATCCTCTCGAACAAGATTGTCCTTACCCCACCTGCGCCTGGCAACCAACGCGGGGCAATATGGTCTGAGAAGGCTGTGGGGTTTTCAACTTGGACAGCAGACATCGACTTCAGAGCGACAGGCCCTGAGAGGGGAGGAGGAAATTTGCAGATATGGTATGCAAAGGATGGACAGAATGATGTTGGCACGAGCAGTATCTACACAGTAGGACGGTTTGATGGGTTGGCCCTGACTATAGATCAATATGCCGGCTCAGTACGAGCTTCTTCTCCAAAGATATTTACCAACTGCTAATATACCAACACAGGGCGGTTTCATAAGAGGCTTCCTCAACGACGGCACCACAGACTACAAATCCCACCACAGCGTTGACAGTCTCGCGTTCGGGCACTGCGAATACTCCTACCGCAACCTCGGACGTCCCTCTCGCATCGCGATCCGTCACTCAGACGAGGGTCTTCGCGTCCAAGTTGACGGCATCCCCTGCTTCGAATCCACGAGAATCAAGCTCCCAAATGGCTACAACTTTGGCATCACAGCTGCCAGCGCAGAGACTCCGGATTCCTTCGAAATGTTCAAGTTTGTGACTACGACTGAGTCCCATACTCCGGATTACATTGATCAGACGAATCTTGGCCATCTGCCAGGGCATGCAGACGCGAAGAATGCCTGGGACCAACATATCAACCAGCTACAAGAAGGTCAGGATCAGCATCAGAACCAAGGCCAGAACCAAGGAGGTGATATACCCGCATTCAGTGACCCTCCTGAAGAACCAGCTTCCAAATATCACAGCTCAGCAGAACAATTTGCAGACCTCCATAACCGTCTCCAAAGCATGATGAAACATATCAACGCCTTATCCCGCGATCAAGCTCTCTTCGCCCAACAAGGGAATTCAAAGTTCGATAACTTGAATTCACGACTCTCAGTCATGGAAGCCACGATTGACACATTTAAGGACATCAGTCAGAGATTGGACAGTATTCAAGCAGATGTCAGACAGACGAAGAGTGATCTGCATGATGCGCTAGATAGACATGTTGCTGGTCTCAGAACAGACGTCAGGGACACGCATCATGTCCTTGCGGGCACGCTTGAAGGGATGGGGACAGGGGTTGGGAAGTTCGTGTGGATTGTGTTGGGAAGTCAGGCGTTGTTAATTGGGGCGTATTTGCTGTATAAGCGGAGGAAGGCGAATAGTCCTAAGAAGTATTTGTGATAGGAAAAGACTGGATTGGGAAGAGAGGAGGTCTGTACTATAGCACTGACTGACTGTGCGGTGGTGGAAACTTTGCTGCTTTGAGGATACGATACATATATATTTTTGGGCACAAGGATGGATGAGAAAGAATAAACGATTTGATACCAAAGCTATTATGCCCTCTGAGATATGTTAAGTTGCGTCTGGACTTATGGTTCACTTGGACTTTCATTCGATCACATGCAGAATGGCAGGCACTACTACATTTTAGTTCAAAATTTTTAATTCTCATTCTCTAAAATGCTCTTCGCTATTTTGATGCACTCTCCTTACTCCCAGTCCTGATTTGCAAGGTATGTTGTACACGCCAGCACCATGCCTGTCCATCTTAGAATCATTGATTTCAAATATAGCTAACCTTAACGCCCATCCCGGCGGTTTGCCTAACCTTCCCCCAAGCACCACTCATCATCCGCTTAATCCTCTCCTTCACATCTCTCCTGCTGAGAATGGCAAGCAACCCAATAATGAACGCCAGAAATTGCAAAAGAAACATAGGTCTCGTCTTGAAGTTCTTAGCCATCTCCTCAACCAGTTTCATGATGTTGGATATTACGTTCCCGGCTCGAGTGATTAGTGTTGGAGAGACTTTATTTGCGGGTGCAGCGCTTCGAGCTGTTGGTGAAGAGATTGCAGATTTCTTGTGCGAAGAGCCTTTCGCTGATCCGGCTTTAACTGAGGATTTTGATCTGCTGCTTCCAGGTCGGGCAGGTGTGTCTTCGACTCCGTAGTCTACTTCACTTCCTCCTCGGGCTTTGTCTCTCTTCACTCTCTCCTCTTCTTCTCGTTTTCGTTCTAGTTCTTCGTTCTCTATCCTCCGCCGCCGGGCCTCTTCCATATCCCGCTTCAGTTGCTCTTCTTGGTATTGCTGCTGTTCTTTTTCTCGTCTTTCGGTTTCCTTCTGTTCTTCTTGTAAGCTTTCTAGTGCTTGTAGGAATGCCTCGCGTCGTTCTTCATCCAAGACAGACGATATAGTGATGAATTCTCTAGCATAGTCCCATTCATTATTTCGCAATAGGACGTGAAGCGTGTATAGTTCGAGGATCTTGACGCGTGCGTTGAGGTCTCGGGGAGTATCGGTCCCACTACCTTTTGCAGGACTAAGATTTCTATTCCGTGGCGGAACCGGAGACTGGAGGTGTGCTGAGATGTCGAGGTTAGGCGTGGTGGAGGATGCAAGGTAATTTTCGAGACGCTGCTGGTTAACTTTTTGGGTGCGGGCATGCGCCAAGAGCAGTGTTGCACTGGACAAATCGTCAGTAATTGAAGAATTACATCAAGATAAGACGCCTTACAGGTTTATCACAACGTCCGAATCCACATCTCCCTCCACCCCTCCATATCCGTTCTTCACCACCTCTTCCCAAACCTCGCCGTCCCGCACTTTCGAGACCAGCGACCTCCACTCCGAGCTCCCAAACGTCTGCTTCCCCTCATCCGGATCCAGTTCTAATACCGCGTTTAATATTGTAAGGTATAAACTCCACACTTTTACTCTCGTGGTCTTTCCAGCTTTGGAGACTGGCGAGGGCTCGGGATCAGCATTGGTATCCTCCGTTGGTGGCGGTGTGATCACAGGAAGGATCGTAGACAGAGACTCTGGTAATCGACGCGTCAGGAAGAGTGTAGATGCTTGCCTATATATCTTGGTGATTTGCGACGAGGTTTGCCGTAAAGAAGCGGAATTCAGAGAGGAGATGGATGATGACAGCAGTTGTGATGACGAGAGGGTTTCCCTCGTCGGGCTGAGAGTCGTCGCGATGGATCCGACAGCAGTCATTGTGTTCTATGACTTCGAAGACGCGGATTGCGAGTAGGAGGAAGTTGGGGAGACGAGTCCGAGGACTGGAATGGAGTTCGTGATCCTATGTCTTGCATCTGAAAGCGAAATGCGACTCGGCAGCAGCAGCCTCGGCTGAGGTTACCCCCTCTATTGTGATTGGTAGGATATTCGTCATTAGCGCGTTTTTATTCAAAGCATAATTTCATCCAATGCAGAGTATAACTCTATCACTATTTCTTTCCTCTAAGCTAGCAAGGCGGACGAGGCTGAACAAACCAACGCTTTACAGAGACGCAGCAATCATGGAGGACCACATCAGATGACAGCAAACGGATATTCTCGGCTGGTGAGATGCAATCGATGATAGATTTTGTTTATAAACGATACCGTTCGCTCGTCAGGCAATCAAGTTGATCATCCGGCTGTTGTTTGGCCTCAGAGGTCAATGACACGCCGAAGTCATTCTCAGATCACCTTGTCTCTCTTCTCACTGCATACTGTTAGAACTGTTTACATGTCCTTGTTAGTCTTGTAGTAAAGGAACGAATTATACCTTCGATTAGCGTACCTTCGAATCTCGGTGGGCGTCGAGTTTGGTGGCAGAAAACTCGTTCAGCGATCGATGTCTTCTCAGATCCGCAACCTAACTTCATACTACCACGTCTGTCTACGTACACTCGACCTTTCCAACGGAAGGAATGAATGATACTTTCGGCTAGCGTGCTTTCGCATTTTGTTCAGCGTCAACTTCAGTCGCTAAAAAGCTCGTTGAGCGATTATATCTTCTTAGATCTGCAACCTCCCATCCTTTCTTCCTCTCCTTCAACCACAATATCAACAAACATCTTTCCACTACCACACACCTTCATTGAAGATGGACGTTGACTCCGCACACTTCCGCCAGCACTTGCTGCCAATCCTGAAGGCCATTTCCGGCGCCAGTTTCGTTACATTCGACTTGGAGATGAGTGGTATCACAACTCGACCCAAGTTTTCAGCTGGCGACCGTACCCTTAATGTTGGTAGACTCACGCTGCAGCAACAGTATGAGGAGATGAAGAGCGCAGCGGAGACGTATCAAGTTCTGCAGATTGGGATCACGTGTGTTTCTGAAGACCATGAGAGAGGTATGAAGTTCGCGGGCGTCCGCGAGCACCCGCAGATGCACTTCATTCAAGAGAGAGGAAGCTGATGCTCCTCGAACAGACTATTACCTTGCTCGATCCTACAACTTTACCCTAAGCCCTCTTGAAGCTGACGGTGTTGACCTGAGACTCAACCGCAACTTTACGTTCTCAAGCAGTGCTTCCGGCTTCTTGGCTAAGAATGGTTTCGATTTTGGCAAGGTCTTCAGAGAAGGTGTTCCATACCTGTCTCGTGATGAAGAGATTGAACGTCTCGAGGAGTATAAGCAGCGTGCCGACAAAACTGCTAAGATCCCTGACCTCGTTGTCGCCGCTGATGACCATAACACTCTGGACTTCCTTCATTCAGCCCGTAGGACGGTTGCTGCTTGGTTTGAAGATCCTAAGGCATGCCTAGCCCCATTTCTCAAATATGTTGGTTTATTAACTTTGTCCTCCAGCCTGAGTTTGACTTTGTCAATGTTGCCAGCACTGCAGGTCCCTTGAATGGCTACCAACGTAGATTAGTTCACCAACTCATTCGCAATGAATTCCCAACACTTCGAACCTTTCCTCGTATGGATGGCTCTTTCATGCAGGTGGAGAGGCTTGACGAGACCAAAGAACTTGCTATCCAGAAGAGCCGACTAGCTAGCTTCGAGGCCAAGATTTCCAAGCAAACAGGTTAGTATATGTTGACAATATAACTTATACCTTCAAGATCAGATACTAATGGCTAACAGGCATGAGATGGATCTTCGAGGCCTTGTCTAGAGGTGATCTTTCCGGTATCGACCCAGAGTGGTTCTGCAGAGGACTTGAGCTGAAGGAAGCTATTGCTGTCAAGGAGGAATTCAATGAGATTATCAAAGCCCTCGAAGGCAAGAAGCAGATCATCGTCGGGCACAACCTCTTCACTGATCTCGGCTTCCTCTACAAGACCTTCATCGGCATCTTGCCCTATAACGTCAAGCACTTCCAGGAGGATATCAACGAGTTGTTCCCGTTTGTCATCGACACGAAGTATCTTGCCACTCATGGTGCTGACCATATGATCCCAAGAAGCAATCTGAAGGAATTGTTGGCTCCCTTCCGCAAGGTGCATGTACCACTTATCGTTCTTCACGAGGATCACACTAGTTATGGGGCTGAGTTCGGAAAGGAGCATGAGGCTGGATTTGATAGTAAGTAAAGTCCGACAACCTATGGACAACGCTGACTGTCATTTAGGCTGGATGACTGCCGAATTGTTCGTCAAGCTGGCTGCCAAGTTGTACGCCGAGCGCAAGGACTTTCTGAACGACGGGCCTGGTTCTGATTTGGAGGAGTTTCACTCCGCTCCTGAGGAGTATCTCGCGGAGCATGACGAGTCTGATGGAGGGGCGGAGCTCGTGGCAGTCTCGTCCGAAGAGGGCTTGATCGAGTTCAGCGGGGACGGAAGCTTTGGTGACAGCCACCCACCCGAATGGCATGCCAAGCAACTGAACGTCGATTCTGCCACCGCTGCCTCCTCTGGCTCCGATGGGGACGTCGATGTCGGTGATAAGAAGGAGCAGAAGACCGGACAATGGCTCCCGGGAATGAAGCACAGCTTCTGGGACATTTACGTCAACAAGCTCCGCGTCAACGCGAGCGAGGGCGGTGTCTGTGATCTGGCTGAGCGCCATGAGGACCGGAATGTCGGCGCCGTTCGTCGCAAGTTAACAAACTTGTGATTGAGCAGGCTACCATCAGACTTTGATGCGTTGCGGGGCGTTGGGTAGAGGAACGGGTGGATAGAAAATGGCGTATGGAGCACATAGCGAAGATTCACATTTGTGAATAGCAATTGAAGCTCATTTCGAGGCATTAACGAAGCATAGCACCAGCGGGCGTTACGTTTGTGACACCGCAGTTCTCATTCTCCAGACGCTTCTCGTAAAGAAGTAGCGAGATCTGAGGACATCCAAAAAAGAATAGACTCCATGATTTCGCATTAACTTTCCCTTCCTATGCTGTGAATTCGTGTGTGATAATGTCCGACCAGCTGCGGTACATCAAGATCAGGAAAATTCAATTACATTTTATGTAAAAATTTGCCTAGTAATAATGTCTAACTGGCTACCGTACATCAAGACCTAAGGGTTTCTGCCAGTTGGATACGAAGATTTAAGTCGCGATAATGTCCAACCGATTGTAGTATGATAAGTCCTAAGAGGCTTTAGTAAATTCGATTTTTTTGTTCATGAGACGCATTTTCATATTGTTTGGAAAGTTAGATTCTATCATAAGATTGGGAGAATTGGGCTTTTTTCAGAACCTTGAATCGATGTGTGATAAAATCCAGCGACATGATGTACATTACATTTGGGGAACCCGGCCTACTTTTTCCGCTCAAAGATTATATTATGAAATGTCCAATCACTTGTAGAGCATCGTAAATTGAGATACCAAGTCTATGCAAAAGATGCGCTGTACCTCAAGTGCTGATGTAGGGAACATACGACGCCGCACATCATATGTCCTCTCGCCAACATGTGACAAAAACAACTGATACTTGCTCTCCGAATAATAAAAAGTTCCTGTTTCGGGATTGCCGGCTTATAAATTTAATCCTGAAAGTCTAAGCTGGCTGTCAAACTGGATGGTGCAATATGCCAGAGCCCAGAACCCAGGGACAGTTCTTGGATATTCCAGAATCAATCACTCCTGAGTCACTCGAAACCTTCCGAGCTTCGCCGAATTACAACCTGGGTGTGAGGAACGACAACCTCTAGAAGAGGGTGTGGGGAGAGCCTGTCTAATATACAGGCGCAATAGCTTCAAAGGGGGCTAGTCTCGCTTCCTCTGAGCCTGCAGGACAAAGTATGGAAGGCGCTAGTCCTAATCTGGCAATCCTAACCCTTTGTATGCCTTTGGTGACCGATATTCGTCACACTGGGCCATTATCTTAAGCCTAATGGAGAATGGAAAACATACAATGAATTCTTCGCCCGCAACTTCAAGCCAGGTTACAGGCCCGTGGCAGCGATCTCAGAACAGACAGTCATCGTGAGCCCGGCAGACTCAACCTTTGACGGACAGTGGGAGATTCACTCCGACTCAGGGGTAACGATCAAGACAATTTATTGGAAAATCAGCGAGCTACTTGAAGGAAGTCTATATCTCGATCGTTTCAGTCAAGGCATCTTCACTCATGCATTCCTCAGTCCGGCAGACTATCATCGACAACATGCTCCCGCTGGCGGCAAGGTTCTGGAAGCCCGTGTCATCCCAGGCCAGGTGTATCTCGAGGTCAACCCACAGCTATCCGTCGACGGTAGCTTAAGCCTCACTCCTCAACAGAAACTTCACAGCCCATCTACCAAGACTCAAATATCAGGCAATGACCAGGACCGCGTAATGGTCTTCGATGCCCTTGATAATGCTGGGTACTTAGTTCTGCCAAACTCGTGATCTAGTGTTCTCGATACGGCAATTGGACTTGTGCAGTTTTGCCGATGGGCATGGCCCAGGTTTCTTCTACCATAGTCACTGCAGAGGTGGGACAGACCTTGCGCAAAGGGGAGGAGATTTCGTATTTCCAATTTGGTGGGTCGGATATCGCGCTTGTTTTCGAATCCAAGAGTAATGTCAGTGTTACTGCCCAGGTTGGAACGCATTATAAGGTCGGAAATCGGATTGCGCAGGCTTTCTCAGAGAATTGAGATAGCTGTAGGATGTCCAAAGCTGAAAAGCCGCAGCCAATGAAATTAATTCCCTATTTTTGGGCTGTCTTGTGGCTGAAAATATCGTCAGATAATTTCTTTCCTCCACCGTAACATTACGATGATACATTCACAATCTGAGTCTAACTTTGCAGCGCAAACGCAAACGCAAAAGCAAACGCAGTCATCGCAAACATGGCAAAATCAGGCTCAATCTCAGTCTCAGCGGCCGGCACAAGGCGCTAGCGCCCCCCTATTTCCGTCTCGCGACCATCGTGTGGAGCGTTACACCAAGATCTTTTCACAGCCTGAGACCATCAGTCTGAATAACAACTTCTCATTCTCCAAGCTCTGCCCGGATATTTTACACTTCCTACCCCACATCTTTCCAAACCACGCAATCGACACCGTCGCTCTCGAAGCAGCGCATACCTTCTTCTCACTGAACCGGTTCTTGATCAAGATATCGCAGATCCATGAATTTGTAGCGTGGGAAATTAATGGATATAAACCAAGTGATTTGATCACAAACCTTACGATCTTGACTGGACCACAAAATAATCGCGGTATAACGAACTCTGCTTTCCTGCCCATTTCATCACTCCCCAATCTCAGATATCTAAAGATCATATTCCGAGACCGGCCGTTCAAGCCCGCAGGCCCCCTTTCCTGGCTTCGTCCTGCAACCTATGCCATTCTGCACCTCCAAGCCAATCTCGGCCCAGGTCTAAGCTTACATGTCGGCACTCCCAGCAGGGAGCGATGGTATGAAGAAGAAGAATGGGATTTTGAAGCTGATGGGGCAGCGGCAAAAATGAGGGATGTTACTGCGTCTCTAGTACCTGCTACAGAAGAGGAGAGCAGGGAATGGGAGGAGTGGCAAGGAATTTGTGATAGGTATGAGGGGCCGGCGGCGAGCAAGCTCACGATGCTTTGGCAGGCGGGTAGGAGCTGGGTGACGGAAGAGATGTGGGATTTGATGGTTGCGAAGGTGAGCATTCGAAAATGGGCTGAGGAGGGGCGGTTGGAGATTTTGGAGCTGGAAGATGTGGTGATGAGTTGATGGAGTTCCACTTGATGGCCTGTCTCTGTGGTTGTATGTTGGCCCCGAGTGTTAACGATGACTGTCGTCCCAAGACCCACAATCAACGCCACATCGCGGAGCATTAGGACGTGTTGATTGAGATAGAGATGCGGCTGCAAGACAATTGATAGTCTAATATAGGATAGTAGAGAGTTTGAGGTGAGGAATCTGGAGATGAAAGACTACTTGGGACTAGACATGTTCAGCGAGGAGAAGTTGGACTGCAGATTTCCGGATTTGTGAGCGTTGAAAGAATCGCTCGGTGCAATTCGCGTCTTTGCCTATAATCCTTCAGAATACAGCGTTGAATTGCAGAAAGAATCGCGAATGTCGCCTCGGAAAGCTTTTGGAGAAATGTAAAAGGGGTTTTGAAGTCAATGGGACGTCTGGTAGCGAGTTCAGGCCCGCTACGCTACCTCTTACTACCGTATAGACGAAGTATCTCGCTTCTGTAAATCTCTTTGTTAACTTCACTATTCTTCATCTTCCTCCTCCTCCTCCACCACCACCTCCTCCTCCTCCTCCTCTTCCTCCTCATCTTTGTCTTCGTCGTTGCTCTTGTTAATCTTTTCGAACGCGATCCAGTCTTCTGGGCAGTACCTTGTCATGAGCTCTTTCATATCCTTGAGTACGCTGTGCACCTGTCAGCTAGTGAATGATCTTCTGATTGAGAGACAATGCAATACACTTCGCGTTGATTGCACCCAGGAATTAAGATGGTGATTCCAATATTGAATCGGAGGGAGTAGAGCAAATTCCTACCATCCCAATCATCCTCTATGTTATTCCTTTATCAATCAAGTTTCTTCTACAGTCCCGAGTCTTAAAACATACCTGGTTCAGAGACCGCGAAGTTGCGCTTGTAATTTCTCATATAACTCCTGCTGCTCAGTCTTTGGCGGGGTGTTCTCCAACTTCCTACGTCGTATTCGTTGTGGCCGTAAAATGAGCCAGCAGCAAAAATGAATGGCTCTCCAGTCTCCATATCCGTGGCAGTATTTTCATCCCAACAATCACCATGTAGTAGGCATGGTTTCATATTCCTGCCATCGCTTTGAAGGGGTCCCAGTAATCGTGGGATGACTTTATTCAGAATGATGTCACTGAGATACTCAAACTCTGGCCATGGACCGTTTTCCTCGAGGTCCATAGCAAACATATGCCCTAGCTGCTTCTTGTACAGCTCTTCCTAAAAGTCCCTCTAAATTTTCGTGACCTGGGTGATTGTCCCATGGCAAGTCGTGGTGTGGAAACCAAATTTACCAGTAGGCGACGCAGATTTCTTGTGCAGTTCCGCAAGACGCGCAGTAAAATTCACTGGATCCGGAGGTTGCTCTCCTACTTCGCGAAATTCGCCGATTATAAAGTACGTCTCCTCTGTCTCGTATTTTCCCCACCCATACATATAGGGTGCCATAGTTAGTGATACGGCATTCAAGGCTTTCATGCTCTCAAATTCGCCTTCGCACATGACCAGGCAAGTTTTCCCAGTTATAACTTACAAGTGAAATAAGGATTGGCTCATCCATGGACGGAACGACAATAGTCACATGATAAATTGACTTGCCTTGAGAGAGTATTTCTTCATTTGTCTATCTGGCAGTTGAGTGGCGATTATGGCGCATCTTCCCCACAGAGGCATCTTGACCTCATACTTGCATTGGCTTTGACTGTAGACTACCAGGCGGCGCGATCGGCCACCGTGATGGAAACCCTGAATCAAAGGGAATATATCCCAGACGAAGCGAGCATAGAAATACTCGCCTGCACGATCCTCGACAGGAGAGGGAGGCTTATTGTGCCATCTCTTCAATACCTCTTGGTGCTCGTTAAGCCGATGTGTACGCCCTCCCACCATCTCCAGCCCTTGCCCTTGCTCTTTCATATCGGGGATAATTGCGAATCGACTCTCGTCCCAGATCTTGTGAGCATCTGAAGTTAGCCATATACGATTAGCCGAGCTCTCTGCAACCAAGTCTCCCGTGCGCCCGCCAACGTTTCCATACTGGCCCATTCGATTTGTTCCGAACCATGGCTTTTCTGCGCGAGGTATGATGTGTGCATACTCTAGAGCAAGTTCGTGTTTAGTAATCTGGCATGTCGCCGCAGTGCCTTGCGAAGGAAGCCCGTAGCCATGGCGATTGGCGACTCCGTCGCTCGCGTTTTGCCAATGTACAAAGAAAGCAAAGGTGCACCTTGCCTATGCGGAAACGACCAACTTTCGAAATTCGCGACTACCGGCTATGGCTTGTCGGAATTGGAGACATGGAAAAATAATCTCCAGCCTCGAGCCATACTGCAGTTTTCGGGGAGGGTGGTAGAGGGGAAGGAGGCGCTGGTAAGGTAGAAACTTGAAGACGAGGTGAATCTGTGAAGCTCGAAATGATGTTGCATGTGAACGGACGGGGGGTTGCGTATAATTCAGAACAGCGGACCTAGATATTCGCGAGGTCGACGCGCCCTCGACGCGCCCTCGACGCGCCCTTTGCATGCGGTGTTGCTGCCTTGCGCTAAGGCCAACGACGGCATGAATAAAGTTTGTTCCTTCGACAGGCATTCATACATAAACATGTTCTTCCCAATGCTTCCTTGTCACTCGATCGGCCGTTCGGAAAAAGATTGGACTTCAATCAATGAGAACTAGCCTGCGTTCACACACTGCCAAACTCCGTCTGACATACTCCAGCTTGAACAATACGAGACAACATGGCGGCGACAGACACCTCGATCCGCTCCAGCTGCCACTGCGGCGCCATCACAGTCACAGTTCCCCGACTCCCCGAGTACATCAACGTATGCCAATGCACGATTTGTAGACGCTACGGCGCCGCTTGGGGCTACTACCATCCCGACGAAGTAAAGATCGAAACGAAGCCGAACGCAGTGACCAAGCAGTATGTCTGGGGCGATCGAGACCTGTCTTTCAACTTCTGCGATAACTGCGGTTGCGTGTAAGCCAAGCAATTTCTACTCCATTCGATCGAAGACTGATGTTGTGTATGGTAGATGCTATTGGTGGCCCATTCAACCTCCGCCTACTGACGAAGGAGAATACAAAATGGGGCTCAACACAAACAATGTCAATCCCGAGCTCCTGAGGTTCGTCGATCGAAAGTTTGAGTATTCGCTTTTGATAAGCCCGTTGCGGTCGAAGGACACGGCGCATCCTGATGATCTGGCCAAGTATTGAACACTGCCTCGAACTAGTGCAATACGTAGATACCTTATAGATTGATCTACGAAACTTGTTGCTTTATATCTGAACGAATATCTGAACGAATATCTGAACAATTGCCTTATCGTTCTGTGCCTATGATAGTCGTTACTGCTGTTCCAATTTCTGCCTCGGAACCCTGAAATCCGTTGCAAACTCCCAAGCTTCATCAACAGCATCAGTTCTTCAACTTCCTTCTCCGACAATGTAACGTCGTACTGAAACACACCCAGCAGCCTATAGCAACAGCAGCAATCACTTCTGAACCACACAGACCTCCACAAATCCAGCTCACTGCGGGATCATCATATGCTACTGTTAGGTCGCAAGTTGATGGTAAACACAGCGACAAACAATCATCAATAAAAGACCAAGAAGGATTGAGTCTGGTCCATGACTGCGACAACCCCGGCGCGGACCTGATCTTCGTCCATGGCCTTGGAGGCTCATCGAGAAAGACATGGTCGTACGAAAGAGATGTCAAAAACTTCTGGCCATCATGGTTAGGCTCAGAGATGGGGTTTTCAAACACTAGGATCTTCACTTTTGGATACAACGCCCATTTTGCCCGAGAAAATATAAGTCTGAGTATGCTCGACTTTGCGAAAGACTTGTTATTTCAAGCACGAACTTATGCCAATGTTTAGAAAGAAGATGACGTTCCCATCGGTACTGTATGTCCTGACAACCTAACATCCTAAATAGACAAATTCCACGACGACACTGATATCATTCTTCTAGCATCCGATGATTTTTGTCGTTCACTCCGTGGGTGGTTTGGTGGTGGTCAAGAAAGTAGGCGCTGCGCAAAGAGACCTCAAACTGACAAGACTAAATTTCCTTCCAGGCCTATGTTGTTAGTAAGATTGACGAACATTTCATGGACATGATTAAGCAGACCTATGGCATCGTCTTTCTTGGAACACCTCACCGAGGGGCTAATCTGGCCTCAACCCTCAATAACATGCTTCGAGCTTCGCCAAGCTTAGGCGCCAAGGTGTACGTCAATGAGCTAGAGAAAGGTTCAACGACAATATCAGATATTAACGACACGTTTCGAAACATGTGTGAAGGTTTGGCGTTGGTTTCTTTCACAAAACATTAAAGACGAGCATCGGCCCCACTAAAACCATGGTAAACTGACCTCAAAGGCTGGCTATCATTGAAGTTGACAGATCACAGATTGTCGAGAGAGATTCTGCCGTTCTTGGGTATCCAGGAGAGATATCAGCGCCATTACGAGCAGATTATCATGGACTAACCAAATTGAAGAACAGAGAAGATGTGAATTACCGCGATGTTAGAAATGTGTGGAGATCATTGTTACGACAGATCCGCGAAATGAGTATGCCACAATGACTACAGTCTATGGAGGTGCAAATCTAGAGGCTCGATCACTAAAACAAGCTAGTTCAGTACCTGTAGCTACGTCCCTGGACCAGATACTTGGAATCAAAGACATCGGCGACGATCTCGATACCTTTCGACAGAGACGGCATCCACACTCATATTTTCTCCGGTCTCTTGCATTTCAGATTGCTCAAGAGCATGAAGAATACCAATTGGCGCTGGCCTCGGCTCATCAGAAAAGCGGACTACTCTTTGCGTCGCAGAAGCACCAGGTGATATGGGACAAGATTTTCGAAGGCATCTTGTTCCGACTCAAGTTTGAAGAGCCTCTTTTTGGGTGTTGGACGGCTTGGACGAATCCGAATCTCCCGGCGTCCTTCGCGACCTCATGACAAAGATCACCTCCGCGACACCAATAAAGGTTCTGCTTATCAGTAGACCCACCAAGGGTCTGTTCTCGGCCTTGAGAACGAACAACCATTTGCATCACGAAGAGATCCAGATTCGGGATACAGCATATGATATTCAACAATTCGTCTCTGAGGGCATTGCTAGAATTATCCCCAGCAGCATCAATGAACAGCGGACGGAAGTCATAGACAGTATTCTCTCCAGGGCCAATGGGTCTTTTCTCTGGGTCAAGCTTGCATTGGAAAGAATCAACGACAACTGGTATACTCCAGACGACATCGAAAATTGTATACACACCCTTCCTCTGTGTCAGTCATCGAGCTGGCTTGGTCAAGGAGCCAGAAATATTTGCATCCGTAGATGACTCAGGGCGCCTGATTGCCAAGAGACTCGAAAAACCGGCGAATCGACTAGCCAAATGGAAGGTCTTTCCCCTTCTTGACTTTAGGCTTGGTATTGCCGTCACTCAATTGCTTTTCAGCAGCTCAGAAGAATTCCTTTTGGTCTCTAGTAGCTCTTTGGATCGGGTTTACAGTAGCAAGACGAAGCGGAAAATATTTCAAGTCTCTCGCCAGGATGAAGTACGAAGACGATGGGTGCAACACCCAACGAATCCGCATTTCCTCATTGGCATCGAAGGCGAGGAACAGGCATTTTACCGATGGAGCAGTCTGGAAAAGGTTGACGAGGAGCCGTTCGGAAGAGGTGATCTGGGGAAGCAGATCGCGGATGAGGTTGGAAATTTGAACATCGAGGGTCCTTTGGGGACTTCCCTCGCTATAAACTCATTAAGCATCCTCGAGACGCCGAGTATTTTGGAATACGTGTTCCTACTCCAAGACCGCTACCTTATCCTCGAATTCGTTTCGAATCGTAGATACATTTCTGGAACATCCCCTGTGCCCTCCCGTCGCATAGATATCATTGATTTGGAGGGCTCTAAACGTGGGGGCCCGATGCAGCGAACGAGTCTGCCGATCCTTGCTAAGGCCGTGAACCGCCTTGTTGGCGTCACGCAAGGGCAGTTGGTATTTTTGGACCACCACTACTGGGTGTGTACATGGGACATCACGGGTGGTGATGATGGTAAATACATGAAACATTTCTTTCTGCCGAGGGATTGGCTCAGTCCTGATGCTCAAAGGCTGATCACACTAAATCAATATGGGACGCTCCTATGCCCGAAGAATGGGGAAGCTGCTGTTGTGAGAGAGGGAATCAGGATATAAAGGGTAGGCTTTTCGCTTCTCTTTGAGTTTAGGATGCATTATACATAGATCTAGGTATCATGGTTAATAGGGAAAAAGCACAAAATGATAAACTGAGGATGTAGAGCCCTCACGATTCAGGTAGACGCAGTAAATTGGCTCAGGAAGATGGCGAGAACACGATATGCACAAAGAAAGACATCTGCCAGACATGCATTTCATGTATTGCAATGATGCACGATATAGCCTGCAACTTATGAAATGAATAGACATCTATACTATCACATGATGACGTCCGAACTTTAGCGCACCTGTAGTAGCTGTATCAAATTTCAAGCAAGAGAAGTAAAATTGTAAGCGAACGAGTATGCAATGACCTAGGATTGTCTCTAGATCTAGTCCTGGAAGATTAACCATTATAAGATGGCGCAGAAACCCAGCAGAACTAGTTCGCGAGCCCACCGCCCCGTCAGTTTTCGAAGAACTTCTTCTCAAACTTGAAACCAGCACCGTCAAGTCGGTCAACGTATTTTTGACCCAAGCACGCAGGAGTATAGATCCCGCCAGAAAGGTCGTGCTTATCCCGGAGAATCGAAAGTGCAGCCTGCGCTGAGGACATTCCAGTAACTGCTTGCAGTCAGCCATATCATGCACAGGATAACGGCAGACTTACATTCGTACGGAGAACCTTCATAAGCAGCCTTGCAGAAAGCCCTTGGTGGATTGGGCGTCGTGACATCTGGAATACCAATACCACGATATTCGACTCGACTTTTCTTCGATTCTTCTTTTGTTGGTCCATCGCCTGGCTGATATACCATCTTTTTAGCGATACTTCGGACGAATGAAATTGCGAGCATGGCAGATCCAATGATCATAGCAAAATGAATCATGACTGCCGCAAGATGGTTGCGAGCTTTCATGTACTCGTAGAAGTGGAAATTGGGCCCGTAGAAGTTATTGCCGCCAAGCAGTCCCCAGCTGCGCTCAACAATGGGCCTATCGACCATAGATCCTAGGGAAGTCGTGAGAATTCCAAGGTCAGCCACAGCACGTATTCCAAAAATCTTGGTGACGAGGGTCGTGGAGTCTTTGGACTTGGGCCCTGGAATAGGAGAGATTCCATAAGGGGCATGTGCCGCCTTGATCTGCTTCATGCTGAAAGATTCCATGACGTTGAAAACTGTACTTAAAGTTCCACCAGAGGGTTTTGCACTAATAATGGTTAGAAAAGAGTCTTGATTAGGATCAGTTACTAACATCATATCGTGAACAGACAGCACTACCTCCGCTGTAGGCATTGACAACTTCTTTCGAATCATGTCTACTAAAGACCACGTGATCAAATCAGCTGGAGCAGAGTCGAGACCAATTTGGGGAATCATTATTGCTCCACTAGCTTTTGCGGTTTTCTCATACTGCTTGATCATAGCGGCCACATATGGGATCTCTCCCGTAACATCGAGATAATGGGTACCATTCTCAGCACATGCTTTAAAAGCATGCTCGCCATAAAGAGCGTATGGCCCGACTGTTGCAATGAGGACTTTTGTTTTCTTTGCCAAAGCACTGAGCTCTGTGTCGTCCAGATTGCATATCTCAATTTCTACCGGCTATTAGCACTCGAACATTGAAACAGAGTATCTGCTTCACGTGATGGTGGGCTAAGGGGACGGGTTTCTTTAAGGTTTACCTGGCTGTATCCTATTAGCATTCAGGGCTTTACACTCTGCTGCCAGCGCTTCCAGCTTACTTGCAGAGCGCCCAGCGATTGCCCAGTTCAGATCGGTGGGTAGCTTGGTAGCAATGTGCTCAGCTGTAAGCTTCCCGGTGTAGCCCGTTGCACCAAAGACCACGATGTCATATCGGCGAGATGTTGACATGGCTCAAGTAGGGCTGCGCCGCGTCTATTTATCTAACCAGGGTATAAAAGAATCGAGACTTTGGCTTGCGAAAGGCTTAGGAAATTCAACAATAATATCTCAAACCATGAAGTAATTTTTCATCTCATGATGATGGCTTGATCTAAATTCACAAAGTATCCTGTCTCAAAGGGGGTTCAATTCCGAAGCCTCGGTATGTGACTCTCGGATTTGAGCTTCTGGGTTGGGAATAGCTTGAACATCACGTGTGTGGCTTGTTGAAGCCTGAGGCAATCACTCTCTAGTCCTAAGCGAGCGCACTTTCAGAAAATATCGTAGAAATCAACGTCTCGAAAGCACTTCTATCTTCCAATACACCGTTCATCACAGCAACCTCAGCCAAGATGACGAAGAGAACTAAGAAGGTCGGCGTTACCGGCAAGTACGGTACAAGGTATGCAGACGCCCTTTTCCAATGCGCGCGACAGCGTTGGACGACGCACAAGAATCTCGTTCATAGTTCTGCGCAATGAATCACAACCATGTGATGCGCACTGCGGATATTGAAGGACTGCGTGCTATGAAATGGAATGCTGACAGGATTTTCTCTGCCATTCAGATACGGTGCCTCCCTCCGCAAACAAGTCAAGAAGATGGAAATTACGCAGCACGCCAAATACGTCTGCACCTTCTGCGGAAAGACCACTGTCAAGAGACACTCTGTCGGAATCTGGAACTGCAAGGCGTGCAACAAGACTGTTGCTGGAGGAGCCTATACCGTGTCGTACGTCGCGAATCAATCTTGAATCAAGTTCTCGATCGAGGAATTACCCCGAAGGTGAATAAAGGCTGACCAAGTGCTGCAGAACACCTGCCGCCGCCGCCATGCGATCGACGCTTCGACGATTGAGGGACATTGCTGAGGTATAGATGGTTAGGATGGTTTTTTTACGGTTGGCATTTGCTGGTGTCTGGGATTGGTCTCTCACACAGGTCACGAGCTTCGACGTCGCTTTTCGTCGATGAAGACTGAATAAAAGAATCAAGAATACGCCCTGTCTCGTCCATGCATGCCTATATCGCGATATTCGATGCCTGGAATCATTATGTGAATTTCGAATGTGGTGATGACTGGATGTTGGGTCTTCCTAATCGAGAGTTTTATAGGCAACAACGAGAAACATTCGACCATTTCAGCATGGAACATGTTCCAGACCCCTTCCTTCCCTCTTTTTTTTTTGGAAGTCAGTTGTGGCATACAGAGAAGTATGACTGAACACTACCCCAGCGATATCATTGAGATTGGTCATTGTCCTCGCATGGCATCGACAATACAAGAACAATGAAAATGAGGCTGTCGAGCGAGAATCCATAGAACACGACAATCCATTTTCAATCTCATTATTGTGCCTGCAGGCATCACGGGCAAATGGGGCGGGCAGTTGCCTTCTGGTTGCCTCATCTGCATGGCTATAAGAGGCTGGTGTTCCTACTACTTCTCTTATTTTTGTCCTCTCTTTTGTCCCGTCTTTTGTCCCGTCTTTTGTGACTCACTTTGCTAGTTCTGCGTCAACTGCTTCACGGATTCTCTGCGTGAGCACTGGGCAAGACGGTGGGTCACATGATCAAGGAATGGAAGTTTGATAATTCCGGAATCTCTCCCTCGCGACTTGCGACGATACCTATTCACTTCTCCGAAGCGAAACCGCTTTCAGGATAAAGCGAAGTTGAGAAGAGCAAGGCATTTTTTCGGACCAGGCGAGGCCTTTTCGGAGCTCAACCGACCCGTCTATATCACGGAACGGAACGATAGTCTTGACGTCGTGGTCATCCATCCAGGGCACGTTACCCAGCTCCCTTCTTACTATGCCCTGCGCCACCCACAAAAAAGTGCACCTCCACGAAGGATTCAATCACGTTGTGATGCCACGACTTGCGCGACCCCCACAATAGGCACAATACGAGTCAACGAGTCAACGAGTCAACGAGTCACCCAGTCGCCCTTCTCAGCAGTAGGACAAGACCACCTCACAATCCCGTCGCGGGGTGTGATTGTGTGGTTGTGTGGTCATTCTGGTGCCGTTGACCGCTGTCTCGAGCGGGGCAATAATACGACCGCTGATTGGCGGGTCGAGCACCTTAGCGTTGCCGGCCATAGTCCATTTTGCAACCTGAATCCAGGTCATCTCTTCCGCTGCGATTTCATCCATCGACTCCTCAAACTCGCTGCCAAAACCGCTTCACCACCCGAGAGCTTCACGACGACAATTCTCCCCACGATAATCAACCCCCACCATCACAAACCTTTTTCATGACTTCCTTCCCTCCTGCTCGCCGACAATTCCGCAAATTTATTCGTCAGCATGGCTGACCAGTGCATTGTCTGCCTAGAGGACTTGGACGCTGTTGCCGTTCCTGACGCCTCGATTCACGATGATCTTCAAGTGGCGGCTACCACCACAGACCAGCAACCAGCGCCCCCCAGCAACACCGACCACACCGAGCCGATTGCACTCATCAAACCTTGCAATCATGTATTGCATGATGAGTGTTTACGTGCATGGTCGCAGAAAGCAAATAGCTGCCCCATTTGTCGCCAGACATTTAATCTGGTCGAGGTACTAGATAAGGTTGGAGGTATGTTTCCCTCTGCTGCATCCCCAGATTCCACCTTTCGCAGAAACTGCGAAATCTCCCAAAACCTGCAGGGGAATTTTCCGAGTCAAATATTTTTGTTCTTTGACCAGGAATTCCGCTGGTCAGACCAGGAGGGTTGGGGCACCGAAGTCATTCGGACCAGGGGCCGACGCTCATCAGTATGTGAATTGTGCGAATGCTAACTTGTAATTCCTAGGCACCGTCCTGTCAGAATATGCAGTCGAGGACAAGAAACAAGTGGCCGAATTCGATCCAAATGCCTGGGTTGAAGAGGAATTCGAGGAAGAAGATGGTCGGCCCTGCCCAGTATGCGGAGCAGCCGATCAGGAAGAGGTCCTCCTCCTTTGTGATGGCTGCGATGCACCATACCATACACACTGCATCGGTCTCGGTGATAGAATCCCCAATGGAAATTGGTTCTGCATGGAATGCGCGGACGAGGGAGCATACGCAAGAGCTGCTGGTGCCACCCAAGACCAAACTCGCAACACACCTTTATCGGGACGAAGAGCTCCCAGAACTCAAGCTGGTGTCCGTCGTAGTCGCCAGCGCATGAGGAATGACCACTGGGTTGGCGCTTGGAGCCTTTTCAGCAGCAGAATCCATAATGTCGCCGGATTGGATCTCGACTTCTCTGACGATGATCTCTCCATGGCTGACTACAGACGCCATCAACGTCGCACCTCTGATGAGCGAAGAGAGTTCCAGCAATGGCAGCAAAGACTGAACATTGCTGGTCGTCAAGGCGCAAGAGAAGTCTTCCGGGCTGCTGCTCCCGTCAGAATACGCTCCCAGACACCAGCAGAATCGATCGAGGAGACTCGAGCTTGGGGCGCTTTTGAGAAGGCCAAGGAGATCGATACCAACAGTCCAAGAAACCGAAAGAGAAAATCGAGATCAGTAACTGCGTCGCCAGCCGAAGGCCCATCGCAACCACCAGCAGAACCAGAGCGGAAACTTAAGCGACCTCGTACTCGAAGAGTGCTCGACCGACCTGAAGCATCATCTTCTATGACAAGTTCCGGTCGCCAAATGAACGGCCATCGTGCGGAATCGCCGACAGCCCGGATACTTAATGATACCACCGGACAACCCTCTTTCCTATCTTCGCTTCTTAAAGAAGTCGAAATGAACTCCACATCCGACGATGACCGATCGGCTTTCAGTGCGACAACCGTATCTGGTCCTAACCGTGTCACCAGCCCATCCCTCGACTATTCCTCTCCGGCCGCATCACCAGTCTCTTCCTCACCATATCATACACCAAGAGCTTCGTCAATCACACCACCACCTCACATCAGCAAGCGATCCGGATCACCCCTGCCGCTCACTTCGCGAGTCGAGCCAATATTCCCACCTGCAGACTACTCACCGAATCGATCACCGCCAGAAAGTAAAACCGAGCAAGACCAACCTTCTCCAACCACCGAACTCCGACAACCCCGACCTCGACGACAAAGACCTGTAACACTACCACGCTCACAAGACGCATCGCCTGTACGCCCCACTCTGCCCATCGAGGCCAAGGAGGGCATCAATAAGATCGTTAAATCTGCTCTTGCACCGCATTGGAAGTCTATGGAAATCACCAAGGAACAATACGCCGAAATTAATCGCGCTGTATCACGAAAACTGTACGAAACCATCGCCTTTCGCAACCTGAATGACGAAAAGGAGAAATGGGCCTGTGAGAAGATTGCCACTGCTGAGGTGGCAACCGCTGTGAAGGCTTTGAGCACTTGATCTAGCACCAACGAACGAAGTACAATGTGGGAAATGGCGAATATGGTTGCTTTCGGGACTCCCAGGCGTACTTAGAGATACCCGGTACATGCATAGGATCACGGTGTTCGTATGGGCATATTGAGAATCGGTAATTGAGAAGATCTGTTAGCAGACAGGATATGGATGTAACCTAGTCGGCGTTCTTGCGAGGACTTTTGTGGCATTGCGAGAAGCTTGCATGACTTCGCTCCTCATGTTCATAGATGACTGAATTCTAAGACATTAATTTTGAGCAGATCCCAAGTCTAGTGAAATGTGATGGAATCATGGTGAATGAGAACTTCCACATTGAAGTCGTGTAGTGAGCAACCGAAACTGGCGGAGCTGAAGAGTGCAGAGAGGCTCGATCTGGCTCGATCTTGGAGCAGAAGCGCCGACTTGAAATGGCTGCCTGAGACATGGGGCTGCCAGCTCAGCAGCACCACGTCGAGGACTGACGCCCAAGTTGCTCTCCTGCACAGGAGCTCAACATGCTCCTCGAGCTCACTGAGGCCTTCTCCCTGCTTCGCATGTCAAGCAGCGCCAGAGCAGGCTTCCGCACCTCTCCCATCCTCCGTTCAAGCCATCGTCTCCACGCGCAAAGACGTCACGCACAAAGACATGTCAACGGTCGCTATCTAACGATTCCCTTGGAAAATTAAAGAAGGTATCGCTAGCGAAAAAAGCCCGTGATGAAGTTCGCTCTAGACACCATTAAATGATCAAATCGTTCTAGGAGGAAACAGGATCTGATGATAAGGAAAGGTGACTTGGATGGAAGATTTTCCAGAATCGCGCGAGAGATTTTCTTAAGTGCGAGGTGGTCCAGCGGTCGCGCTAGTGATGGATTAGGTAAGCGGACTTGGAAATTTTGAGAGCAAGAGCGACGATGTAGAGGAGAGAGCTGTGCGTGGAGAGTCACGAGCATCACCATACCGATTGAGAAGATGACGGCCAGCAGTAGAGGGAGCAGAGTTGCTGCGAGCATTCTCCGTATGTCTATTACTCTCCTCAATTGAAATGTCCCAGCTAACAACGAACACCTAGGCTCCTCCAAACGTCCCAATCACCTCATCTGCTCAGAATGCATCTCCCACCTCTCTCTTCCCCAGCGCAGTTACGCCATCGCAGCAGCAGCGCTCAAGACCTCCGACCCCGTCCCTAACTCCGAGATCCATCACCTGCGAAAGATTCCACCAGTATCATCGTCTCCCCAACCCTCACACTACAAAACCAAAGCAGGCGTCCTTCTCTCGCGAGCCCCCCTCTTAACAGCTCCCCAATCCTCCTTCGAAAAGGCCTATTTCTTATACCAGAAACGCCTCAATGAAAGACTCGCTATGCCCTTCACGCGGTACTTCTACTTCAAAAAAGACACGCCCGCAGACACGGACTGGAAGATCAAGGCCCGGGAACGAAATGGTGTTGCGGCTAGAGAACTAGGCGGCTATAATGCGTACGGGGAATATGGATGGAATGACGAGGTCCTGCTTAAAGAAAAGGAGATGGCGGAGCCAAAATATGTGCTTGATACACTGGTCAAGGATAGTAAGGTGAGGGCGGTGGAGGGGAAGGATGGTACGGCGGTAGAAGTTAAAGAGGGAGAGGTGACGGATTTGGGGGCTGTAGAGGCGAGGGTTGATAGGCCGTTGGGGAGATTTACGGATGCGGATAAGAAGGTGGACGTGAGGAGGTTGGATAGAGCGCTGGCAAGGACGTTGTACTTGCTTGTTAAGAGGAAGGAGGGCGGGTGGGGATTCCCGAGTGCAGAGCTGGTTGGGAGCGAGAATTTACATCAGGTATACTCTTTGCAAATTTCATGGAGCTTGATGGCAAGGGAAGTTATGGGAGCAAATGCTAATGGAATAACAGGCAGCAGAACGTATCCTGGTGCAAACCGCAGGCGTAAACATGAATACTTGGATCGTCGGCCACGTTCCCATCGGACACCACATCATTAAGCCACGTTACACGCCTGAATCCGCGCTCGAAAGACCAGGCGAGAAGACCTTCTTCATGAAAGGACGGATAATGGCCGGACAAGCAGACCTCAAAGAGAATCTCTTCGGACTAGAGGATTTCAAATGGCTGACGAAGGAAGAAGTGCAGAATCATGTCGCAGATAAATACTTCAGTTACGTGAAGAATATGATGGCAGATAGATGATAGATATGGAAGGGAGTAGAGGACAGATGTGTATACTATGGGCAAACTTGAGTGGTGTAGCATAGGTAGCGGGAAGTGGAGGGATACATGCATTGTATTGTAGAATGTACCAACTCCATCTGAATCCGACGCCAAGTTTCTCGCTGCAAGCGGGGAATGAGTGATAGGCCGCGCCGGTATCGCCCCATCCCATTCTTGAGGCGATCTTCATTGTCTTGTCAGTCATGTGCAGGTTCACGGCGGCAGGAAGTTTTCCCGCGAGCAATTCTTCTTACCTCATAAGATCTTAAAACCATTCCTCCTCTCCATCCATCCATCTACGCTTAATGGCAAGTGCCTCCCCAGTAATCACTCTCTATCTATCCACCTCTGCATCTCTCGTAACCTGAAGCTTCTTTCTTCGGTCTCAATGGCATCCCAACCATCACCACAAACCCAAACACAAAGACAAATCCAAAAACAAATCCTCATCCTCGGCGCCGGCATCACAGGCCTCGGCACCGCCCTCGCTCTCCTCACCAACACCAATACCCAGGAATACAAAATCACAATCATAGCGACTCACACCCCCGGCGACCTCAGCCCAGAATACACCTCTCCCTGGGCGGGAGGACACTGGCGCTCTCACGTGGGTCTTTCCGACAAAGACGCTGAGGTTAGAGCTTGGGATGAGAGGACTTATAATGCTTGGACGAAATTACTCGAGGAAGGAGAAGGTGGGGGTGGAAGTGGAGGTGGAGGAGAGAGAGAGAGTATAGGGGCAAAAGAGAGTATGCAGGAAAGAGAAAAGAGACTGGGATTGGGGTTTCGAACGTGTCACTATTTCTGGGGAAAAGAGGGGGAGGAGACGAAGGGTGGTGATGGGAGAGGGATTTGGTTTCGAGATGTGGTGAGGGAGTTTGGGATTTTGGACTTGGATTTGGAAAGGGAGATGTTGAAGAAGAAGGTTGGAAGTAAGGAAGGAGGAGGAGGAGATGGACGACGGGAGGAAATGAAAGTGCCAGAAGGAGCAATAATGGGTATGCAGTATAAAAGCATCTGTTTCGACCCTCCCCGCTACCTCTCCTACCTCTTCCAACGAGTCCAGATTCTCGGCGCTAGGATTATCAAATCCTCCCTCGACACGAGTTCCGGACTCGAAGGCGTGGTTAAGCATGCTAAAGAAATCCTCTTGAACTCAGAACATCGAGAAGAAGGAGAAGAAGAGATCTTCGCCCTCATAAACGCCGCTGGTCTCTCCGCCCGGCATTTCCTCCCCGTCCCAGAAGCATCCCTCCTCTTCCCCATCCGCGGTCAAACCATCCTCATCAGAGGCGAAGCTCACCGAGTTTCTACCTACGTCGGTATCCCTGGTACGCCTGAATCTGAGATGCTATACGTAGTCCCTAGACCCGGGAGTGGGACAACGGTTTTGGGCGGCTGTAAACAGGGGGGCAGCTGGGAGGAAGGTGTGGATAGAGAACTGAACGGGAGGATTTTAGAGGGTGTGAAGAGGGGGGCGTTTTGTGAGGAGTTGAGGGATACGAAGGGGGAGTTTGAGGTGCTGAGTTATCAGGTGGGGTTTAGACCTGGACGAAAGGGAGGGCCGAGAGTAGAGGTCGAGGTTGAGAGGGATGAGGATGGGAAGGGGAGAGTGAAGTTGGTGGATGGTGTGAGGGTCGTGCATAGTTATGGACATGCGGGGGCTGGGTATCAAGATAGTGTTGGGTGCGCGGAGAAGGTTGCGCGGTTGGTGGCTGGATTATCAGATTCTGGTTCCGAGGCTTGAGAATGGAGTCGTAACAAGAGTGGGGAAAAATATGTCCCATTAAGCCTCTTCCTCCTATGGTTTGGTGCGGTTTCTCCAGTCTTAGTCTCAGCCTCAACACCTCACATTCAGCATCTTGCATTCAGCACCTCAAAACAACATAATTCCCCAACCGCGGATTCCCCACGATTCGCAGCCTCGCCCCGTGCGCGGCGTGCAGCGCCATGGGTGACGCGTTCAGTATGCCGCGTACTTCGTTGGAGGGCATGACGCGCGAGGCTTAGTTCACGACGTACGCGTTGCAGCTGTGGTTTGCGTGGTCGTCTGGGAGTTGGGAGTGAGGTTAGTTTTGGTTTTTCTTTGTGGGGGTGCTCGTGGGATAGGGATGGGGGATGGGGGATGGGGGATGGAGTTTAGGGTTTGAGGGTTACGGAGTTGGGTTGGATGGGATGAGATATGGGAGCTAGGAAATGGGGATGTACACATGTGTACGCTGCCTGAGGCGTGGGGACCGTGGTAGTTCATGATTGTGAGTGAGAGCGAGAGTGATAACGAGAGACAGAGATTGGCCTGAGAGAAGACGAGGTTGATTTATTCAACTTGATTTGCTACATATCAAAATTTCGACCAGTCTTTAGCATTCATTATCCTCGCATTAAGAAGTGCTTCAATTATGATTAGACTTGAACGATTGGCCTTGAATTTACATTTTAGATCTTGTGAAGCAGCATCAGGTAGTTTTAAACATGCAACGAAGGATGAGGCTCCAGTAAGTTCACCCATTAGGTAAAAATGGGCGGAGCTAAACCTCGGTAAAAAGAGTTAGCGAACGAAAACCCGCACAAAAATATCTCCTCGCCCAGATTAAAAGAACGATTCCGGTGGAGGAAAAAACCAAAAAAAGTTTACAAGCACATGATCTTTTGACCTACGCAGGGATCGAACCTGCAATCTCTTGATTCGTAGTCAAGCGCCTTGCCATTGGGCCAGCAGGCCGATTTCATGTGTTTGATGTCGAGGTTTTGCTTATTTTAATATATATAGCTAGTAAAAAATTAAGCCCTGTAGCCTGCATAATTAAGCCAATCGAGAATTAAGCGATGCGCCCCTCAAAAAACGACCCTTAAGCTCTCTTTGCAAAATCATTTATTAGAAAAATCACAAAAACGTCTGACAAAGTCCACCTAGTGAATAAAAAGGCAATTTGAAAGTTTATTGAATCTTAGAATATTTGAAGCTGATTATGCGACAGTATTGTCTTCCAAAATCGGGGCTGTTCTTGAGCAGTGTCTGGCCACAGAGACCTCACCATTTAAGAACGCCACGCCTTCTCGAGAACATCACACGAACACTAGAATTTCATCGCCTTGCAAACAGATATCAAGGAAAATAAGATAATTTCCATGCTCAATAATAGCTGCCTTTGACTAATCTTACCAACAGACTATGCATCACGTGATAACATAAGATCTTCCCATCCCTACAACTATCGAAAAGACCCAACTTCCACCTGCAACTTCAACAACAAGCCCATCATGCTTCTGCGTCTAAGAACAATCTGCCCTATCTCTACAACATTGGATGTCGAGTCAGCCAAGCAGATTGCCTCCCGAAGCCCCAAATAGCTAGCTGGTGACGCTATATCTGCTTTCATTTCAATATCCTACAACCCTGCGGTGTGGCAGTATTTTGCGTTCCCCATGCAAATGAAGCAAGGCATGAGTAATTTTCACGACTCAGGTGGAGTCTGAATCTTCGGGGTTTCTGTCTTATTGCTTACATTCAATCTTTTTGTTCGCTCATGGCTTTCACATTCGCGTATGAACACGCCCTGCAAAAGCGGGTTTCGCAAGTTTGTCAGAGCGTAGCAATATCATCTCTTAACTATGAAGGATAGCAGCGACAGCGTTGCTTCATTTTCTAGTAGAATACGCGTACCAGTCATCATGTCTTTGTAGTTTTCCTTCTGCTCCGTTCCATGTGCTCGGTACCAAAATTCCGTACTCAATGGGTAAGGACGACCGTTGTAAGTGGCCTAGTATATCCCAGTCCATTTCAGAATCGACTGAAACTATCATAATTATTTAAGCTTGCAACCAACCACCGAGATCATTCATACTTCCCGCTCTCAACCTTACGAAACGACCAAGAAATCTTTTACCGCTACCACAGTCTCAACAATTCCATCCTCGTTTAACTTTGGAAATAACGCTCGATCTCTTCTAGCACAAATACCACAACGATCATCGTCCCTCGACTACCTCATTGTCCACCGCTTAATCGGGCATCAAAATGGATGTCTTCGAGGAGCTCGAGAAGATGGTGTTAAACGTTGTCGATGAATCATCAGAACCACAAGCACCTTGCGAAGCGACGATTTTGAAATGGCAGAATCTTTTCCACTATTCGCGCTGCGATGCTATCGTGGCCATCGAAATTCATAGGAACAATCTTTCTCGACACCACGTGACAGACGAGCACTGGGACCTAGTCCACCTCAAGCGAGAGTCAGAAGGTTATGACCGCGAAACATATGAGTATAGACTCGAAATTGTCAGGAAGGGGAAGCCAATGTTTACGAAGGCTGCACCAGGACCCGACAGTGGCCGGTATCTGGTGAAAATCAACGAATATCTTACGCCTGAGCTCATCCAACAACTTTCTGGATCCATGGAATTCCCGAAAATTGAACAAGGCAACGCGAATGACGGAGATGCGGAATTCTGCGTTGTCAGTGCGGCGCTCAAACAAACTCTCATGGATGCATGCGCTTCTTCGGGTTTCAAACCCACCTTCGTTCGACTTGACATTCTCTAGCACCTCAAAGTATCCTATTCTCAGTGTAGACACCACACTCCCACAACATCGATCAGAACCAGGCGATGGCCCGTTCTTGCCTGCGCAGAATCAGTATCCTGTATGGTATTTCTTTTACGGCACCCTTGCTCAACCAGAGATCCTTACTCGCCACTTGGGTCTTACCTGCGACCCTCGACTACACTCTGCTACCATCAGACATGGGGTCTTGCGAACCTGGGCAGGCAAATACAAAGCCTTAGTTGATGGTCCAGACTCATCCTGTGTCAAAGGCATGGCATAAGAGGTCTCTTGTGAGGCACACGAATCTGCCTTGCGTGGCTATGAGACTGATAAATATGAGGTGGTCAGATGCACAATCGAAATGCAAGGACAGTCAGTTCCTGGATGCACTTTTCGCTTTGTAGGCACGACGGATACCCTACAGTGAGATCTCTACTGGAGTGCCTCGGAGAGTGGCAGGTGCTGTTAGGATGAAGTCAATCACTTCGAACACGAAAGACGACCGATATCCTGTGCACCTTTACGAATATCGCAACACAGGGTTCGCAAGCCGGAACTATATTGATTTACCGCTTATGACTTGGCCTTGTCGCAACGTGTTTTTAGTCTGTATATCAGCACCCGGAAAGTGAGTGTGGAGGATATTTGGGTAGCATTGACATTCAACTTCTAGAATATCCATCTCAACACAGTTTCCACTTTTCCTCTAGCGGTCTTCTCGCTCTCCATAGCTCGCAAATCATCCTCGCTCACTACATAAACATCCGTGTCCAAATCCATCGTCTCAGTCTTTTCAATTCTCGTTCTCTTCAACACCTTCCACCCCAAATACATAACCAACATAATCGGCAACTCTACATAATAACTCACGAAATCCACAGCGCTAAATCTCGGACTAAATGAACTCCATCCCTGCACCAACACAATCACAATATTCAGAATCAAAGAGAGCCACGGTCCCCACGGATACGTCCAGTTCTTGAATGATAGGAGGTGGGTCTTGCCTTGAACTTCCATTGCTCGACGGAATCGGATCGATGTCAGGGCTATGGCGATCCAAGCCAGCTGGTTGGAGACTCCGACAATGTTCTGTAGCCAAGTCCAGAGCTGTCCTGCACCGATGAAGCTGGCTCCAAAGCAGAGTCCGCTGATGGCGCTTGTAGCTAGGACTGCGACCCAGGGGACCTTGTTCCTGTTGAGGTTTCCGAAGAACTTTGGTGCGTGGCCATCCACGGATAGGGAGTACAGAAGACGAGTGCCAGCGAATAAGGCGTGATTGCCGGCACTGATGACGGAGGTCATGATCACAGCATTGATGAATGAACCTGCTGCCTTTGCTCCGGCCATTTGGAATATGAGGGTGAATGGGGACTTTGAAGAGTTTTTGCTGGAGAGTCCCGGGTAATTGTAGGGAACATTGAGGCCGATGAGTAGGACTGAGAGAATGTAGAAAATCAGGATACGCCAAAATACGTTCTTAACGACTCGTGGAAGATTCTTGGTGGGATTTTTGGTCTCGCCTGCTGTGATGGCGATTGATTCTGTTCCTCCGTCTATAGTCTGATTAGTTGGGCATTAATGAGAGAATTTGGTGGTCAATACATGCGAAAGAAGCTGTGACGAAGACGGATGCAAAGCCACCGATACCTCCAACGAATGGTGCATCGCCGACATACCAATTATGAGCACCGAGGTACTTGTGAGAGGTATTCCCTCCACAATTCACGGCGATGCCGAGTATGATGAAAATCTACTGGCATTAGTGACGAGACAGTCGAAAGATGAAGTGTACTGACAGTAATAGTAACAACTTTGAGCAAACTCAACCAGTATTCCAACTGTATTTTTTCGTCAGTGACAAGTTCCTGGTCTTCGATGTGAATGACTGACCTCTCCGTATGCTCGCACAGTAATGATATTCGCAAAAATCAAGAAAACCCAGAAAATAAGACTCAATCCCCATCCAGGAAAGCTGTCATTCCAATACGCAAAAACAAGCTGGAGCGCCACCAAGTCAGCTGCTGTTGACACTGCATCGTTGAACCAATAATTCCAAGTGAGTGCAAATCCAAACGCATCATCCACATATCTCCCAGCAAATGTGCAGAAAGATCCCGCAATAGGTACGTAAGCAGCCATTTCTCCCAAAGCCAACATTGTTAGCAGCACAATGCAACCGACAATGAAGTACGCAATGAGCATTGACGCTGGACCACCTGTTGCAAGTGATTTCCCTGTGCCAAGGAAAAGTCCGGTCCCAATGGTGCCGCCTATAGCTATCATTTGGACTTGGCGGGCTGACAGCTTACGTGCAAGCCTGTCAGCAATAACAGCATGATTTCCATGAGTAGTGAAGACTGGCTCGGCCGAGGTGGCCTCGATATCCTTGTCGTGGTCCTTAGGTGGAGTCACGTGAACTGATTGAGGATCGTCCATATTGAGCAAGGGATGCAAGGTTAATGTGACTAAACCAGCCTGGTAGCTGCATAAAAATACAAAATAAGTAGATGTGAGGAAGCTAGAATATGTTTCTAGAAACAAAAGATGGAGACATGTGTGCGAAAACTAGATCTTAATAGAAAACTCGACTGAAAATCTTCTCCAAAAGCCGCAGCCACCCATCTGAGGCAACATTTAGTACGATATTGCGTGCTTGAAAGAATTTCCCATTTGTGCCCACTAGGATCAATTTGACGTGATGGAAAGTTTGTTCTTGGTATTTGGCGTGACTCGGGACCGTACTTGCAAACGGCTCGGTCTCCTGATGGCTAATACACGGGTTGGACCGTTGGAGATGCCTACTGTGTCCGTCAGCTGTTGGATATTTGTCTCGACATCCCCTCATTTTCCCCAGCAAAAGCAAAAATATTTTTAATCGAGAGGCGTAAAGCAGAATGCGAATTTCTCAGGCTGGCGGAACAGCTTCCCTGGTTTCGTGCTGTCATGGTTTGCAAGATTTTGAAAGGAGGTGCTAATAGTACGGTGGCCAGGATTGCTCCTCGCGTCACACGTGATTTATTAGAAGGGTTGGTATAGTATTGTGAGCTCTTATGGGGTAGCACATTTCAAGTTCTTCGTTGTATTAAAGTCATTGGATCGAGGTTGCCTCACGTCTGGGATTGGGGAAGACTCTATCACGTGACTAATACTTTAAACCGGGATATGATATTTCTTCCTCCTTGCTTGAACTGCACGAAATATTCCTCATTGTAATTTAGATACAGCACAAATCGATCTGTTTTTCTAAGTGTAGGTTTGATGGTTCCGGGCTAAATGGCTCCCATCCTCTGCTATCAACGGGAATGCCGTTCTCCCTGTTGGTTGAATTTTGCTTCAGAATTGTCTTATACTGCAAGACGTGTTCATGTGCACTCGATGTATGATGTTCGACATGCTCGATAATAAGTGATCTGATACACTCGACGTTCTTCAGAGAGATGAACAGCGCGCGAATAACGAAGTTCTTATCAGTTAAAGTTATATGCTCCGAGTTGTTGCTAGATTTATTGCGAATGATCCTACATCAAACGCATTTGAATTTCGTCAAACACGATAACCAAAGATGATTGATCCAAGGCTTTGCCTGTGATCATTTAGGCTTCGGCTCCCCTACCTAGGTACGGAGTCAGGACACTAGCCGGACCCCTAAATTTAGCGAACGTTTCGAAGATCGGCTCCGACTTCCATATTATATCTCCACAACTACGTACTATGTAGTACGTCGTAGTCTTTATCTTATCGTAAAATGCTCAGACCTCATTTAAATATGTCATCTTGCAGTCGGGTTATTTCTGACGCGATCAGACATTATGAATTCATTTGTAATCGATGAGGGCGTTTAGATACGATCGCGATTGAGCCTGTATGCTCTCGGATCTCCTTTTCGTGAGCATGCATGCGTCCAGTCCGCACGGGGCACAGCAGGACAGGGTCGCGTGGATTAACGGAAGTATATCATTACCCCTCATTGGCACCATTAACACCACTTTCAACAAGTCAATTCAGCAATTCACCATGATTTCTTCCCATTCTCATTCACTTTCCGGAGACCAGCAGAATTGGTCTTTTGTAAGGCCTCCGCCTCGATACCAGCACACTCGAGCATTTAGTACAGACGACGACAGACTTCCTGCGTGGCGTGACTCGCTTCTCTCGCGCTCCCACAAAAGACCTCAGATAGTCGACCCCAATCAGACATTCGAACTTTTTCCAACGTTTCCGACCGAAGTCAGACTCAATATCTGGCGCTTCACCTGTTTTCCAAGACTCGTTGAGGTACGAGTCGTCAAGACCGTCCACGTCCCAGAAGAGAATTGCTCCTTCAAAGCATTCCACAACACAACCCAATTGCCAGCCACTTTTTCCGTCTGCAAAGAGTCGAGAGCCGTAGTGCTCTCCTACTACAAGCTATGCTTCGGATCAATCATGAGGGCAGACTTGGCGCCTTCTACGATCTACTTCAATCCCGACGTTGACACGTTGTTCTTCCGATCCAATGGAGGCACAACGGATCAACATGCTCTCAAAGACTTCATCGAACACGCTTTCAACAGCAAATGCGGGCACGAAAGGCGCGATATGGATCTCGTCAAGAGAATAGCGATCAGTCACCGCGCGAGGACTCGATCGGTCGATCTCGCTGAGCTGGCGCCACATCTGAGTTTCCTCCCTGCGTTAGAGGAGTTCACCATTGTGGCAGAACGCTACGAGGTCCCATATCGAAGCCAAGTCATGCTAAAGGAGCCGGAACCTGATGACCCAGAAATCATGATTCTGCAAAGATGGATGGATATCCACTTCCCGCACAATCTCATGAAGTGGAACTTTCGGCCCTGGGGGAGCAATCGCAAGCGGGTTATGGTGTTGAAGGTTATGGAGGCGGATTATGAGAGCATGTATCCTCCTCCTCCAGCTCGCAAACAGACGGCTCTGGTGAAGGACAAAGTGGACAAGCCGGAAAAAGAGAAGGTTGTGGATGTTGGGGTGGCTCCAGTAGACGATTGGTCGCGAGATCTTATGCGCTCATTGGATCTTCTTGCCATTCAATAATATCGCTGAATACTTTGGACATACAAAAGCTAAGATGGGAAAATTTAATATGGGGGAGCTGCCTGTTGTACGAATATATCCATCGTCTCAACAGTGCCCATCTCAAAGGTGACCATGTCTCATTACTTGAACGTCTAGAACAGGCCTCTCCATGAATCTTCAACATCGTTCTGCTATCAGATTAGAACCCCTTCGCTTGTCGTTTGTGCTTGTCATAAGTCTCGGAAGGACTACTAATCGTTTCCTCTACGCCGTCATTCGCAGACGTTTCTGACTCCCCTGCTGCCCCCTCGGCTCTGTACCCCACAGACTGCTCACAGCCTATGGATCTCGCCAGTTAACAGTTTGCACTACTCGGTGCAGGTTCTAAGTCTGTATTCTGAGCCTCAACTTGAAGACAGAAGTTTCCTTCGCACAGAAACGCCATGCATGCCTAAAAATCTCAATGTCTTCGCTTCTTACCATTTGAAAGATACTCTGAAGGCAATTTTCAACAGGGCGTTCAAACAGCATCCCGCCTTCTTATTTTTCTGTGTTTAGGGACACACATGCTTTCAAAGCGAGAAGGCGGCAGCTGAACCCGTCTTCCTTGTTATGCACTGTAGTGCATCATGCTATGACTTGTAAGTGTTTGGTCAAATTATCGGGTTCTGGGATATTGACACTGATTTCGCAGCATCTAAGGCGGATGCCGACATAGAGCAGACTGAGAAGTACGCCGACATTCTTGCGAGGAGACTATATATCGTAGGCGTTGGCGTTACCGAGCTTGACCGAGGTGGCGATTAAGCAGCTGTGTGATGGCTAGCATAAGACCCTTGCAGATCTCATTGCAGATCGTGCCGAGTGGTCCGAACTCACTGCTCTGACCAAAGACTAGTTTGGAATCAATATGGTTTTTCAAGGTGCCAAGTATTGATGGCTTGAGCTGCAAGGCCTGAGATTTTGGAAGAGGTAAGTGTCTTCTTTGCCTGTTGATTCTTGACTGAGAAAATGTTCAGGTATTAAAAGAGAAAAACGGTACCGATGCACTCAATGGACCATCGTCGAAGTCCTGGGTCTGAAGGGCATGGATGACTACGAGCGTGCAGCCAGTACCGGACCTACGCCTCTGGTCTGGTTCCCATGCTCTGCACAATGTCGATCCAGACTCTAGTGAAGAGCACAGATGGACCCATCTGTGTAACTCCTGAGGCCGCCAAAAGAGAAGCATTGGAAGTATGCACTCAGGTCTGAAAGATCTGCGGTATAGGGCTTCTCTCTCTTGTTTCAAGATAATGAGAGCAAGGACTTACCGTCAAGGACGACATTATCCGGAACTATCTAATAAGTTTGAGCCCAGTGCTGTGCTCTATATTTCGGCCAGGTGAGCTAGTTTGTTTCACTGAACAAGATATTTTCTGAATGTCCAAGATCAGGGTAGTTCCGAACCACGGAACCCATACAGGTGATCGCGCACCTGAACACTCTTATATCGTCCACTTTTACATGCATCTTCGCTCTCGGTGGCCGTCCGACAACTAACTTAGTCGAATCCTCTCTTATTGAACGCATCAAAGCCTCCGGAAAAGGATTGATCCACAATGCATAGGTGGATCAGCAAGCGATCCTGTAGCATGGGGCTGTAGGCTGGTTCAGTGGTTCAGTACTGCGGAGAACTTAGCGCATCGAGTACCGCTGATGGCTTGGCCCTCATGATCAGGCGATTGACGGAGCGTGGTTGTCGACCAGGGAGAAGCCTTTAGGATTTAAGGTTTTGCAAGTTAGTGACCAGCTTAGTTTAGGACAACAGACTAACGAGAATCTAGACTCGACGGAGCGCTGCGAACGGAAAGGCTATGAGAAACGATCAGTCGATCAAGGGCGATCTTGAGAGTGTGCAGGAAGGTTTTAGAGATAATTTCTCAGGAAGGCTCGAGGTGTGGAGGGGTAGAGGATGAGGGGAAATGTGAAGGCACTTGCTGTGGAGCTGAGGAAAGAGAGAGATGGTGGAGCTGATGATGTGATCAAACAGCTAGCTTTTGTTTGAAAAACTGACGTCGCGAACAATTGAGCCATTTTAGAATGAGTGCAGATTACTTTTGCTTGGCTCGCTTGGCTCTCCTGAAGTGTTTCAGCCCCCCTTTTCTTCGTCGCTTGTATGGAATCATACTTGAACAAAACGATAATAGGCTCTTTCTCTGCACAAGGCTTGTATCTGAACAGCTGTTTTTCTTCGGAATTGATGGTTGCGCGAACTTCTTGGATCCATTCGCGGAGGCAGCTTCCGAGCATTTCGATTGCTGGTCAGCTCTGACCTCTTGGGAAAGCTCGCACCCTGGTCGCTGACATACTATGTACGGAGTATGCAGATACCAGTGCCTGGACATGCACACCCTCACATTGTCGATGATCCGTCAGAAGACCAGAAGCCGATCTCGGAATTGCCTCACGATCTCGAGATTCCACACGCCGACGATGCTCCGTCCCAACACATGGGGAAATCCGAAGCCTCATCTCGCAGCGACTCTGTCCAGAAGCTTCTTCAAATGCACGATTGGATAATCTGAATGCCGCGAGGTGCAGGACGGGTAGCCCTAGACATCCGCGTGATGCCGAGCCCGCCCTTCGCTGCCACAAGCGTTTGGTCGGTTCTGCAGCAACGTGGTTGCCACGATCACGATACATTGTTTCAATATCATGCCCGCTCTACCCCTCATCACAAGTTGCCGCCCTACATAACGTCACACTGCATGGCGACCGCATTGGGCAGACATGAATCCAGGCCTCCAATGGCGCATCGCGGAAGCACCGGAGGTTCCCATCCTTCGGCGGGTTGTTCGTTCTCAGCATCGAACGAGAGGTGCAGGATGCAGCACAGTCCGCACAGTCCCTCGAGCGTCGACTCGCGAGTTGCAAGGAAGAGCAGCAGAAGAGCAGCAGAAGAGCACCACCAACGGGCGATGGCTGACAAACCCCCTGCCGGCATCAGCAATGCTTGTCTAACTACTGTCGGTATATGAATCAATCAATTAATTCTCCTCGCTCGTGGCTTGCACTTCCCGTCCAGTGAGGGTTCGGCGGCATCCCGAGCATGCCGAGCCCCTTGACCACAACCACGACCTTCTCACGATCGTCCGCCAATTTTCTTCCTTGCACCTAACACCACCACGTCGCTGTCATTCCATCCTCTCACTGCCTGCCATCACAGAACGACGGCGAGAGATTGGTTAGCACTTCCTGAAGAACCTCATCACATGCTGCACTTTCCGTCCTTGCCGCATGTCATCATCTGATTGTGGGGATCTCTTCTCAGAATGTCGCAGAATATGTTCGAGACTCCCAATGACCGCAAAGTGTCGGGATGCACGTCAGCGAATTGGCACAAGTTTTTCCCTTTCTCGTTTGTCCGTTTGTCAGATGCCGACGTTTCCATGATGTGATATTCTCCCGATTCCTCAGGTATATAGCTTCACCGACTGCCCACTTCCGTCCAGTGACGATCTATCAGAAAAGCAGATCAGCACACTCAACAGTACAGTTCCATACACACAAAGCAACAGTCGCAATGGGTGTCATTCTCCTTGATCGTTCAAATGATGCTCTGAACATCAATCCTCCCATCGGCAACTTCCACCTCGTTGTCCATGGCTCAGATTGGCTGTGGGCTGTGACGGCCGTCTACTGTCTCTTTCTCGTCATCGTAATTGGTCTTGGATATTTCGCCAAATCCGGCGAGAAGATCTTCCACTACCTCTTCACCATCTCTCTCCTTACGGGCTCCGTGGCGTATTTCTGTATGGCATCCGATTTGGGCAATGTAGCTGTCCGCACCACAGACAACGATGCTGGCACCAGGCAAATCTTCTATGCTAGATATATCAACTGGTACATCCAATCCAACTCCCCCCATCCCAAGGATGAAATAGGATGCTAACAAGAGAAAGGTTCGTCGGCTGGACCCCGATGATCTTGGCTGTCGGTCTCGTCTCTGGCGTCTCATGGGCCACAATCGTCTACAACATCGTCCTCGCATGGTCCTGGGTTGCAATCTGGCTCGCCGGCGCTTTTACTCCCACCACCTACAAATGGGGATTCTTCACCTTCGGCCTCCTCGCCTACTTCCTCCTCAGCGCATCCCTCCTCCACACCGGCTCCATAACCGCCAAGCGCCTCAGCATCACAAAGCACTATAGTGGTCTTGCCGGCTACCTCGTCTTCTTCTGGTTGCTCTACCCAATCGCATGGGGTGTCGATGATGGCGGAAACGATATCAGCGTCACGTCCGGCTTCATCTTCTTCGGCATCTTGGATCTGTTCACGGTTCCGTTCTTGTCGCTCGGCATCTTGCTCTTGGCCAATACGTGGGACTACAGGACGTTGAACCTCTACTTCACGCAATACGGTCGCGTACCTCAGGGCTCGGACCTGCAGGATAGAATCCAGCAAGAAAAGGCAGCCGAGGCGCAGGCTAGCGCTCCCGCAGCTCCAGCCGAGACCGTCTAAGCGATGTCTTCGCTTGAGAAAAAAAAGGGGAGGATCACCGAATTGCAAAAACAAACAATTTGGAGATTGGTGGAGGAGGAGGAGCTTGGAATCGATTTCCTTTGTCAGCTCGGATTGATACCACTCGTTGCATTTGATCTCGAAGATACCAATGTCGCAGCTTTGTTGATTTGCCGGAGGTTTTCTAATGTCTAATAGTCAAGCGGATTGATGTACACAACTCCATAATCTCAAGCAAGTAATGAACGTATGCAAATCGCAAATAAATTCATTTAAGTGATCACGTAATCGAAATCATGACTCCGATCAACTACCGGCACGTTCAAATCTCGACTACCGCTCGCGAAAATTCCCCACATTTCAACCCCGCCCCCGCCATCACCCTTCCTCACCCCGCCCACCTGCACTCCTAACCAAAAAAAAGAAAAAAAAGTGGTACGGTTGCATTACCGACGCCAGAACTTCTTTAAATCACTTCAAGCATTTACAAAAAAAGTGCAATATACATAGAGCATCGATGTTTCGTACAGTACATAAAATATTTGCAAAATCATTTTTGAATTGAGTGCTTCCTTTCTTTCTAATGCTCTCCTTCGTCCATTTTATATTTGTACACCCGAGCATGTGAGAACATTCTATGTCGAATGATCTAGGTAGCTTGCGCCCTAAGCAGGGACTCAGATGCCCTCAATCTACGCCGTCCTTTCAACACCATTCCTTTCTTTCACTTCTCGCTCTCAAAAAGCCTCATCCCTCCCTCCTTCCTCACGTCAATTGGCGGCACACCCACCCCCCTCCGATTCCGATAAAACAGAACATCCTTCCCGGCTCCCTCGGCCTCGATGCTCGGCTCCACCCACTGACACACCCGGAAATTCGTATACAGCTTCTTCATGAATCCCAGCAGGCTCTCCGTCGGCGCAGAGCGATAGTGCCTCCCCATCACCTTCTTGATGGCGGCCGAGGCTTCGTCGGCGTTGTAGAAGGGGATGGTGAGAGGAGTAGATGTAAACACTTACCTAGCCAGTGGTTGACCCAGATGTAGGGAGAGAAGTACCAGAGGAAGAGATTTTGGAGTCCATAGGTGCTGCCGATGTAATAGAGAGCGCTGGCTGTGATTAGGAGTCCAAGATCGCTTAGGAGGATATACTTTGCGTCGCGGGCCTCGAACAGTGGGCTCTGTGGGCTGAAATGGTTGACGCCTTTATTCCAACCATTGTGCTTCTTGGCGCCATCAGCATTGTATCCTCGGCCCTCGGCCTGACGCACATGACAATCATGGCCTGTATCATTCGACAACAAATAAATATTCCAGCCAAACAACTGTCGTGCCAGGACAAACAAGAGCGAATTGAGCGGCGCATCCTCAGTCAGGTCCGAAAGCTCCTCAAACGCAACCCGGAAGCGCTTCGCGAACCCAGCTCTCGTCCTCGGAACGAACACCATATCCCTCTCCATATGGCCGGTCGCCTTGTGATGCTTGCCATGGCTAATCTTCCACGAGAAATACGGCACCAGCAGCGCAGAATGGACGATCCACCCAACGGTATCATTCAGCACCTTGGAGGTCGACAGAGCCTGATGACCGCACTCGTGCGCTAGAACCCATAGCCCGGTGGCGAACAGCCCGTTGACGAAACCATAAATCAACCACGACCCGGCGCGCAATCCGACCCACGGGATATACTCGGGCGTGATGAGCGTGTGCGCCAGGTAAAAGGTGACGCCGACCGAGACGACGTCTCGCAGCACGTATCCCAAGCCTTTAATCGCGCTGCGCTCGTAGCACGCGGCGGGGATCGCCTTGCGGATGTCGTTGATGCTGTAGTCCGGGACAGCAAAGTCGTTGCCGTACGTATCTACGAGCTTTCCAAAGTTGTTGTCGGTGCTGGGGCGTGTTTCTTCTTGTTCTTCAGGATCGTCGCATGGTGTTGTCTCGATGGAGGAGACCGGGAGTCGCGTGCTGGAAGAGGTGGAGATGGCGCAAGACGCGGGGATACACTCTTCAGTCCCAGTCCTTACCGCTCGTTGTGTTATCGTTGCCATCGCAAAGAAAACCGCTAGAGTTGCAGTTTGCGAGTTTGTGGACCAGTGTCAAGATGTATTTGAGAGTTCTTTGCAAGGCAAAGGAGCTCGAGGTCCTTTTCGCACCAGATATTTTGTTGAATGGATTTTTAGCCAGGGCTGTGCATGTTGGGGTCGAAAGCAAACCATCACGCCGCAAGGCTGTGGTACAAGACTCGTGCTGAGGCGTCGGATTATATCTCGAATATTTTGGCGATTAATGGGTTGAGCGTGGAGCTTATGGGACATGTTATTGTGAATGGACGGTGTATTGGGAGGTATAGCGAATGGATGAGGAGCGCACGTTTCTTTGGAGTACTTTCTCCGGCGTTCGATCTGTCGCAGTTGGCTCAGAAGCAGAGCTAGAATGATAGTTCTGATTCAGGCTTGAGTTTATTATTGCCGTCATGTTAATATCGAGAATGCGCTTGGGTTGTTGAGAATACCCGTGGGTCGCCGTGTCTTTTGTCTTCTAGGTGGCTTTTCTAAGCTAGATAATCTTTGTCTCGGGTTTGGAATACCAAAATATTATGCCCAAAGTTTGCTAAACCTTGAACGCAAAGGAAGTGAAAAATGACCTAAAATACCTTTGATACTAGGATTAGGGGTGAGAACTCGAAGCTATTGAAAATAGACCATTAACATGACATCGATGCACCATTACACAAAAGCTTACGTTAGCAATACTAAATAATCGTGCAACATGGCTCCTCACATTTTCCAAGTACAGAGCTTCAAAGACAGCTAACGTTGCGTAGTAACTTCAGTACGGAGTTGGTGATTCGGCTCAAGATTACGCCGCTGCTTAGCATGGTGAATAGCGCTACTGAACTACTCCGCACCCCATACTCCATATTCCGTACTCCGTATCTCACCCAATTTTCCGAGCAGCTTTCGGAATATACACACGCGTACAATAAGTATATCCAGCACATATAAGTAGGTAGAATCCTCTCGTTATCTGATCTTGGACTTTCTCTTCAGTCTTCAAAGTCTTCTCTCCTGTGAACTAGTCTTACTGCACTTCGAAAGTGTGACTTGTTTCTCTTCGTACTACCTCGATCAATCAACATCAATCTCAACAACATCTAACTCTTAATCAAACACCTCAAACCAAACACCCCAACTCACTTCAAAAATGGTCAACCACCTCCACCGCGCCACCAAAATCGACTCCCTCGCCGTCTCCAGCCTCCTAACCCCCAACCCGCTCCTCGACCAAGCCCTCAAGAACTCCGCCTCTAACAATCTTCCCCCCATAACCATCTCTCCCCTGCAAGGCCAATACCTCTCCGTCCAATGCCAACTCCTCAACGCCAAGAACATCCTCGAGATCGGGACTCTCGGCGGCTATTCCACAATCTGGTTCGCCTCGACCGGCGCGCACGTCACCTCCATCGAGATCAACCCCAAGCACCACTCCGTCGCAACCGCAAACACCTCCTCCCTTCCCAACGTGGAAATTATTCTCGGCGATGCGTTAGAGGTGTTGCCAAAACTGGCAGAGCAGGGCAAGGAGTACGATTTTGTGTTTATAGACGCGAGTTGGGAGGAGCAGGGGGGGTATTTTGATTGGGCGGTTAAGTTGGTGAGGGAAGGGGGAGCGGTGTATGTTGATAATGTGGTGAGGGAGTTGTTGGAACAGGAGGATTTGGGGGAGAAAGGGGGACTAGTGACGAGGGTTGGGAAGATGGAAGGGGTGAGAGCAGCACTGGTGAGTACGGTTAGTGGGCATAAGGGTAGGGAGGAGGATATGATGGACGGGTTTTTGTTGGCGGTTGTGGAGAAGAAGTGAGTTCGGTTCGGCTGGGTTAAGCTCATCTTGCTCGGGCCGAGCGAATCACATGAATACGGTTGTCTCCGCTCCGAGATGTATTGCAAGATGAAGGCGTATATTTTTCTCCTCCTACTTTTTCGATATCGGCGATGCTCCAATAATGCCCAGGAAAGTTTCATCACGTTCATCACCACTGATAATGAGCATTCGTCTGTTCTTTCTTCGGAAGCACAGCCTGCGTCTTATCCCTTTTAAAAAGAGCCAACACGGAATCATTGCCATACGCAGCCGCTACATCCTACAAACCCATCAGTAACAACACTCACCACTAACAAACAAAGAATGGCAAACTTACCAAAGCAGTCCTCTGATTATTATCCTCAAGCATAGGATCTAACCCCTTTTCCATCAAAAACCTAAAGGTATCCACAACATCACTCTTAGAAAGACGACTGAGGATCTCATTATATTTTTTCCTCGCCACGATATGCAATAACCCCTCTCCCTCATCATTTCTCACAAAAAGATCGGCGCCTGCTTCTTCCAACGGCGAGAAGTACTTTCGAGGATAGTGCGAGCTGCCTGCTAGGCGCACGTGTCCGCTGTCGAAATAGTGGAATGCGGGTGTTTCGCCGACGTTGTTCTTTTCGTTGACGGAGAGTCCTAGAGAGAGGAATTTCTGGAAGCGAGGGATCCATTCATTTTCCAGGATGTCAAGGCAGAGATGAGAAGCGAAGTAATGGAGAGGAGTATTGCCGGCTCCATCTTTGTCTAGAGGATTGGCGCCTGCTTCCATCAGTGTTTCCGCAGGCCAGACCTTGGAGTTCGAGATCGCGACGTGGAATGGGGTGTAGCCTTTTGCGTTCTTCTGCGAGATGAGAGATGGAGCTTTGTCGATGAAGATGCGAAATGTCTTTTTGAATTGCTTATCATTGTGTGGAACGGTTTGAATAAGGAGATGCAAGGCGTTGTTGCCTTCATTGTCCACGACTAGCAAGTCACCGCCTCGTTCGTAGACAGCGAGACTGGGAGAGGGGTCGTCGGCGGTCATCTGTTCGCGTTCCTTGGCTTGGTCTTCGGGGGATTTGTAGCTCAGATGACTAGAGCGTGGTAGCATGGCTGGGGTCTTGCTTCCGGCACTTGACTGACAGGCTACAAGAAGTAAAGTTCGACCGGTCGGATCTCGAAGTTTCAGATCGAGATTGGGAAGCTCTAGGAATGGTTGGAGTATGCCTCCAGACTGGAAGATGTTGTGGATGATAGTTGAATCGTCGCCGAATTCCAGGTAAGGATTTGCTCCGTTGTCCAGTAACAGTTTGATGACTTGGATGGCGGATTCACGAGTCTTTGTAGTGTTGAATTTCTTGCTTGCAGCATAATGGATTGGGTAGAGCTCGGAGTCGAGCACTTTGATCTTCTGCTGGTGATGTGGGAGCTTTGACCTATCGACAGGTTTTGGTTTTGCATTGCAGTCCGCGCCCGACTCTAATAATGCAGCGACGGCAGTGACGTCTTGAGCAGCAATGGCGGAGAAGAGGACCGACCGGTCCCCAATTGAGATGTCTGCTCCATATTTGATGAGGAGACGGACCAATTCGATGTCATGCATTGCTCTGTTGAGGCAGGTCAATCCATTCTCGTCCATACTGTTTGGGTCTGCACCATGTTCGAGAAGTATCTTCGCTGTTTCCCTTCTCCGGTAGCTAGGATACGAACTGTCGTCACTGACGGCAACATCTAAGGGAGTTCGTCCCTTCTCATTCTTGAGCTCGGTGTTGGCTCCTTTGGCAAGCAAGTATTCAAGAGCTTCGGTTTGCCACCAATGAGTGCCACGTGCGAGAATATGCAAAGCACTATTTCCCGGCGGATACTTATATCCTCCTTCAGTCTGATACACAGATACGCTGGGCTGGATATTAATATCCGCACTAAACCTCTCTACAAGAAGCTTAATCATGTCAAGGTTTGGCAATTCTCTGTGAGCTGCTGTGAGGAGATACGGTCGGACAACTTCATGGACATCGTGCGTAGGACTATCGATCCCGTTTATCCAACCCGGTTTTTGAACGGAGGCTCCCAGCTTCTCGAACATCGATACGTATCCGTACTGTGCTAATACGCTGAGGAAATCGTTCTGATATCCAGGACGGGGTGAGAAATCAGCACCTATTGCTGGCAATTCTTCAATGGCCTTGTGTTGCTTCAATGCGAGGAGTTGATTGCAAAGGTTTGTGGGATCCTTTTCAAAATCATGCTTCGAGACGACTGGTTGTGTTGAATTGACAAGGTATCGCTGTTGGAATGGTTGTGTGCTAGGATAAGGATATGGCCTATTTTCTACTTTCGCCCTAGCATAGACCTTTTCCATGTGAGGTGCTAATTCGTCAACCATCTCGGCACAGCCTTCAGCAATGGCCAATTGGATGGGCGAACAAGAATGAGAAGGTCCGACTTGAGCAAAGGTAACTGCTGATCCATAATCAATCAACAGGCGGATTATTTCTCGGATCCTGATAGTTTCCTTCTCTGTCGAGATAGGACCCCACACAGCTCGACATTGCTGTTGACGTGGTTGTTGACGTTGGGGATCAAAGATGTCTCGAGCTGACGGTTTTAACGGGTTCGGTTTCTCGAGATCTGTAGATTGTTGTATGATGTCGTTTTCGAACTCAGCACAAGCATGGACTGGCGCACGATCCTTGTTGTCCATCACATTTGGAGAAGCTCCTGCACTGAGTAAGAGAGCTACACTTTCGGGACGTCCAGATCGGCACGCATAATGAAGAGCAGTACGGCCAATACTATCGCGTAAGTGCAAGATATCATTTCGACCTACTTTAGAGAAATGTTTCAAGAGAAGGCCAATCACATTGCTCTGTCTTGCTCTCGCAGCGATATGAAGCAAGGTCATATCTTCATTGGTGGTAGCCGTAGCATCGGCTCCATGGAGAATGAGTCTCGCTAGGAGGGATTCAGATATGGTAGCTGCTACATGAATTGGTCGAATCCCATTATTGTCCTGGGCGTTGATAAACGCGCTCAGTTTTGTTTTGAGTACTTCCTCCAAAGGACCTAATTTCCCAGAGCCTACGTGTTGTGGTTGAAGTCTACATGCGAGGTGGAAAGGTGTTTGACCATGATTGTTGAGCGCGCCAGCAGGGACACCAGCGTCCAAGAGAAGATTGATGAGACGAATGGTTTGTTCGACTACTCCCGTAGTATAGGAACTCAAAACTACATGAAGAAGAGAGTTGCCAGCGTGATTCGTAGAGAGTGGATTGGCCCCAGCAGCCACAAGAGCTTGAACCTAGAGATGGATTAGTGCATGGGATAAAACACTCTGAAGAAAACAGAACTCACCAAGTCTACGTCATGGTGTTTCTTGCATACGAGATGTAATACACCATCACCATTATGATCGCAGGCGTCGACCTTTGCGCCAAGTTCAAAAAGCTCTTGCAACGGTTTCTGCGTGTTGTACAAGTTACCACTCAGAAAACGCAGGAGGAAGGTTCGCCCTTCACTGTCTCTCGTCTCCAAACTGGCACCAGCTGCCAAGAGTGCCGTAAGAATAGACCTGCCAGGACCATGTCCCACCGTCCGGAGGCTATGTATTGGGGCTTCACCGTCCTTGTTCTTGCAGTTCAGGTCAGCGCCAGCATCTAGAAGATCCTGGAGAGCAGATTCCGGGTGGTAAGATGATGACAAGAAGATGTGAAGAGGGGTATCTCCGTGCGAATCGCGGACATTCCAGTCCTTAACATATGGGAGTAAAGGCTTGATATCAAGTGTATGAGCATTGTCCATCATTCTGTGGAGTGGGGTTCTGCCGTCTTTTGAGCGTCTCACATCCAGACTACAACCTTTGGAGAGAAGCAAGTCAATTGTGGATCCGGAATCATGATGGAGGGAAAATAAATGCAAGGGTGTGTCTCCAAAATTATCTTGAATAGTCGGATCAGCGCCATTGTCCAGTAGTAGTCTCAGAAGAGATTGGTCGATTTGGCTGGGCCCTCTCATGCTAATAGCGTGATGCAGTGGTGTCTTGCCAGTTTTGTCAACATCATTGATATTGCTACCGGCATCCAAGAGAATACGCAAGCATCTCTTCATATTCTCAGTATCAGACTCTCGGGAGTGATTGTGTGCGCCGTTGAGGCCGCAGACGGCATGGAGTGGTGTTGGCCCGCGATCCTTTTGCTCCGCGATGGTGTAGACTGTCATCATTTCATTGCGTCGATAATTTGTGGATCTTTTGTTTGGATCCGCACCTTTCTCTAACAGAGCTTTCATAATATGGTAGTGCAGACCTGCTGATGCAAGGAAAAGTGGCGTATCATTGTGCTCTGGTGGTTCAGCAGAGACCTCTGGTAGCACTAGCAGTAAGTCTACCGCTTGCGTTTTACCAGAACTTGCAGCCCAACACAATGCATTGTTGAGATCCTTGACTTCCAAATAAGGGACCATTTCTCTCAACGCTTCGGTACAACCAGACTGCGAAGCATACATCAAGGGGTGGTCACCTATCGTGGACCGGGCATTTCCACAACGTCGACCAGGATCTCTAGTCTTTCCTGTCAATGGACTCACCCCTTGAGCTAGGAGGAGCTTGACAACTGCATGATGATTGGCCTGAGCCGCATAGTGCAACGGTTTTAATCCATTGGAATCATCTAGATCTGGCTCAGAGATCTTCTCGAGCAGTAGAGAGACAACCTTGGTATGGCCTTGGGCTGATGCCCAAGACAGGGGGGTCCGCTCGCGATTGTCGCGACCATTGCTTTCGGCGCCAAGATCAAGAATGTGCTTGACATAAGCGAACATTCCCGCCCAGGCTGCGACGTGCAAAGGCGAGAGCTTGGACTGATTCTTTCTGATGGTCCAGGTCATATCGACCCACGCTTGAAAAGCGGAGTTGTCTGTCTTCATAAATTCGTCCAGATCGGCGAGAACTGATTCATCGAGAGGTCCAGCCTTGCGAATGTGGACGTACCAATTATGCATTGCGTAGTCCAAGAACGAATGACGCATCTTGATTCCTTGCTGAGTTTGCTTCCGAGTCTCGTCTAGCTTCCAATCCTTTAAGCACCCCGAAGTGAGGTACTTGAGACAAGTAAGTCCCATGGACTTATGAGCGTCTTCAGACTCAATAGCAGGAAACTGTGCATGTAGGCCATCTGGGACTGGTCTGGAGATCCTTCCTGAGTCAGTCAGAAACTCAGTGAAGGAGTGATGTATGACAGAAACAGTTTCGTCTTCTAAGATTTCGAGGAGGGGTCCGCAAGCGGCACGGACAACAGCTTTGGTGTCCTTGCTAGCTTTGCCAGTTTGACTTTCCGAGTCAAGCATTGCTGCAAGCTCAAGGAGACGAAGAGGCCGAGATGAGTGCGTGACCCATCGAAGAATGTTCAGCTGAAGATCCTGGGGTACTCGAGACCGAAGACTGTGATCCAAGAGCATCCCGTTGTACATGTCCTCCAAAGTAAGTGGAAGCCAGTCCAAGCTGCGTTGGATGTATTTGATATCCGGGACCATCTGCTGCATGTGATCGAGAAGTTCGTCCATCATTAGTCGTGCGTAGAGAAAGGAACCCTGTGCTTTCAATCCAATTGCTTGCTTCACAGCAGACCTCAATTCGGAATTCATTTCCGAATGTCTATCCAGACGATAGTCAACATATAGAGCAATATCTTTGTCTACTTTCAATTGTTCGAGTCTGACCTGGAGAATCGATGGATCCTTCATAAATGCTTCAATGCGTGGAAGTGGACGACTCGTCATCAATAACTTGATCGATGAAGGTTTTCGCTTGCTTAGACTGACCAGGTCCCCGAAGAAGTCCTGTTTGTCGATGTCCATTTCATCCAAAGCATCGACCACACAATACACTTTCGGGAGGGAGACGAGAGTATGTACGATATCCTGCCAGAATTCATTTGTCGAGATATTGTGAATGGCTCGTCGGTCATCCATGTACTTCTTCATTTTAGCTTGAAGAGGTGGAGAGTGTTTGAGAATCATGGAGATCCAGTCTCGTGCCAAAGACTGCGGGTCGTGGTTTGTATCGATTATCTGACGGAAAAAGAATGACAAGACCGGCACCTTCTCATCCTGCGCCAATTTGGCTGCGATCATAGCAGCGAACACGCTTTTCCCAGCTCCAGCTATTGCTTTTGTCCAGAGCGAGCCATGCTCTGGCGAATTGTGCCATAGCCGGTAGGCTTCGGTCTCCTGAATCCAAAGTCCAGTGCCTGGGACATGGGAGTTGAGATGCTTGTTGTACTCGCTAGACTCAGCGAGGTAATCGGTGTGTTGAAGCCATTTCTGGATCTCAGAAATGACTTCAGGTGGCTGCGGAAGAATGCCATCCTCATTGTAGTCATCGATGTCGTTGTCTTCGAGTACGACAAAGTCCTGACCTTCTGAACTATCCATGATTGAGGGTGAATTCTTGCGAGAAGGCTGTTCGGTCCTAGCCATGTTTGTATCGTCGAGTTCAATGGCGTAGTACGTAGGATAATAGAAGCAAGCCGACAAAGTAAGATCAGATAGATGCGATCTCCTTCAATTCCGTAGCGAACGACGTAGGTATGCCTCAATTTATAACGGGGCGGCAGAAATGAGGCTCGACTCTTTTGATATGGAGTACTCTTGTTGCCTGGAGAGAAGGCGGCAAGCAACGCCTCGTCACGGGTCGTGGTGACTCCATTCGCACAGCCTGTCCAATGAAATCGAACGAAGGACTTCCTTGGATCGAAGATCTCTCAGGATGATCGTGATCACTACTGGCTCCTCAGAACGAAGTATTTGGATGTGATGAAAAAAAATCATATATACACTCACTCTGTTGAGATGCGTTGCTGCTTTGCTGTGCTGTAAGGTTATTGTTTTGTGCCTGGTGTGTTGTGGTAGCTGCTTAGTCATCTTTTCAGATGATGTACCATGGTGATGCCTAAGACAGGCATTGCTCACATTGCAGCAAAGCCACAGTAAAGCAACGCTCCGTCAAATCAGTCCCCTTTCACCCCTTACTCTTTTACTGCATCTGCAAGGGTTTCTGTCGATAGATCCGAAAATGCTTCTTGATTTCGACGTCGACATACTGCCGTCCCAGAGACTAGCACTCGATGCGGACGAACGAACTGAGCTCTGCCCACAGAGTACAACTAGGAACCATTTCAAGGACTCTGCTCTCTTGCTAGCGAATACTGGCAGTATATCTATACTCAAGAGGCACTGTGAAGGATGTGCTGCGATTCTTCGGCTGCAGGCCGCCGCCACTTCTTGGCATATCTCGAGACGCGCCTCCAGCTGAATCCTACCATCTACCGACCATCTACCGACCATCCAAGATGCACTGTTCATCAGACATAATAAATCCCTCCACGAATCTCACAACCCGTCTAATGCGGAAATGCTTCACAGGCGTTGTCGGCGAAGCAGCAATATCGCATACGACCTCATTTCTGAACCTGTTTGCTATTGCAGGAACCTACCTATGCCACCTTGATATGAATAAGACGCGATAATTGGAGTTGACACTGACTAAGGACTGCAACGTCTAATTACGTGGATCTACGAGTTCTGTATGCATACACAATCTGCACATCTCTGCAGAAAATTACTAACTGGTTTAGGGAGCTCTCTACGCTCTCGCGACTTGAAGCATTTATCGATCTTGCACAACACAACTTCAACTTCGTATATAGACTCGAAAATTTTCGAGCTAGGACGAGCAAGTGCTGTCATACTCGAGTTCATCTCATATCCCTTTCGCTACTCTGGACATCCATGCATTGCCATCTGCGGCGCTCTATTCGTATCGTGGGTTTCTAACCACTTCGTCCCCTACGCCGCTTCCACCTTCCTTCTTCCTCTTGTATATCATGTTGCATGTGCACGACGTAATCATCTCCGTTGCGATCAGTCTGGGGGCGGATTAGTGGGATCTAGCCAGCAGGATATCGATTCATGGCTACATCCTCCGAATAAGATTTTGGAATGCATTATGTGGTGGCACTGCAAAGCGGTTCTATTACCCCCCGCCCCGGCCGCATAGCTCTGTCGGACCACTATTTCTATATCCAAGATTGAAACAGACCAAAACATTTGTCCTCCGCTCTCGCATCATGACAATGCGGCTGCTTTTCGATGATTTTTTTGTATTAGCCTGTGACGGCTTCATCCGCTTGTGCGTCTGTTAGTGTTAGATCTTTAGCTGCAAGTCAATCTGGCAGAGTAGCTCCGAGAAGAAACTTCAGGGCATGTCGGTTGCATCCGGATCGAGTCAGTATTCCTGGGCTGCTCGCTGCTCCTCGGCCGGCAGAAGAGACTTCCGTCCCAACATTCGAGATCATGTTGCACAAGTTAATATATTTTCTGATTTTTAAATGAAGATTATGAGATCAGATGCAGTCAGATCAAGATTGCTAAGGCTGGGCCTTTTAAGTCACGAATATCAATCAATGCGTCGTCGTCCATATCACAAGGCTGTAGACGATCTACCCAATCAGCGGTCGCGCATTGGACTGTAAGTCTGCAGCCACAGGGATAAATCCAGAAATAGCGTCGATCGACTTTTGCCTATACCAGAATGACTCGGAACGGCCTTGCGCCCCACACCAGGGCAAAGGTATTTCCAGCATCGCGTTTCCCACGAGGCGGACTCCTGCCATACCTGCACCTCTTGGAATTTACGCAGGGCCGAGAAATGCTAAAAGTTGCGGCTGAGTCAACATATTTACGAAAGCGAGACCCCAAATGGTCTCTTCTAAATCTTGGCTACTTGGCAACTTGGCAATTGGCGACATTAAAAATACCAACTCTCGGGAATCCCAGCGATAAGACTTGTGCCTTACTAAATGCACATACGCTTGCGATCAGATGGCACCGAATACCAAAACAGCCCGGCTCACTTCTCGGATCTGTCTCCTTTTGGAACCACCCTTGCGCGAGCTTCTAGCCTCAGCCTCGTGTGCTGGAACCATTGATCGTATCACTGGTGAGAAAGCTGAACGGCTTACTGGCTTAGTCTTATGTGCCTCGTTCCTGTCCTCTTTTGCTGTCGCCTTGGGAACATGCTTGAAACATGTTCCGGTCCTCTGGCAAGGGCACCCATGTTCTTAGCAAGACTTTCTATCTCTTCGTTGTACCTAATCGCTTGATTTATTCGCTTTCGTTCGAAGTCTGCCTATTATCAGTACTTCTTATTTTATTTTCCCGCGTAAGGAATTACTAGGCCCCGTGTCTGTGTTGCATCCCGGTTGGGTTATCCCAAGGCTGCAACGTAACTCTCAGTCTTATGAGTATGAGGCTGAGTCTATACCTAGTCGTTGTATGAATGTGAGTCTCAGCTTGCTGTCCACCGATTATCATACATATATAAGACATCGTGCCTGCTGAGATAGGAGCACCGCAAAAACATCAAGTGCTCATCGCCTCTTCTATCCTTTAACACTAGCTACAACTCTAGATATCATATCTAAGAAACACATACCGTAGCAAAGAGTGTTTAAGTCCGGCGGCCTTCAACATGGTGGTCAAGGCCTTTTTGTCCAGCTGCCTTGTCTTTGGACTTGGCCTAGCGTCCGTTTTACCTAGCGAACACATCACAGCTATGAGAAGGCAATCTTCAAATGTTACATCAACATCACCCGGATGCACGAATGGACCTACTTCTCGAGGGTGTTGGAGCGCAGACTTTAATATCAATACAGACGCAGAAGTCAAATGGCCTAATACAGGACGAACAGTCTACTATTCCCTCGAAATTACCAACCAAACAATGTATCCCGACGGTGTCGCCAGAGACATGCTAGTCATCAATGGCCAATATCCTGGTCCAGTTATAAGAGCTCGTAAGTTTGTACCTCTGCTCAGTACACGATGTTGTGTGTTGACAGATCAAACAGAGTGGGGTGACTTCATTGAGATCGATGTTACAAACAGCATGGAAGACAACGGGTACGTTGACGTTATCTGCGAGCGATTATCTCTTGCTAACTTTCCCCAGGACCAGCATGCACTGGCATGGCATCACACAACAGAATTCTTGCACCCAGGATGGGTAAGTCTGGTGGTAATTTTCACTGAATATGCAACTAAACTGGATAGTGTCAATGGCGTTACCGAGTGCCCAATTCCTCCTAGAACCACGAGAAAATACAAATTTCAAGCGACCCAGTTCGGTACGACATGGTACCATTCTCATTTCTCATACCAGTATGGTGATGGAATAGTCGGGACGATGATCATCGAAGGGCCTGCTGCTGCTAACTACGACATCGATCTCGGTACTATGCCAATCACAGATTTCTACCATAAATCCGCTTGGACGGAGGCTCATATTGCCGAAACAGCCGCTCCCCCGAAAGGAAACAATATACTTGTCAATGGAACCAATATCAACGTCGACAATGGCCATGCAGGCCGTTATCACAATAACACTCTGATCAAGGGGCAGAAGTATCTTCTTCGACTCATCAATACCGCTGTTGATAACGCGTACATGGTCTCACTCGACAGCCATAAGTTCAAGGTCATTCAGGCTGACTTCGTCCCGGTCCAACCTTACGAGGCGGACTGGGTCTTCATTGGCATTGGACAACGGCTCGACGTGGTATTCACAGCAGAACAGAACGGGGACCTAGCGAATTATTGGTTCCGCGCTGAGATTCCATCTGGCTGCGGTGGAAACGACAACACCAAAAGCGGAGTTGCAATCTTCAACTACCAAGATACTAACCTCGATCCAAAATCCACACCAGCCCCATACACACCACGGTGCTACGACGAGACAAATCTCGTGCCACGCATTGCCAAACCCGTGTCACGAACAGACTTTACGAACACCTACGCCAAACACACGAACACACTAACCGTGGACCTGACAACTGACTCCCACAAAGTCTTTTTCTGGACCATAAACAACAGATCCATCGACGTCGACTGGGAGAACCCAACCTTAAAGTACATCGCCGAAGGAAAGGACACATACAAATCGAACCCAGATCTCAACGTGTACGAGCTCCCCGACGCAAATGTCTGGGCCTTCTGGGTCATCCAAAACAACTTCTCTGTCGCACACCCCATCCACTTACACGGTCACGATTTCTACCTTCTTGGTGCCTCCCCGAACGCCGCGTCATCTTCCCCTGTTGCATTCACCGAGAAGAATATCGATTATTTAAACTTCACTAATCCGACAAGGAGAGATGTGGCCATGTTGCCGGGTAATGGATGGATGGTTCTTGCATTTAGAACGGACAATCCCGGAGCTTGGTTGATGCATTGCCATATTGCCTGGCATGTAAGTGCGGGGCTCGGAGTCCAGTTTGTGGAGAGAGCGAGTGAGATTGATACTACCATGAGTATGGGCAATTTGAAGAGTGATTGTGATGCATGGACTAAGTGGAATAACGGACGTAAGAAGGGTGATTCCGGGTTGTGAGTTTATGAGTTCTGAAGAGAGATTGGTGTGCTTGTATGATTATTGGAGGATATTTGTGCATTATTGAGCGCGGCGCATAGCGTTATAGACGGATGGTAGATCGGGGCACTATTTAGACAGGGAACATAATTAGACGGACATGGCAGAGTAGGCATTAGATGTATTATAGTCAGACAGATAGATGTCCATACCAGGACAGTAGTTCGAAAGTTCGATCCGCACTGCAACCTTTTCATGCAAAGGCCTCGAGAACATGTCCAGCACGTGACTATATGGATCTTCTCCAACATTCTTTTCCCTCCTGTGTCTTCTCTTCACGAATAATCGTCAATTCCTCCCAAAACCAAACAGAAACACCAATCTCAATGCAGCTCCAAACCATAACGTCCCATAATTGACCCATTCATCACTGTTCCACGCGAGCACCTGTCCCATCCTCTCCGGCGCAATCTCATACACAGCATACAAATGCCCAATATCACTCACAAGCATAGCACCTACAACCCCCAACCAAACGTTCTTCTCCTTCGTCAATCTCAAAACTAGTCCCTCATTGATAGAGAAGAGGACGTAGAGCGAACCGATATTCGTGAGCAACATTTGCGTCAATGGAGTGATGTGGACTGGACCTCCTGAAGGGGAGGCGGCGGTGATTGCTGGCAAAGGGACGGTGCCGGTCAGCATTCGTTGGGGGTCGAAGACGCACAGATACGTCCCAAACAAAGCCATCACGGGCTCCAAGTAAAGGAACCAAATTGTGTAGATGAGCGAGATGCGGTGGATGTTGCGGCTAGAGGGGTTTTTTGGCGCCATATTGTACAGCTCTCGTGAGTTGATTTGTCTCCTGTTATGATTCTGATGCTATGAGGAGATAGAAGAAGTTTACAAGGTTGAGCAGGCTGACGGGAGAGCTGCTCCAAGTACGAAATACCATGTTTCATGTCATACTCAAATGGGGGCTGATCGGGAAATCTCACGTGAGATTCTGTCTCCACACCTGCTGTCTCACTCCCCGCACTCCGCACTCCGACCGAATCCGCCAAGTCTCCGAACCTCTCAGTTCTCAATCCTCTATCTTGCTACGATGTGCTATCTCATTGTCCGACACTGGGAAATACATTCGGACCATCGATAGTCAGATTTGTGTACATGATTCAGAAAGGCGCCGTCTGCTTTTCAGCCCGTCCGAGGTCCCAAGGTCTCCCTCCCGGAAGCACACACATCCGAAGATCCCGACTTTGTTTTATGCTTACCCTTCACGTCAAGTTGACTATTTACACAGCCTCATGCGAGCCCTTGTGCCTCTGCTTCTCATTCCCAGACTTGAATACCAGTTCACGTTCCGGTCCACCAAATCGCTCCCCTCCGCGCTCGGCACGGAATTCCGCTGCTGATATATATCTTGCTGGACCTGGATCTCGTCTCCTTTCACTACCACTCGGGAAGCTTTGGGAAGTGCCTCCTGCTCTGGAACATTATTACCTTGCTCGTCTTCTCCTGAGAGACTGATCATGTTCGATCTGGATCTGTCTTTTGTGGTGACCATGCTCCGAAGATCAGGCATGACGCGCGAGAAGTGGGGTTTCAAAGCAGCGAATGGGGAGCAAGCGATGCTGACGTTGATTTCGATTCCGGACCAGATGGCGGCGTTTACTCTTTCCACTATGTCTTCTCAGTGCGAGTGCATAAATGGAGGGAAGGTAATTACGAGGTGTATCTGCTGAGATGGATATCTGGTACAAGCTCTTCAACCCAACGACGCTTGTTATGCAAACGGTGGAGTTTTCAGTGCGATATCCTTTACTGGGAAGTCCAAGTCCTACAAATCGCCGATTTCAAACACGAACCGTCGAGAAGCACTAGTAGTTCTGAACCCCTCGTGGTTACCATTTCGAGTCATGGCTCCTCCATCCAAAAGAGCAACGACACTTCCCAGAGCAGCAGCCAATTTATCTGCTCCTTGCGCATATGGTCGATATTGATGAGGGAGAATCTCCGGGGCTACTGCATGGAGGAGTGGTTGTGCTCCGTGTAAGAGCGCGGCAACGACTTCGCCTACGAATGCCATGTTCATCGAATCAGCTCGAGCAACGATGATGGATCCGATATCTCCACGTAATGCGAGCAAGATTAAGAACCACTGTCGACCTAGCAACCTACCGCTTGAGAGGTAGGTGGACGGAGGACGACGGTAAGGATGACGATGGTGAAGGTCAGCCATATCCGAAGTACTTTTGGAGGAGTCACCGAGGATGATGGAGATATCCTGGGCTGATTCCAGTCAGCATATGGAAATATACACGGATATATATGCTTACAGCTCCTGCACCGACTACGTCGATGAGTTGAGCAAAGTAGATCAAGCAGACAGCAAAGACTATGGACAAAATCTTTGCGTAAAGTTGCAGGAAGGCCTTGGCATTGTCCTCAAGGTGAGCGTTCACTACTCTCAAAACTCTCTAAGGTCGTTTCTCATCTGGCGAGGACGACATTTCCCCTTGAAAAGTGAGGAATATCTTGTCGTCAAGTCAAACGATGGATGTCGCCTTCATGGGTTGAGGGGTTGGACCTGGGTCAGCAACTTCGCAAGGAATGGGAACGACTCCTCAGCTAAAAACTCACACAGCCATATTCCAAATGGTAGATATCGCGACGCGAGAAACGCCCTAGAGCCCTTATTGCAGAATAGCAAAGATACATCAGACCATTAGCAAATTGTGAAGATGGAGGACGATTCGAAAAAGAAATTCCTGACTATTCGTCGAGTCATGCTCAGAAAAAGACTTGACATTGACTGCAACGATGCTGCCTCTTCTTCATCCTGGTATGTGGAAGAGAATGTCCGACAACTGCCATGCGGGTAGGGCCGGGATTTGCAGGAGTGACATATCTAAGACATGCAATTTCGTGGAACAGGAGGCATATCACCTTTCTAAGGAGAGTGGTTATCGACAAGCCAGACCTGAGAAACGATATGTCGTGTAAAGCCGGAAGTGTCGATCTCGAGATGTTGAAAGGAGGTTCGGGGATTGAGTATTGAGTTCTTTTTAGCAAATTAGAGGCCTAGCTCCGCTGCAAGGCATGCCGGCCAGGCCTGTAAAACTGGGGTTCGGGTACGTCCCGTTGGCGAGCGGGGGCAGACGCATACCCCTAACTTTAGCGAAGACTGGCCGAGACCCCACCTGCAGCTCCGTGGTTTCTAGTACATCGAGTTGATTTGCACGAGGAGTTGAAGAGGCTTGCTACTCGGGTTGAAGGAGAGGGACTGCCTGCGACGGTGCATTTGAATTCAAAGGCCATCTCTTATGTACGTGAATTAGCTCTGTTTATCACGTCTTTGTTAACAACTCAGCAGAATCCAGGTGCCGGCTCAGTAACACTTGCCGATGGCAAATCGCTACGGGCGACCTTGCCATTGCTGCTGACGGAGTTCACACTTGTGCCGTCGAAATAATTCTTGGAGCTGCAAATCCCGCTCTCCCAATAGCAGCCTACAACTTTGTTTACCGCAAAAGATCTGCAGTCAGATCCTGAGACTTCTTGGTTCACTGAGGGAGAAAATGATTGCATGAAATTGTTCGCCGAAGGATTTAAACGACTAGTCTCATATCTATGTCGGAAGTAAACTCTCATTGACATTGAAATGCTAATGATTGGCAGCAAAGAAGCATTTAATTCGTGACAATCTTCCACAGCGATGTGATGGGATCACGTGAGGGCAAGAATCACCTCCACTCACTTAGTACATGATCCCGAAACTGACATATCAACAGATTGGCAAAATCCAGTTGAAACGAGCGCTCACCTGGACCGATATTTAAGCTTTCATCCCTACTTCTCGCATTATTGAAGTAAATCACGAGATTATCCACAAAAACCATGGACTCACTAAATATCTAGCAAAGCAACAGACATCAAGCAAATGGCCGCTCTTAGTCCGCACCCCAACTTCATCCTGGTATAAAGGCAAATTAGTCCTAGCTGGAGACGCAGCTTATCCCACGCTACAACATTCACTGGCTCTGATCATTGTAGATCAAGGACAAGGCGGTGCGCAAGCCATCGAGGACTCCGTCACTCTCGGAACAGTCCTCACCCACTACACACCTGCTGCTCTGAGGTAAAGAGTGATAGAAACTCCAGAGGACTCCTTCAAGAATAATTTCGGTTACGATGTGCTGTAGCATTCGAAGTAAGTCATGGAACAGAAGTACCCAGGTCGGTCACTGCCAGGGAGCTTTTTTGAATGAGAACTAGGTGTAGGAGTATACCCCTGAATGAGAGTGCTTTCCATGCTATGCTCGATCATTTTAGTTAACCATACATTTTTTTAAGCTTGAGATGCCCAAGCAGTCCGTGAGTCCTTCAGCCATCCTCTTGCTCAGGCTCTTCAACCCGTTAGTCTAACTTTTACCACACATGAAGGAAATTCGTGAATTCCATAGCCCCTCTTCAAAATTTACAATATGATCACGCTCAAACAACCTCCTTTGCTGAACTGGGATCAGCTTCGAGGAAGCCACCACCCACAGGCTTCCAGCTCTTTCCCACCTGCAAGACTACTTTTGCTCCTCCCAATTCTTCCTCTCCAGTTTCTCAGAAAGTGTCATGTTCGTGCCCTTGTTCTCATAGATCCAGTTGTGCAATGGGAAGTGGCATTCTGTGGTCTGCATGGTCATATCGGATGTTCCGGAACCACTCGTAGCGGCGTTGGACCAAGAATCTTCGTTGTTTGGGTGGTATTCGACGGATTGGGCGTGTTCACTTCTGGTAGGGTTGATGTATTTTGTCTTTTGCGTGGACTTTGACTTCTTGGAGATGCGGTGCCTAGTGCCATTGGTTAGCAATTGGATCAGGAGGTAGGTCTAAGATGGATACGAACTCTTTCTTGTCCTTGGTGACGTACTCGACAGATGTGGTTGACTTCTTCGCCATGATGTGATTGTACACAAAGGCGTAGACGAATGGGGGAACTCGGCAGCGGAAAGAATAGGGGTACGTGTCGGGAGACTCGGGATCTGACGGATTAGATCGTCTAGTGGAACTTTCGAGGAGTCTGCTGTAAGACAGAGCGAATATTCTAGTCGCACGAAGGTTCTTAACAAACAATGAGGCCATCTGTGTTGGTCGGCTTGGGTGAGATTGTTGGTGTCGAGTCATTCTTGCCCAGCGCTTGCGGCTTTGCCGCGATTCTAGAAAACACTGTCGAGGCTGCATTTAGAAAGGCAAAAGCTCTTGTGCAACAGCATAGCGGCGCACGTTCTGTCTATACCTATGCATGATGAAGTCAAGTGAACAAAAATAGACCACCCTTCGAACCGCAGTGGCATTCGTGGCTCGCGTTTGCACTTCTGACCAAGACATCTGGCTGCTAACAAGGCTGGAAGAAAACACTCTCAACAGGAAAACTGTCAAGACAACGCATCGTGAAGTATAAACTCGCCGCTATAGTTGCAAAGCTGGTCGGAGATATCTTGAGCCTCAATTTCATGTACACCCTCCCCCCTTTTCAAGTGCCCGAATGCCAACTCAAGTGCAAGTTGGTCCAACGCGTCAGCTATGCTTCTGCCTCACTGGGAGCCTAACTATTTGCCTATCCGCAACTCCTGCCCTTAAAAGATGGCGATGTCCGAGTATTAAACAACAATAGATGGCCTCGTGGCACCGTGGTGATCTAGCTGCTGTTTGCTGGCCGTTGGACCCACATTGCAACATAACCAAACTCAGCCTCCCTTCTCCATTGCATTATTGGGTACCAAAAAATGTGTGAGACTTGCCCAACCCGACCCCCCCTTTGGTATTGCCCCTTGTTCGTGGATGGAAGTCATCATCTGCGCTGGCGACAGACAACGAGAGGGTAGTTCATATCTAGATGATCATATGTGATTGCAACCAGCAGAACTGTAGGCCCATGCTCAGGTTGAATGCATGCAGGGTAGCACTTGGCGTCTTGCTTTGCAGCAAGGTGACGTAGATCTCGGCCCAACGCATCACAGATTGATCTCGTGAAGGGTTTCAGGATGAGACTGTGTAACCTTGGGAATATGTTCATGGGTGTGGTGTGGCTGCGAAGAGTTTTCAAGCCCGTTCGCCGAGCGTTCCGACGACGCACCTTGAACAGAGAATCTCCAATGCTGCCTACTTCTTATTTGGAATAGTCTCGATCTCGGTGCATTCCAACCTTTCACTTGTCAATTGAATTTCATTGAGTTGCAGTACTAGGGGCTTCCCGCCGGTTTGACATGAGGAAAATCTGCACTGTCAGCTGTGGCTTGATCGAAGGTGAATATCCATACCTATGACGATTGTGATACTGAAGAACTGGACTGTGCCGCTAGATGAGTTGAAGAAGTTGTTGGATACATCAACGAGTATTATGTGGCTTGAGACTGAGGTCCGTCTTTATGGCACACAGATGAGGAAGAGGAATCATGACGAGATGTACTTGACACTAGTCCAACCTGCTCCTCCCCAAAACGCCACCAGTCAAGAAGCACCCAGTTCTACTATCGGCATTGCAAATAAATTTGCATTCATTGCTTGTCTGAAATTTCTATATTTGTTGCCTGGATTTCTATTCTTCCCTCTCAGTCGACAAGTCTTAATTACCAAATCTGTCGTCAACGCCGGACTCACATCGTGTACCTAAAATAAGGATTATTCAGATCCGTTACATCCCTCTCCCCCATCTCCCTTCCAAGCCTTTCCTGCTCCTCTTTCGGAATCCCACTCTTAGCTGCCATCCTGTCTCTCCTCCGATTCTGCCACATGTAATACCCTCTCCACACACCAATCAAGACGAACTCCGCACCAAGACAAATCGCACACCCAATCGTGCCAGGAATATACTGCGGCGCATCTTTGGTCTTGAAGATCTGACTGCCGCACATATTTCCCACGCAGTACCCGAGAAAAGTGGCAGAAGAGATGATAGTTTTCTTGGTGCGACCAGCGACATTAGAGGGGATGAGTGTCCATGCGAGGAAGAGGGCAAGGATAAACGGAACGGTAATCAGGTACAAGCCCCATTTGGTCCATTTGTAATGGGCGCTGTTGGGGAGAAGAGCCAATCCAAGTAAGCCGACGAAGCCTGGAACTATGGCGAGGGCCATGACGTGCATTCGTCGATTTTTTACTTTGCGGGTGTAGAATCCGACGGTGATGAAGATTATTAGGGAGACGACGGAGCGGGGGATATTGACGAGAAGAACTTGCAATTCGCTAAAGCCGAATGATTGGTACATGAGGGAGCCGAAGGTGGTGAGTCCACTGATTTGATGGTCAATAAATGTGCGAGAGGCTAGTTCAGTACCGCAATGAAGGACTTACCCATTCGGAACAGAAGACAAAAAAGCATTGATAGTACAGAAGTAAAGAACTGGGTCCATGAATGCTTCAGAGACCTGGCTCCAGTTCCACTTGACACCAGTCACATCACGGCCAGCCTTATTTTTCACAATCCGAGCTGCACTGCGAATCACAATCAGTCAATTTGTCTGCAAGGCCAACAAAGGGGAGACTTACGCCATCCTCTTCTCTTCCTTATTCATCCACCTAACCTCTTTCGGACTTCCTAACAACAAAAAGCACACCATACTCGCAACTAATGTTGCTGAACCAAGGAATAATGAGATCCCTCTCCACGGTTCTAGGCCACCATGTCTCTCAGCATGATCTCCAATGCCGTAGTTTACCAAATCAGAAATAATGCCGAATCCGGTATTAGCAGACTGCCAGAAGAGAGTTCGAGAGGAATGCTCTTCGGTCCGATACCAAGTTCCGATGATGAGGATGAAGCCAGGCGATATGGTGCATTCGAAGAAGCCTTGTAGGGCGCGGATGACCATCAATTGAGCCCAGTTTTGTGCGGCGGAGATGGAAATTACACATATGCCTGAGATTAAGATGTGAGTATGGCTTGCGATGAGGAAAGAGTGTGGGACGGACCCCAGCACAGCATATAGATGCTCAATGATCGTCCGAGGGCCCATCTTTGGAGAAGGAAGTTGGACGGAAATTCGCCGCAGAGATATGCGATGTAGAAACTGCACGGGAGGATCATGTAAGTACATTTCCTTAGCTAAACGTGGAATTCTCATACATAGTTGTTAGCCATTGGTATTCTTGACCTCTCAGATGAGTATCTGCTCGAAGACCAAAAAGCTGGAGATGTTAGGTCAGCGACACCGCGCAAACTATCAAAAATGGATGGTGTTTACAGCTTGGGTCCCTAAGGAGGTCTTGTCAGTCAGTTGAATGCCAAAGCAGCACCACCTGTGAAGAACATTAGCTCGAAGAGGAGTCTAATTGGATGTAGCCGCATACATCAACGGGAGCAGATAACGATCAATTTTCTTCAACAATTTCTTGTATTGCTCTGGGGTATAATCTAGAGTACCGGATTAGCAATTGCTTCCTGAGAAGTAAGATTGTGGAGTAGGCGTGAGAAGAGGATATCCCGAAGTGATTGGGACATTGGCTAGTCAAGCAGAGAATAACATACCGGATTCCCGAATCACATCCCTATCCTCATCAGCACCCACGACCTCTACCTCTTCCTCCGAAGTGTACTTCTCACTGATCGAAACCTTATTATCCATGTGGAGTTTTTCATCAATACTTTGTCGCGGCTCATCTTCTCGCGCCACCACAATCGGCATACCCTGAACAGGATCCATAGCGAATCACAACACAACACAAGAATGACTTTCAAGTTACACAAACCGCCGAATGTGGCTGCAGTGGCGCCACCAATATATACCCAGAACCTCAACGTTGCGCTATCACAATTCGCCGTTATCAAGAAAGCAAGGGTCTCGATAACAGTTGTCCAGCGAAGGGATAATGTATGCCAGTTGCCCGTCGCAGATCAGCCTCGGCACCGTTCCAATTGCCCAGTACCAAAATGATGGACGGAAAGAGCAGTCTCGAAAGAGGTGGTGATCAATCTGGGCGGGATTGATGTTATCTCAGGATGTGGGAGGGGGCCACATTCCCCCGCCTTAAGTAATCACTTGGCATCGAGCTGGGCTGAAAATAGCCTGCAACTACGCAATAGTCTCAATTATCAACATACAGTGACTAACGCACCGTGGTCTGTGCTGGGTTGTGCAAGGGAAATGAATTTCGAAAATGGAAGCGAAATGCGACGCAATTGGGTGGCAACTGGGCCTTGGCATGGGTTGGATCAAAGAACTCTTTGTAGCGGAAGCGCAGGATCAGAAATGCAATCGAACCAGGAAGAATGGGAACAAGCGCATGATACGCACAATGGTCTTGATTATCGCGCGTTAGGACATCATGTCGAGGCCGCATGTTGCGGACAAGAACCAATCGTATATTCCGCGCCTCCCACTTGTAATAATGTACTCCTTGAACACCATGATATCCTACTCCAGCTCTTCATATAGTACAATTACCTCAAGGAACAATGTTCAGTTGCCGGTAGAGGGCTGAGACCCACTTCCGCTAGCACTGTTCGCAGCTATTCTGGCCTCTACGCGCTCTCTATGTTGTCGATTCTTCAGGTGGACTTCAAAATTGCCAACAGTAGTTTCGGGACCAGGGGTGTATAGCTTCCCTGGACAGTCTTGACATCGTATCCGTGGTAGGTACATAAACTTGATATTGTCGGGTATAGGTTGACCCTGAGGTGGTGCTGCTGTAGGAAGTTCGGTTGCGGTATTTATAGCGGAGTATCGCATTACGCCCTCGAACCGGTCATTGGGGTACTGTGTGAGAAGAGTGGCGAGGCCTGATGTGAGCCATGCTGGAGGTGGAGGCTAACGATGGTCAGTCGTGAGATACATGCAGTTATAGTGCTGAAGCAGTAGGGAAGGCGTCGAGAGCAGACATAATCGTGACGATATCCCTACATTGAGGGTCGAAGGGAAAATTGAATGGACGTAGACAAGGAAAACATGGAGAAAATACTTACTGGTACATGAGCAGGCTGCCCAGGAGGCGGTGGAGGGGGAGCATCGACACTTCCAATCTGTCCTTGAGGAACGGGTGTAGTGGAAGATTGCAGTGTCTGATTTTGCACTCCAGGAGTCGAAGGAGGCCCCATTGAACCTGGAGCTGGAGTACCTAATGCCGACGTAGCGCGAGTATACGAAGGAGTGCTTGTCAGGTTGCTCGGTCTGTCTTTCGACCTCAGGTCGCGTAACAACTTCTTGAACTTCTCCTTCCCAATCTTCAGCTTGACGATCATTGTCGAACTATCCATACTTTCTTCACGAGCATCGCGGCCAAATCTTCTGGCGGACGTCCTTGTTTCATGGTGATGAAGAATCGTTGCTTCGGGGGTTTCGGACCTGCCAATATTTGCCATACGTTGTTGTGCAGCTGTTGCCGCTCCTCTCATTCCCCGTGTCCTCGCCGTTCCCGAGAGTAAGTTCGACATGGCAGGTGACTCAGGAGTAGCATCATCACTCTCTGATGATTCCGAAAGATCGTCATCACGCACCCCAGGTCGTTTTCTTCCAGATGCTCCACCAACACGCTTGTATAATCGACTATCCTCTATCGATTCTGCAGCACCTGGAATGACAGAAGAGACAATCAAAGTCCTTACAGTTCTCTGCCTGTCCTTCAAATCTGGTAAAGTGGGCCCGCCTCTCCTGTTCACGGATCGTTTTTGTCTTCGCTGCTCTCTCGACCAGATAACCTCGCTTCGCTCTAAATCTGCTTCGCTCATCTCGTAGAGCAACGGCACAAATTCTTTAGCTTGCTGCTGTGGTCGAAGAACGGATGGTAGTGGAGAGGGTAGGAAAGATGCAATCAAATCCGCGTCCTCTAGTGGTCGGCCATCGAACGGGTGACCAACAACATACAAGCCCCTCGTGAACAATTGGCACTGTTCCCGTATAGAATGCGCAATCGCTGTTGTGAATTCTCCTGATAACGATAATTCTCTTGATAGACTCTGAGCAAATTCTTCGGGCGAGTTCAGTGGATTGTTGAGCTCCCATTCAAACTTGTCCTCCAAGGTCGTCGGCCCAATTGTGATGTTCAGCTTGATGAGGATCCGCATCTCTTCGTTCTTGTACGCGGAGTACGGTAGTTCGGGGTCCAGAGCATCTTCTTCAATGTATACTTGCGGATAGAAATCGTTCAGTTGCTCTCGTATTTGTTGCTGGACCTGATCGAGCACTGGATTTGCTGGTGGGACTGCTAAGCCAAGATCCTCTATGAACTGCGCCGCAAACAAATCCGTGCTCACAACTCGGTCGTGAAGATTCCAAGTGAAGGTGTCTCGCAATCTGATCTTGTCCCAATCCACATCTAGTCGTATAGGCACTAACTCCTCCACCTGCTCTGCTTGTTGCAACAATTCCTTGCGCTTGATCCGAAGCCGTTGGGTTTTCCGATGCCCCAGCCTGGGTTTCTGCTGAGGATATAGCAGTCTGGTTTGTCCATCTGTCCGCCCGTTGCCGTAACCACTGTAGCCTTCACCATAGAGTCGACTTGGGGGGAAGAATGTCTTGTACTCGGTGCGAACCTTCTTATAATCTTCCGTCTCATTCCTTATGTGAGTATAATGTGTTTTTCGATTTGCAAGGTCATCGGTTATCGCTGAGGAATGCACCAGATCTCGGTTGACATATTGTTCCAGCAGAATTTTGTTGAAGTCTTCCTTCGTACGCTGGCGATGGGTTAGGACAGAAGAGGTGGCAGGAGTTGAGGCTTCGGCATCCACATCTGCCTGCTGGGGTTCAGGAGCCATCGCGACAGCATTCGCGACAGTGTTGCGACCGTCGTGGAGGGCTGTGAGGCGGCCCTGGACAATAGGAGTTGATGATAACTGGGAGTGAATCGTGGTTGAGTAGGCGCGAACCGCGACGGGATGGCTGAGAACAAGCTACGGTGACCTGAATGTCCCAGAACCCTCGGACAAGGATCAACAAGCGAAAGCCCAGCGCGCCCACACACATCAACGGACTCGAGCCACAACCCCTTCTTCTATTCTACCGTACATCACCATCTTCTTACTTTTTTAGACACGAGAACCTGCGACCAGATCCCCAACACTTGGCAATACCGATATAATGGCCGACAAGAAGGAAACCGAGGAGATCGGTAAGCTGTCTTGCTCTGTTTACCCCGGAGAGGGGCTATTATGACCCCGCTATCCCGGACCAAGACCGACGAGTCTGCTCGAGAACGACATCCAAAACAGGTCCTTAAGACACACTGACCTTTGTTACCGTAGATTACACCCTGAATAACCCCGATACCCTGACTAAGTACAAGAGCGCAGCTCAAATCTCCCACAAGGTCTTGGAGGCTGTTACTGCGCTTTGCGTTGCTGGCGAGAAGATCGTGACCATTTGTGAGAAGGGCGACAAGCTCTTGGATGAGGAAATTAGCAAGGTCTATCGCGGAAAGAAAATCACAAAGGGTAGGCTGTCTTCATAACATACCTCTTTCGTTGTTCTGACCTTCGTGTATAGGCATATCCCACCCGACCACCGTCTCTCCATCCTCGTTCGTCACGCCATATACTCCTCTTACTTCCGATGAGGCCGAAGCTGCAGTCACACTTAAGGAAGGAGAAGCAATCAAGATCCAGCTGGGTGCCCAGATCGATGGTTTCGGTACCATCGTTTGTGATACAATCATCATTCCTGCAGCAGAGAATGCAAATGGCGAGATTACTGGTCGGGCAGCAGACTTGTTACTGGCAACATACTGGGCAAATGAGTTGCTGTTACGGTTGATGGTTCCACCTGGACTTCTGGCTACAGGCACGGATGAGGAGAAGGCAAAGGCTGCGAAGGTCAAGTCACCCACGCAAAGTAAGATTACCACTCTTCTAGAGAAGGTTGCCAAATCCTACGAATGCAATCTCGTTGAGCATACCACTAGCTGGCAATTCGAGCGAAATGAGATTGAGGGAAAAAAGAAAATCATTCTTGCTCCTGGTGACGGTACTAAGGGTGAGGGTATTCCTGAGATTGGCGATGTTTGGGGTGTCGAGATGGGTGTCAGTTTAGGTTCGGGAAAGATCAAGACCTTGGAGAACAGACCAACTCTGCACCGACGTACTACACTTACCTACGCCCTGAAGCGACCTAGTTCCAAGAAGATTTTGAACGAGGTCGTCAAGAAGTTTGGTGTCTTCCCATTCAGCTTGCGACAACTAGAGGATGAGCGTGATGCCAAGGTTGGAGTTGTCGAGTGTGTTCGAGGCAACGTATTCCGTCAATATGAGGTTGTGGGAGACAAGGATGCCGAGCCAGTTGGCCGACTGTTGACCACCATTGGTATTTGACTTATTCCATATTCTTAGGATTTTGCTAATCATCACAGCTATCACCAAGAATGGTCTGCAACGACTGGCTGCACCTCCAGCCCCTGACTTGTCCAAGATCAAGTCGGATAAGAAAATCACAGATGAGGAAGTCCTCAAGATTTTGGAGCAACCACTTGCGAAGGAGTCTAAACCAAAGAACAAGAAGAAGAAGAAGCCAGCCAAGAAGGCGGCCGCTGCAGCAGATGATGAGGACGACGAGGAGAGCGATGATGAGTAAAGGAGTTTATCACCGGATGAGATAGGGATGAATTGTATGGCGAGACCTTTGGGAGTCTTCTCAGGTAGGCAGGTCTTTTGTGTATATCACACAACGCATCTCCATCTCTTTCCGCTGCGGACACTGCTATAGGGCTTGTCAAGCACTTTTTGCTCTAACCGTGTTCAGCCTCGTTAGACGAGAGGCCACGGGGAATGCGTCATCTGGCCTTGAAATCATCACGGCTTCTTGGCCTCGCAAACGCTGAATATTAGAGCTTCTCGAAGAATAGAGACATGCAGCATATTTTCCAGGACTTTTGTGAATGTGTTGTGAATGTGTGTCTCCTGATCGGTTATTTGTGTGGCGAAAAGGGAATAGGGGTTAGCGCAAGGTGACCAGCGAGAAGACGACGATGACTCAATGATATTGCCACTTATCCTCTATTCATTTCTGTGAATCCGAAATGCAAAGATGATATACGTTGAAAGGAGCCAGCGATTTCGAGTGTGAGGTAATGGGGTTCGGTACGCCTAAATATCTGTCACATCATCCAAACCGAAGAACGTGCGCCCCTGAAGGGCTCTTTCTCCGGCAACCACGATAAGAAACCTCCGCTAGAACGAAACACCTGATCCAGCCTCACCTGATTCCTTTGCTACTGCTAGAATTGAATATTGAGGTGTGAGAAATTCTATTTATTCACAGCAAATATCGCAAGCTAATTAATCATTCGTGTGGGCTTGTAGAACATCTGTCTTCGTAACCGGACTAAGGCGTTCTTTCCGAGTCTCAAGCGAGGGAGCCCCTAGTTCAAGATCTCGCTTGAGAGCTTCTCCTTCCATCTTCTTTCCCAAACTCACCCACACCAACGCGTCTGCAGGACCTCGAATCGCGATCAGATCTAGGTGTGCATGTGTTCGCAACGCAGAGAAGTATTGAATTCCCCCTCCTCATACTTGACCCCTGAGCTAACGAGGCCGTAGTCGTGCGCTGGACTCGTGGTACTGCCGGTCGCAAAAAAGGGAGGAGAAAGCGAACCGACACCATGAGTACTCCTCGACCAACACGCAGCCGCGTCTCCAGCCCCTACGTAGGAGCGCCGGCAAATGCGGCGAACGAGTCTCAAAATTCGAACCTAGGAAAACTCGAGAGACCAAGGACTTTTATGGACAAGTGGGTTGAGCCTCCTTTGCCGGCACCTCGACCGAGCTTTGCAGAGGCGGGAATCGAGAGGCATGGCGTGGTTCAGAACATGGCAGCGCTAGGAACAAGGCCGAGTTCGAAGATGATGAAGGCTGTGACGGCGAGACTGGAGAATGAGGGTCTGGGGAGATCGAATACAAAGAGGGCTGCGGCTTCGACAGCGACGACCCCTGGCGAGTCTACGATGACGCCTGAACCGCCCACAAACCCACAACTTCCACAAGAAGAAGCACGAAGCGAGACACCTGAGGTGCAGAGTGCAACAAAGGTACCTGAAGAGACAGAGAGTCCAATCCAAAGTGTATCACGGTCGAGCATTCCTCCACAAGCAAATGGTCAAGGGGTTTTCGCCTTGCAAAAATCTCCTCCGAACCCCATAGCTACGGTGACTCCTACGTCTCATCAAATATCTTTCCCCTCGTCGACCCCTTACGCTACTCCCGTACCGTACGTTGCTCAGACACCATTTCATCCTGCTCATCAGTCACCATATCCAGCCCAGACACCTACCCCTTCTAACTTGACACCACTTGTCGTTCCACCATTGCCCATGGATCCCGACGGATTGCCTTCAGTCAACATTGAGTTGACCGACAAGATTGTCGAGGCCGCTGTGCAAGAAGCTGTAGACCGCCTCAAATGGCCTACTGCTTATGCTCTACGTACGCTGTACGATGATCACAGAAAGAACAAGAGAATCGTTCGCTTGATCGAAGCTGTCTACAATGGACGAGCAACCGAGCGAGACTATCAAGAGTTCAGCATCATCATGAGGCAGAAAAAGCGGGAAGGCAAGAAAGGTCGAACTGGAGAGTACTATTTCAATGGCGACGGCAGCGATCCTGCACCCGCTCAACACATTTTCTCAGCCATACAAGCCGTCAATCCTCCTGCACGACCATACCAGACACCGTATTCGGCCTTGCCACCCAGACCCAGCACAGCTAACTCGGTCGCCACTGACACCCAAGCGAGGGCCTGGTCAATGAACCAGTCGTCCGTGTCTGCGTCACCTCAGAAGGAGCCTGATCAACACGTCGACAAGAGGCTGAAGAGCAACAACGTCCTGCCCTCGATGGAGTTGAACGGGAGTGTGGGTGCAAATGAGACCTTGATGTCTCAATCACCTGCCCCGAACGGCACGATCCGGTCTACCCCCAAGAGAGTGCGATCCAACAGCGATTCTAGCTCCTCATCTTTATCATCGATCGATGAACAATTGCTAGGAGAGGGACTGCTCAGTGCCGGCGTGTCTCCTGCTCGTCCTGTGTCCAGCCGGCTGGGGCCGGGCAGCATTGGGGCAGGGCTTGGTTTTCTTGGGGGAAATGCTGCGGCACCGCGTTTCGTTTCGCCCTACGCCAGCGCCAACAATTTTGCAGCAGTTGCTTCGGCTGCCGAGAACCCTGCACGCAATCAGGCCCAGCCAATCATCAGCCAAGCGAAAGCATCGCCCAAACCATTGTTCTCGACTGCCACCAACACATCTTCGTCTCTCGATATTTCTTCTTCCGCACAAAATCCATCCACCACCAGCCACAACAACACCGATAATCAACCACCATCGCCAAACACTATGGCTCCGGCCGCCTTGCTATCGCAAGAATCTAATTCTTCATCTAATTCTGCTCCCGTGGTTCCTGTTCCTGCAAAGTTCCGGAACTCAGCCAAAAATCATACCAATGGCCCCTTCGTTATTGAGAGCGAGGAGGTTCGCAAAAGGAAGCGCGACGCTCGAGACAGATCGAACAAATACAACCGAGAAGAGAGTTACGTACGAGGCTCATTCCAGAGTGCTCCTGCTGTCCAAGAGCCTGAGTCTGCTTCCGATGAAGCGGATTCTGGTGCACCGCCACCGAAGAAGCGTGCTATGATCCGACTCAATCTAAAGAAGCCCAAACAACACAGAACTCGCAATGCCCATGAGGAGGAACCAGACAGCTCTCCTACGACGCTTGGTTTCCGTCCAGACATCGCTCCAGGTTCAGTCAACACATCGCGAGCCGGCACTCCACATCAGCTCACTCGACCAACGAGAAAGACAAAGCCAGCAGGTTCAGGTCTACGGTTGAAGTCTTCGTAAGTTCATCCATCTACATTCATCACAGCATTTCATCACGATTCAAGACTTCCTCCCCTCCCACTCCCATGTTCATCAACCCTCGATACGCTCAGATTTTTTATTTCGCTGCCTAGAAGAGTCATGATTGCTGTCGTACAACGCGACCGCTGCCTTCCTATTGTCTTGCTCTTCTAAAACATTCACTCCATCACACCACAATACTACCCCTCATGAATTTTTTCTTCCCAGAAGAATTTTTCACAACAATGCTAACATATCTTTTCCCGACACAGACCAGTGAAGAAGAAGGGTGGCACTTCTGCTGGTTTGCCCAAGGAGAGCGGTCCAAGAAGCCCGGTCGGGAATGGAATTGGCAACCAGGTAGGCCGCTGTTGAATTTGCATCAATTCCCCTTCCCTCGTATCACGAACCCTTATCGTCTCTCGTTCTTTGATGCGTTTCGGATGGCATGCTTCTCGGTCGATCACGAGTGTGATTCATCACGTTGCTCTGGCCTGCAAAACCGCAAACGCCCGCGCGACAATCTCTGCATTCCGTCTTTACCGAACAGGCCAACCATGCAACCCCCACATCACACATCATCCGCCAATCTTCCACCTTCCTTTCCTTCCACCCATCATTATCATCATGATCGTTCAGTTTCCTAATTTGATTCATCGTGCTGACTCATGGATGCGCTCACAGGAAGAGCTGGAGAACAACGATTTCTGCAGTGCTTGTGGTGGAAACGGTGATCTGGTTTGCTGCGACGGCTGTGTTCGCTCCTTTCACTTCAAATGCGTTGATCCACCTATGGAAGATGGTGCACTGCCCGATGAATGGTTTTGCAACAAATGTCAAGCCAAGCTTGATGATGAGAGAGGGTGGTCATTTCAGCGGGTCAAAGTTTTCGACCAACTGCAGTTCTGGTTGGCAGAAACGAACCCCAGCGCATTCCATCTTCCCAAGCACATTCGTGAGTACTTCACCGATGTCAAGACAGGCACGGAGGGCGAGTATGAAGAGGTCCAACCGCCTCCTCCTCCCAAGACAAAGCAAGTTCAACCAATTTGATGCACTGTGGAGCAAGAATTAATACCTCACAGGAAAAGCGCTGCTCATGAAGATATTGTCGACTACTTCAGAAAGAAGGATACCAAAGGAAATGTGGTCCTCTGCTACAAGTGCAGCTTGTCGGCATCAGCTCCTGATCGTATGATCATTCCTTGCAGCTTCTGTGGCTTAAACTGGCACTTGGACTGTCTTCCTGTCCCTCTGGCCAAAGAGCCAAATCCATTGCGGCATTGGCGATGCCCAGCTCACGTTGACGATCTTCTGGCCACCCTTCCGCAATTCCTTGGACCCGCGCATCGATTTCGCACGATCAAGGGTGCTCCCGTCGAGATTCCGGCCATTGGACGCGGTTTCAAGAACAACGGCCACATTGAGATCGAGAACGACGATACTGAAGTGGAGGAAGAGCCAGGGTTCTTTGAGACTCGTGAGTTTGGCAAGATTTACAGACTTCCAGAAAACGGTGTCATTCTTGACTTCATTTCCAAGTAAGCATCTATAATTACCCATTATCTGTTCCCTGCTGACGATCTACAGGGTTAAACAGCGAGGCGGCGGTTATATTCCTTCACGCTTCGGTGCACGCGCTGCACATGCCGAAGCACTCAAGAACCGCGCGGATGCGTGGAATTCCGTCACTGAGTCTCTCAACAACAAGTGGCGTAAGACGGATCTGCATCAGAAGCAGGCCGCTCTCAACCTCGCAGCTTTGGCAACCTCCACACCCGATGTAGGAGAGACAACTGGAGTCAACACCCTCATTGACACTCTTCTTGTAAGTTTTGGTTTCATGCTACGTGTCATGACGTAATTGTGTCAGATCATTGTTAACGAGTTTGATACAGACTGAAGCTCCACCAGCAGCAATCTCGCTGATGGCACGAGGCGACGCTCCAAGAATTGCCGGCTCAAGCAAGCTGAGCAAGGAGGAGAGGGCTAGTCTTGAAGCCATGAAAGCCAGGATCGAACGCCGTCTTGAAGCCGATTCTGTTGATGGCGACGACGTGGCGAGTGATCCGGTAACCAGCGACCCGCTTACCAACGAGTCTACCGACGATGCCGACACCACGATGTCTCTAGTGGATGATGAGCCTGAGAAGTCTGAGAAACTTGAGCAGCCTGGGAATGAGCTTTGATTCGATGAGCGACAGATGCTTGCTTGCCTACCTTGGCTTGCTGAGTTCCCAACTCTGCATGCTCTCTTCGCATTCAGCACACCGCCGAAGCCTTGGCAGGGTGACATTGCGACACGTGATTCGGCGAATTTCTGCATCACGAGCAAGACACTCCAACCATACAGGCTGATGGCATCTGATGTGGCCGGCTGACTTACTTTTGCCGACCAGCTGAGCTCCACGTCTTTCTCTTTTCCTTTTTGATTTTCCTTATCCGTTGTTACATTTACATGCATGGCGAGAGATACTGTATCATATTGGCGTTGAGGATGGGAATCTTGATCTCGATAACTGGATGGATACCAGATGGAGCGTTATCGCTTTTCGCACGAGAGCATTGAAGAGCATGGGATGGGTGTGGTGATGGAGCGGTTTTCAAGATTTGATTTTCCGCGACTTGTCCTTCTCCTTCACAGCGAGAGGGCAAGAGCACGTTGGTCGATATGGATGCTGCATTCGTATCCACGCAGCTGTGCAGATTGTGTCGTAGATCGCGTTCTTACAGGAGTCGTAGGGCTGGCTGGCTCTTCTGCTGCCGGACTGGGACTGGAGTGAGTAGCGAGAATACGAGGACTGAAACATGTGATTGTGCCTGCATTCCGTGACGTGATAAGATGGTGATGATTCGTGAGGAGGGCTCACTCTTTTGCACTGCAACCAAAGGCTTGTTTGGTCTGGGAAAAGCTGCCATTGTTTGGCGCATTCGTTCCGCGATGCATCAATCCAATCCAATTCAATTTATTTTCAGCTTCTCACCGGCATTGTACATCTATCTTGACCACCTTCGTCAAACACTGCCATCTCATCCTCCCCGATAGCCTACCGCACTCCTGCATGAATAATCTTGTCCTTTGATCCTGTCGGCCGAAGCCTTGAGCTAGCACGTGACACAAACTTTTCCCCTATCTAAATTCTGCAGCTCCATGATTAAGCTAGTAGAACTCCATTACGAACCCAGTGGCCATTGAAATTCCTCCTCATTCTTGTCAAGGACGTAATCTTGATCGTGAGCCTGACTTCATGCACTTCGCCCTGCGAGCTTTCAGCAGAAATCAGGGGGGTTGGGCTGGGCCGGGCCGGTAGAAATCCAACCAATCACAAAATTCGAATGGAAGAAAACCTCCTATCCAATCAAGTGAAGCGAACTTGCTATCGTGAGAAATTCGCAGAAAAATCGGAAGCATTTTAATGGGATGGCTGGTGTTCTGGGTGATTCGTGAATCGAAGGCGGTGGGTGGTGAATGTGGGGTGGTTGGCGTTGATCGTTGATGTTTCTTTGTTTGCGTGACGTGGTGAGGACGTGTTTTTGGTCGCGAAGTCAAGTCAGGCGTGATGTTATGAGTGATAGTGATTGGAGTATGTTTCGTGATGTTGTGTTATGCTGGACCTTGCAAGGTTGGGCAGCGGGGAGAGGGCCATTATAAGTGGAGAGATCATCACGAAGCAAAACAGGATCTAGGAGGTGGATAAAATAGGTATCATTGGATGAATCAGTTGATCACCTCACAAACAATCCATAGCAGCTAAATACATCAAAGCAGCAATCATCAACATCCATATCCCCTTTCCCATATCCAGCATCGTAAGTAATAGCGACCGGTATTCACAACATGAGCGAGCAACCATCACTCCTTTTGCTTGGTATCATCGCATCCATCCATCATCTCCATGCGATTCATTCATGCATCAGCCGTTCCCCCTTCCCACTTCGCGCTGGTATCTTCATCGCAGCAACAAGGCGCTTTTCTCCTCGCAAATACTCAAACATATCGATCTTCCTTTTTTTCCTTCTTTCTTTCTTTCATACATCTCCTCATCATTCGCTCTCGTCCATATCAAACACATCCTTCACACGACTAGCCTTTCCTTTCCCCTTAGCAGTTGAAACCTGTCCTTTCTTTGCCTTGGCAAGAGGCGATTTTGCCGTTGCTCTCGCTCTGGTGGCAGCCTTCGCGATCGGACTTTTAGGTTTCGTCTTGGCTTTTGGTGCGGGTTTGGATTTCGTGACCTTTGACGCTGAAGCTACAGGTTTCTTAGCGCTCGACCGAGATGCACGCTTGCCGTTCGTTATAGGAGGTGGTGTTGATTCTACCTCCATTTCTTCCTCAACCTCCTCCTCTTCAGCTGGCTCTGGTTCGAGCTCTTCTTCGGGCTCTTCGACTTCTGGCTCGGGTTCGGGTTCGGGCTCTGCAGCTTCAGTTTCGGATGCAGCCGCATCGTCTTCCTGGACTTCCTCGCGAGCAGACCTAGCTTCGGAGTCATCGTCCTCAGCTTGTTCATCACCACTATCATCCAAGTATTCCCAACTCGCAACCCCATCCATCATCTCCTCATCATCTTCATCATCATCTCTGTCAGCATAACTTTTCTTTGCACTTGCGCCACGGCCACTTCTCCTTCGATCGACAGATGATGCAGCCGGTGTGCTTGTGGCCGGCTTCATCTTCTTTGGCTTAGGAGTCTTCTTTTCCTTCACGTGCTTCTCTTTCTTTACCGTTGGCGTTTTGGTAGGCCGCGGTTTTCCTTCGGACTTGATCTTCTTCGAGGGGTGGGAGCCATCTTCTCTGTCATCGGACTTACGCTTCTGTAAAGTAGTTTGTTAGATCAAAGGCAGCGAGAATCTTAAAAGGGGGTACCTTACCTTCTTCTTGTCGGCATCTCTGATCAACCGATCAAGAAGTTCGTCCATCTCTTCGGGCAGATAGTTCTTCTCTGCAATGTCTTGAGCAACTTCGTGACTTGGTAGGCTCGCAAACAAGCCAACCGGCAAGCCGACCTTCGCAGGCCAAGTCTGCATACTCCATCCTCTCTTCTCTTCGTACTTTTTTACCAATGCTTGTGCCAGGTCGCTCAGTACATAGATATTATCCGCGTCAACACCAGCGATGGCATCTTTAGCCTGCTTCACACGTTGTGCGCACTTGTAAATCAAAGAGAGATTCTCTTCAGAGGCGACTGTGTTGAGGTAGAAGATAATGTAGGTTCCGATATCTTTCAGTTCTTCCGGTTCAGTGCTGAAGTCTGGATGGTGCGCAAGGAGGTGTATGAGACGAGGTAATATACTCTCGAAGACTCGACTCTTCGCATCGTGATGGATCTTGGCGCGAGATCGGATCCAGGTCATGATAGACTCCTTCAAAGCACCGCCACTGCCTGGCTCGAAGGCTGTGAGGAAGACGACGGTGTAGAAGCGGTGAGAGAGTCTGTTTTTGACAATGTACTTTTGCAACTTCTCAATAAAACCTCGTCTGACCACTTCGAGATGGTCCTGGGCTATGAAAGACAGTTTAATGAATTCAGTTGGAGACAGAAAATCATCGAACATCTTTTTCGTACAGAGTTTCAGCATCTGTTGCGCGGCGAGAAGCCGTAATCGAGACTTGTGATGCTTTGGGGTATCATTCGATTTTGAGAGCTCGCCGCCCTTGACAATCAAAGTATTTAAGAGCTTGTACACCGGAACTGCAAGCTTTTTAGCAGTCTCTTGATCATCAACTGTTCGAAGACGATTCACAAGCGTCTTGATCGCCCAACATTTCGCCTCGCATTCGTCGTCAACTTTCCCGGATTGCCAATCAGGATCCTCATCTGACTTGGAAGTTCGGGTCTTCAAGAGTATCTGCTGTGTGGTGATATCAATGATTTCGTCGTTGAAATCTTCTGTAAGCTTCTGATCCAGGAGAGTTAATTGACTGATAGTTGCCAGCTTGGTGAGGAAATGGCCTTTCCCATATTCCCAACCATCCATGGATTGCTCCAGTAAATCCTTCATATGCATCTCTTTTCGGTTCGTCGTAGCTACCAAAATACTAACAGCATACTTAGCCGCCTTGGGTGGTGTACCATACAGTGCAAAGTTGAGCAAGGTCTGAGTGAACTTGCGATCATTCGGAATTTGATTGTTCTCGGCTTTCGCAAATGACGCCAATGCCTTCAGAGTATCAACACTGCTGGGATCATTATCCTTCGATTCTGAGGGTGCCTGGTCTTCAAGGGACTTGCACAGCTCTTTGACACTAGCCTTGAAAATCTCGGGGTGCTTATCTGAGATCTCCTTCATGGCTAGATGTGCCGTTGCACTTAAACCATTCTCATCGGTTCGGGAATATTGCAAGATGAGAGGTTGATGGCTCCGATTGTAGACTAAACACGCAGAACGGTAAATAATTGGCATCAGTGTATCCAACAGTCCAGCCTGGCCGCCCGGCGCTGAGGAAATGCGCTTCTGAAATTCCTTGATAGCCTTGTGAACAGTGCTAAAGTCGCTTTCAGGAGCCATAGCAAAACGCAACAGCTGATAGCTCCGTCGATCATGAAGCTTAGCGTATTTTTGCAAGTCATGACTTGCTCTGAAACTATCAGGGAGGAAGTCGGCGAGCCACTTAACCGTCGAGTCAAGTTTGCTCTTGACCTCCTTGGCATCCGCATCCACCACGCCGCCGTTGAACTCCTCACAGCGCTTGAGAAAGACATCCAAGACTTTCGAAAAGGTTGGCTGGTTAGCTTGCATAGCGAAGAATGCCTTTCTTGCTTTCGAGTCAAGAGACTTGATGAGAAAGAGGATGCGCTCGGTTCGGATCTTGTCAGCATCGAATGGCCCGTCCCCGTTTACCTGGCCCTGAGATTCGCCATTTGTTGCTTTCAAAGCTTTTCCCTTCGCAGGTGGATAGCCGAGTGGGATTAATTGCTCAAACATAACGTGGTCGAGAAGAACGTTGGTCTCTCGATCATTTGCGTAGAAGGCATCGAAAACTTTCGATGGGATCGTACCTAACGCCTCTACCACGCTCTCATTACTTGCTGCGATCTCCCCAGCGGCAACGCCCCAAATTCTGCAAATGATTGTCATAGCTTCGCTACGGACTGCTAGTCGTCGATCTCGAGCTCTGTCTGCAAGACTGCACAGAACCGACCCCTGTTTGTTCACACTACCACTCGAAGCAAGCTTGGTCATGACGTCCCGGAAACCGAATTCACCAACAACCTTGACAGCGGCAAGTCGGACTTTCTCATCCGCATCGTTCAACTTCTCGGCAAGACCTTTGACCAGGGAACTTTCTTCATGGGGGCTCAACCCAATGCCACCTGCTGAAGTAACTAGTATCCTGCCGATTGCAGAAGTCCAAGCAGATCGGATGATAGCAGACTTATCATTCTTCCTACCCATGAAGCTCTGATACACACTGGGGTGAGTCTGCGCGAATGACTGTGGTGATATAGGTGTTGTGAGGATGCTAGGTGAGATCGGACCTTGAGGATAATCTTCCAACTTCGCTGGTGGATATGCAGCAGGGTCCATATGTGGAGGAGGTGGGGGCCCAGCGGCTCCAATTCCAGAGATGATGTCTCCTAGAGTCTCTGTAGCCAAGCACCTGAGCTGTACATTCTCTGCCGACAGTTCAGCGTCTAATTGGGGTATAACATTCTGGAGAACCGCTGGAGATGCGCGCCACATTTCTCGCAAGAGGTTATGCGCCTTCTTCAACTCCTTCAAGTCGGATTCTGTTGACCCAGCTGGAGCTTCATCATCATCAGAATCTGCAGCAGCATCACTCGTCCTCCGGTGTCCATTTGGCTTGGAGACTCCCCCTGAAACCTCGAGAATAACTTCATTGAAATACTGGCTAACGTAGCGTGACATCTTCTCTGGACAAGAGTTGCAGATTGTCTTTGCCATGTTATACGCCTCTGGCAATTCCTTTAATAGCAACGTAGATTGCTTCTCGTCTGCTTCATGCTTCGTCTTGCCAGCGGGGAAAAGGATAGCTCGGATGAATTGTGCCATGATAACGTCCACGACATCTGTTGGCAGACTCTGCGCTTCATCTACCAAGGTCACCAGCATCTGCGTCATGTGGTATTCCACATCCTTGGATATCTGCTCGCCAGTCGAGGATTTGGAGGAGCCTGAGATCATGTCGAAGAAGGAGCTGAAGAGATGGAGGATTAGAGAGTCTGAATTTTGAATATCGCATAAAAGGACGATGCTTTTGACATCGGAGAGAGAGACCAAAACATATTTATGCTGGGTATTGTAGGCATGGGAAGGGTCTGAGAGGGCGGGTAGGATAGAGGTAACAAATAATGTGAAGATGTCCTGTTAAGTATATTAGCAATGACTTTCGCAATGTCGTAATTAAATACCCTGAGTTGACTTGGAGTAAATGGCGCATCAGGAGCGCAAATCTTCAGTATATCCACCAGACAACATGCTGTAAACGCGCGAACTCCCTTGTCCTTATGGCTCAGCAGATTCTGCCCCGCAAGCTCCTTCGCCACTTTGGTCAAGGAGTCCTTATCCGTTTCCTCTTGGTCCATATCTCGCAGCTCACTCGACAGAGCGTCGAGTCTCCTAAGGAGATCTCCAGTGGGAATGGGCTTTCCTGCGCGCCATGACAGAGGCTCGTTGAATGTCAGACCTCCCAGCTGCGGTTCCTCGGCCACAACTTCCGCAGCACCGCGGCGCGGAGCCATTTCGACGTGACGCCTCCAGTCGCGAGCTTGCGGGTGTTGAAATTAGTGTACTGAGGATGGGAATTGGGCGTAATCGGCGTCGTGGGTCGTAGGATTGCGCGTTTGCGATCAGATGAACTGTATAATTTGGGAGGAGTAATCCGAGATCGCGTCGTACCAAGGCTGATTTGACGCGTTGGCGAGGCCACGCTAAGGCGGAGAGCTTCAGTCATGGCTCTTCTATCATCAAAATCATTACATGACTTGCTTTCACTGAACTTTGAGGTACTTCCTAGCATTCTATATGTCGCAAAGACTAATATCATGTGTGCTACTGAAGTATAATGGCTTTCCTATCGTTTTTCATCGCTTTATCCTTGTGATAACTCTAGAGTTCTTCAGTCATCTTGGATTGATGGCATCTGAAATGACAATGATACTTCGGATCGGATCTTTGATATTTTCTGACAAGTCCATCGAAATCTTCTTCGTTTTCTTTTTGCTTCTGGATTTGATGAGGGGTAGACAATGATGCTGATGCATTCGGTCGAATAGATTCGTCCTTAGGTCTGGGAATACCTCATTTCTACAGACTCGCAAGCCAAATAGCTGGACTTCAAGGCTAACCTTGCACGGTCGTTACCATTGACAGTTTCTTCCTTATCTATCCTGTGGATGTGGGTCTAGTACTTGAGCGATTGAGTCGCTTTAACCTCGTAAGAGATTACTATGTATCGATATCTAGGCTGGCTGTTTCCGGCTTTCATACATGACTGTATAGCAAGAACGGAGGATCAGCCCAAAGTCACATCTTGTCGTGGAATAATCCTTACTTGCAAACTTATTTCGAGTTTTACATATTGGGCGAAAGGATTGCCTCTTTCTTATGGCTAATTTTCGTCTGAGTGCTGGTATTATTCACTCGCTGAATTTTGCACACCGCGTCAATCGGCAGGCAAACAATATATATTCCCCTAACGTGCTATTGATGCGACCTTTCTTCAACAAAACACAACTCTCATAAGTAGTTGCGACACTCTTTAGCTATTCACCTTCTTCGTTACTTGTTTGCTAATCGCTTCCTTCGACATATCTTTACCCCTCAACATATCCTCGATCATTCACACACACCACCCTCCTTCTCTCCACAGCCATTATCAATTCCTTCAAACACATCAATCCTTATCATACGTAGGACTAGTGACCGAGATCATCATCATAAACATGAAGCTATCCCGGACCGTCCCGGTTCTCTTGGCTGGCGGAGGACTCGGTTTTGCTTTGCACAATGGCGAAAACATTGCACAAGACAAAGGCAAGGTTGATTGCATGTTGCATGAAGATTAGCTGAGTTTTCTATAGTTGAGCATGCCCTAAAGGCTCGTGGTATGCCGTCCTCAACGTCCACCTTTCCCAACCACCACCTCGAGACCACATCTTCAATACCTTCAAATATAACATCTACGCAAAGGGTTTTGACACTATTGAGCTCAAGCAAGGGCTTCTCCGGTGCCACTTCACCTCTTCCATTAGTCCCTACAACTGGAAAACGCCCTGGTACAAGATCTGGCTCGACTGAAGATTGCACCGAAACTCGTCCAACTGTCTCTATCCGAACCACCGCCAAAGGCCCTGAAACTCCTAAAAGTGCATCAATCAGCGCCACGTCGACAGCACTCGGAGTCTTTGTGAGCGAAAGCTCTTCAACTTCCCTAAGCACGGTCACTGTGTACCCTCGCACTACGGATCTTATCAGTTTGTCTACACTGGCTTCTGCCAGTGGCGGACAGAACATCGTTGTCGCTACGATCATATCTCAGGGGTCTGACACGACCTTGACAGAGCTATCCACCGCTTGGGAAGTAACTACTGCCATCGCCAGCGTGGTAACTGGTAGTGCAATCATCATCACCTCTTTTCCTACCATAACGCAAGTTCCATCCTCGAGACCTCTTGCACCTGCTGATCTTCACATAGTTCTACGGCTTCCACTATACCAGAGTCTGAAGCTCCTACTCTCACTTCAGCGGTGTCAAGCAACATGATGTTTGACACAACCACTGTGCCTGCAAGCGCTGTGACCGGCAGTGCAGTGGTCATCACCTCTCCATTCTCCGAACTGCAAGTCTCAACTTTGAAAGACCCACTTGGCAATTACTAACCTTCACATAGTTCTACAATTTTCACTATGATGCCTGAGTCCGAGGTTCAAACCCCCTCCACAGCAATATCAAGTTCCGTGCTATTTAGCGAAACCACTGTCCTTACCAGCACTGCGACCAGTAGCGCGGTGATCATCAACTCAGTACCAGCCGTAGCGCAAGACTCAACCCCGGAAGACATCATTGCAACTGCTGACCTTGATACAGTTCGACGACTTATACCAAATTTCCCGCTTCCTTTCCTGCGTCCTCTACGACCGTTCTAGACACCATTATTTCAAGCCAGGAACCAGTAGCTGTTACTTCCAACTCTCCTCAGCCATCGATGTAAGTGTTGTCGCCAATTTCATAGGGCCCACTCGCTAATATTTCCCTCTCTCAAGCACCACACCTATTGCTGAATCTGAGGTCCAAGGTTCAAACATTCCTGTTGTGACTGATACCACGATTACTGTGTCTCTTCAGGGTTCGCAATCTAGGTATGTTCACCTAGGCTTCCATTTTGCAATTTCTCAATTGCAATGTATATTTCAGGGTGTCTCTTGTCGATACCTAAGTCTTTCTAACTCTTAGATAGTGAGACTCCCCCAACCACTACAATTTACACGATGACACAACCAGAGTTTTTCTCAACAACACCAACAAGCACAATCCTGGTTTCAAACACTGTCAAATCGGATAGTCAGTCGCCAGAAGGTCCAAGTCTCCTAAGCACAAGCACAGTAGCATCTCCTGTCTCATCTGTTGCGGGCACAACGCCCTCAATACCCGTTTCGACTATAACATCTGGACTGTACACCTACGCAGGATGTTTCACCGAGGGAATTGATCAGCGGTCATTGCAAGGAGCGTTCTTCCCGAATGATGGCAACACAATTGCGCTGTGTACCCAAGAATGCTATCCATACAAGTATGCGGGTGCGGAATACGGCAGGGAGTGTTGGTGTGGTGATTCCTTGCAGGGTGGTGCTACGCTCGTACCCGATTCTCAGTGCTGGATGCCCTGTGCCGGTGATGCTGGAGAGATTTGTGGAGGAAGTGTCCTGTTATCTATCTACATGAGGAATGGCACCAGCACGGATGGTCAGACACCCACTTCTCAGAGTGCATCAGCGGGATCATCTTCAGGCACTGCCATCGCATTCAGCAGCTCTCCCTCGCAAGTGCAATCAACTACTGTGGCAGCCACCACCAAAAGCTTTCAGACTGCAGCTTCATCAGCACCCCAAGAATCGCAGCCTTCTGTCTCTATTGAGACCACTACTGCATTCGGCAGCAGCCTGACTTTATCTTTCACACTACCAACAATCACCACAGCTCAATTTTCCCTCGAACCCCTGCTATCTTTTTGCTCGGGAATTAGCCTTCCAGCAACATGCGCCGGCTCGACACCTACAGATTTCTTAGCCGACAGTGCGGGCACGCAAAGTTCATGTGATTGTCCAGCACAAGTGACTGTGACCGTAACTCAAGTTCAAGCCATTTCCAGCTCCAATTCAACCTGGTCAGCACCCAACTCAGCTTCGGCCGGCTCATCATCAAGCACCGGAACTCCATACACACTGGTGAGCACCTCCACCGTGAGCGGAGCTTTGAATCTATCCGCTCCTTGGCTGCAGGTGTCCAGTTGGAGTGATACCACGGTGACCATCCCTGAAGGCCAGTCAACAATAAATGCTGGATCTTCTGCGGAAGACACGGATGTCCCTGCGGTTACTCTCAGTAGCGGTAGTATTCCGTGGAGTACGCTTAGCGATTCTGCTACAGGCTCTCCCACTAATGAGCAAGGTAGTGGTGCATCGATGAACGCGAGTAACTTTAAGTTCATTCTCCTGCTTGGCTCTGTCGCTTTAATGCTTCTCCTATGAGAATACGGGCGGTGAAGCTCTCATCTTGCCACTCATCACTTCCCGCTTGTCAGTGAGGGACAGGCATAACCTCAATCAATGACCCTGCGAAGAGCATGGAGCACCTTTGCCAACACTGTGATAAAGAACTTTCAGATTTCAGATTGCAATAATCAGCAGCATTTCAATGTTCTTTCCTTCGCTTCGACGCTCATTTTACCATCGTTATTCGAGAAGTGGGAGTATAGCGCGTCACACATAGCAAATAGACTTATGCTTTGATTTTCAATTGGAGCAATTGATGGTGATCGATTCTGAAATCCGTAACATACTCATTACAGTAGGTGCAAATGGTGAGGGTTGTAACCTCAAACTCGATTTGCACACCCCAATGAAACCAAACTTTGCTCCCAGACCAATCTCTAATAATAACTCCTAAGCTTTTGTGAATGTCCAGACGCCCGAGGTCATTGGCAGGAAATCCTTGACCGTAGTCCGCGAATGACTAGTTCCCAACCATTTTATTGGCCAATGTCCCTTTGCCTAAGAGGGCCCGTAATACACTTGCTGAATGAATCGAGCTCATCCACCGTCCTCTCCCCCTTTACTCTCCTGCCTTCCTCTTCAACCCTCCCGCACCCGGCGGAGGAGGCACTTTCTTCAGTCTAGCTTCTTCTTCCGCTACTCTTCTCTTCCATTGATCCCTAATTCCCTTAGCTGCATTCAGTAAATCTCCCTCCGTCACCCGGTCATTGATACTCTCAATCACGCTCTCAACTGTGCTAATGTGGTTTGCGTTGGTTTTGTCATCTCGAAATCGCATGTATCGCCAGCGTTTTTGCGCGTCCATGAAGCATTCCACAATGCGGTCGTTGAGGGGTTGGCTGAGTTGCTTGAGAGATTCCCATTCTTCGGGCTCAATGTACATTGTTCCGTACCATGGATCCTCCTTGTCATCTCCGGCATAGACGTGTAGATTGCATACTGGCAGCGCATCGTAGTCAGGATAGGGCTGTGTGATTCCTTCTGCGATGTCTTGGGCATCTGGCTGGATCAGGGGAAAGTCGAGAGAGAGCCTGAAGTCGATCGAGTTCTCTTCTTCGGGTTTCCATTTTAGGATATGCTGATCTGTTCCGTGCTTATAGTCCGTCATTCGACATGTGAATATTAATCCATCGTTACCGTGCGGGAGAGAGGGTAGGATCTCTTTGAACATCTTCTCGATACCGTATGATAGCTGCATAGCTTTGAGCTCGACGATGAAATGCATATACTGCTTCTCTTCGGGGTATTCGTCCAGAAGCTGCTTGTACGGGTCGAATATCCGTTCTTTGAAATATGCAAGCCGTTTGTCCAGAGTCCGATTCATCAGGCTGTTCCCATCTAACACCATGCAGTCAAATACCAAATACTTTGGCTGAAGACCACCTCCGGGAACCTTATCCAGCACAAGCTCCCCATCAATTAATGTATTGACATGGAAACTCTGGACACTCTTCGGTACTGGGAAGTGTAGACCATCTCGGGGGATGAACCAATAGTCATTCTTGCGGTCAATCAGGTATTGGACTTCTTCGCCTTCGTTGCCGGTTGTGAGATATAGAAGGTAGCGCATACCGTCAGACTTCTCGCAGACATAGTAGCTATACAGAAGGTCAGCAGGTGTGCAACGTGGTGGGCGCAAACGCAAACGCCTGCCTACTCTTGCTTGCATAGCTCCTCAAGATGTCGGCGCGCGAAGCTCACAGGTTGGGCGCCTGGAAAGCTCAAATTCTGCCGACAAAGCATCTGCGCAACTTCTGAGCGCATGTTCCGAAGCAGGTCTGCTCCTATTTTGATCCCTGGCGCCTCGATACTCTGGAGAGGGCCGGGCATCTTGCTCGTGGTTCAGAGATTTTGCGCGTGCAGTCGCGAAAGAATGGGAGAAAAAATGTTGACTCGAGTAACGTGAGATAACGTTTATGTATCTGCCCAGGTGATGAGGCTTTTGGGAGAAGGGTAATTACATTTGTGTACGAAGGGTATTATGTGAGGCGCATTTAGATTTCAGACTGGAATGCGATTCACGCTGGATACCGATAACGATAAGAGGTGGTCTGTGGGAGATATCACGTGGATATATTCCAGCCTAGCTCTCAAAGACCCTGAGCACCATCATCACTATAATCTGCCTTGTCTTACGCTCCAATCAACGCCTCGTCGCCGTCGGCAGTTCCACAGCCTCCTCGTAGCGGTAATTCAGGATCTTTGCTAGAAAGTACTTCACTAGCCCACGCCAAAGCTCTCGCTCATCATTAGAATAATGTTGATCTAGCCACAAATGCTCGGCAGACATCCCAAACGTCAACCCACTCTCCTGTTCTTCATTAATACAGCCTACCTAGAAGGCATCAGACAAAGAAATGGCTAGCATGGTAGAGTCACTTTCCTTAGTGCCTACGATGTCGCTTCAGACTCAAGAACATAAAATGCACTGGCTGTCTTTTGGTATGATACTACATTCTAGAGTGTCTGGTAGCTTCAGTGAGCCTCAAAAGCCTGACGGGATGATGTTTAAATCCCTAACAGGCGTCAAATCTAGCTCGTAAGAACTTTGATTGGTCTGCTCGTGGTATGTTATCTGACGGAAGACTGTGAAATTAGTCTTACTAGCATGGTCGCTGATTCCTCCTGTGAACTTTGAGAGATTTGTGTTCCCAGCTTTGATCTTCAACACCGTTCTTGTTCTTGAGCAGTCACAATGTTTCTGCGACATGCCTTAATCCGTGAGGACAACGACAAGCTACCAAAGTGTTCCCTCTCGTGTTCTTTTCTTTTTCAAGCTCTTCTCGTCCACATTCTCAACTGTTAACTCACTCTCCTAATGTCGTAATGTCCAGTGATGCAATTCGAACAGCAAGGAGATAACCATCCCATATGAACACGGCCGGAAATTAATCTTAGGAGGAAATCTACAAGAGAAAAACTTCTGCTCCACTGGCTGCAGTGCTCCTGGTATGTGTCAAATGTTGATGCTACTAAAATGATTCATATACCCCACTGGTCATAGTATCTCGTGGACTCACAGATCCTCACTCCGGTTCTTCTTCCCTATCATTTCAACATGCATTAAAAACAATCCTCGTCTTCATCAAGACCTCTTCTCAAATTGACCTCTTCCGAAGGAGCAATTTGATTGTCGAGAGACCCCAAGAGCAAAATGGGATCGAAGCGTTCGACTTACGCCTGACCCAACTCCATTGCTGTCAATTGCGGACTTGCAAACCTTTGATCTTTGTAAATATATCCGGGGCCTTTTTATTGAACTGTTCAAGCCATGAGTGTGACGTGAGGTATGCTCTATCCCGGGCAGAGTTGAAGCAGAAAGGATGACGAAGTCGGTTGTTGGGGAGGGCATCGGGGTCCTGTTCCGGACGCTAAAGAACGCAGTAGTGTTTCTGAGTTTCCTTTCGACCAGTGTGTCAAAAAAATACTCTAGTACTCGTAGAGTAGAGTAGAGTTAGAGTACCGTCGAATTCCATTAGAGTAGAGTAGAGTACAGGGCCGGACTCTACTCTACTCTACTCAGTTTTCACGCTGCTTTCGACGTTCTGAATTGATAGAGAGTGCAAGAGGCAGCGGCCCATATGCCTCGCAGGTAAAAGCTCTTCGCCTGTCCGAATATGAAGAACCAAAATATGACCAATCTACTTTCATGTCTTGAACGAGCATCAAGACTGACGTGTTTGCCTTCGGGAAATGTTTCACGCCGGATTTGCAATCGCAACTCAATCGGAAATCGGGGAAATTAGGTGAATATGTTGAGCGCAAATAGGTGTTGTGGCAAAAGGTCTTCATTGCAGTCAGGAATCTCGGCAAAGAAGGCGAGGCGCATCTTCTGGAGGTTGGACATCTTGAGTCTTGGTAATGTGTGGTTTGTAAAGGACGAGATGTAGTTGCGTCTCAAAAAGAGGTTAAGTGTAGATGCAGCTAGAACTTGATGCGAAACCAAGATTTTGGAAGAAGAGCTGTAAAGCTTAACTTATGCGCCTGGAAACAACGAAAGTGAACCAATGCTCTTACCAATTCGACAGAACCGAAACTTAGGAAGCATACCGGAAGAATATTAGCATTACCATTATCAATTTACCAAGATAGGCTCCCTTGACACGCATCAATCAACCCCAAATAATGATGTGACTCGTTCCATCAGTCGGCACTAATCCCGTCCCCGCATTCCAATCCGCTTTTCCCACCCCTTCACAAATGACCACATCACTCGCCTCATAATCATTTGCCGTATGGGTCCCCATCACTCAATCAGTATTCCAGACTCGTGTGCTCATACCCGATCCAGGTTGGAAGTAGCTGTGGCACGGGATCATTCAAATGCGTCATTCTGTAGGTATTTCCTAAAGCGGGTGATTGGTTGGTGGGGAATTTCGCGAATGCAGCGTTTCCGACGGAGGGGATCCGGAGCCAGCGAAAGCGACCACGATGAGTGATTTGACTGGGTCAGAGAGACTATAGCCTTTGATGTCTGCTAAGGTGGTATCGTTTCTTGGCACGTTAGGCGTGTGTCGCAAAGAAGGCAATAAAAACTTACGAGCCTCCAAATTCTACGAATGCACTGGCATTGTCTGCTTTGGGTAGCCGGCAGATTGTGTCTGAACCCGTGATGAGAGTACCAGCAGTGGAATTCTTGTTGTTGGGACAGTAAGCTGCTACTGTGAAGTTAGCGAGCGGCTTAAAAGTGTCGAATAAGTCCTCGGAAATGCCGGACGTGGTGTTTTCTGCTGAACTATAAGCGACCTTTCAATTAAGAAGGAGAAGCAGTACCTCGTGATTGGAGAGCGAATGTAATCTCTCGTTCTGGAACAGTTGCGGTATAAGAAAGCTAAATGAAAGCTGCCCATAAGCAGGAGAGCATTATAATGAAATCAAGAGCATTGAATCCACACCCATGAGTTGGCGTTCGGAGCTTGGTTGCTGGAATAATCGTGGGAAAGAGGTTGTATTGAGATGGGCTTGAAAGCTATTGAGAAAGGATGCTAATAATGAGGCGTTTCACCTCATAATATAAAATTCGAAAGAAGAAATTTGGGATAATCGTCGGGGCCCAGGCAAGGCAGTTCATGCATTGATCGAGTTCACGTGGGCGCAGTAAGACATAGAACAAAGTCAGAAGCACCAGAAGAACTCGGACTTATACCCGGAATGAAAGGGAAGATGGCTTCCATTCTAGACTGAGACGTATTCGCATGTGCAAACTATAACTTTATAATAGGTATTAAGATGTGAGGAAACAGATTCGGTTACTAACCGAATCAAAAGCCTCAGTTGCGTAGGGGGCGTCAGGGGTCAAGTCCAAGAACAGAAAGAAGACACGTGATCATATTTCGCTTGGGATTTCTGGTTGAGCATAATCTTGATGCAAATCCCTACGCTCCAAGAAGACTGAGAGCTTGCCAGAAGAATGTTGCGAATTTCGATTCGATAGAGGCAACTCGTGGCAGCTCGCTGTAATTCTCAAGGACGACCCGTGGTACGTACCTATGCCAATGTTCTTCGTGCGAGTCCAGGGTCTGATCCGTATTCAAGAGTTGGAAATATGGAAGGAGATGATAATGTTTGAGTGTTTCGTATCGACTCTCGCGATTGATTGATAGAGTAACCGGCAGAGGGTGTCGAGAGTCAAGACTTGGATCGCGAAGGACTAAACTAGGTGGCCGCGGCCTGAAGTCTCCGTAGTAGTCAAGGCAGACCCAGTGACCTGCCGGCAACGATGCCTTCCAGATCTGTAACCTGAGCTCGACAAGTAACCTCTGGAAGTTGGAGAACTTCTGGAGGCCCCAGATGTCGCCGGAAGGAAACTCTTGACCATGAAATGGTAACCAGAAGAGGTCAAAAAGGCGGAAACTGTCTTCGCGTCGTTCCGGTTGTAAAAGAGCCATCTGCTGAGCGGTTAGAATCTGGAGGCTAGGTTGAGGTTGATTCTAGGGATAGGGGTCTGAGATAGGAATTGCAATGTTCTAAAACCCATAGAACTTTGTAATGCTAAAGATGAAATCGGTTGTAGGGGAATTTGTTGAGGAAAGGGACACGGTAATAGAATTGGTTATACAACGGGAAGGAACTCTCTTAGAAGGAAGATAGGAACTATATCGAACGAATACTATTGGATGAGAGTGTAATTATGAATTCTGCACCGGACGATATGGACGTAGCTAAAGATCGAGAGAATGGTCAAAATGAAAGACGTTCATACGCAGTCGTCAATCGGCCTAAAGTTTCAGTGATTACCGTCGCTTGAGGAAATGACGACTCAGGTTAGCGCTCGAACGTACAGTACGAGCATTCGTGGAACATTGATTGTACTCCTCGTTGAGAGAATTCTATGAAGTTCGACACATTTTCTCAAGCTCTCAGCATCCTCGAATATTCAACACCTTGTTTTGCAAGTTGTCGACCTTGACGGACATTGGAGGTGTTTGAATCGGATCAGATCCACGACTTCACTGTGTTCTGAGAAGTGCGCGATCAGTGGAGAAACAGCCACGATCTGGAGAGCTTCTCGGTATCGCTTTCCACTCCCAGAGGCCCCAAAAAGAAAGTACAGCTCCAAGTCACTGGCATGGGAGCACTCAAACTCACTGCGAGGGCATTGTCGCAAAGACAAGTCCCCTTACATGCGCAGCGGGGTGCGACTGTGTACTTTCAATCACGACGAACGAAATCTTCGCAACATGATCCTTCGAAGAATCAATCTCTCCCGTCCGCCAGCTTCAAAGACCTCGGGGCGAGCCGAACTGTAAAGATTGTGGTGATCTCATTTCTGGCAATTGCTGGGACATTGGAAACGATTGCCTGGACGAAGTTCCTGTGGATGAAGTTTGGAGCTTCGGCGGAAGGCGGCAACGATTCCGACACGAAGGAATGAACGAAAGGACGGCATCGAACGCTGCAACGAAGATGGGAGAACTATCGCAGGACGGTGGAAGCGCGCTTGGGATCTGAGTCGCACTATGGAAATGTGGGATGGAGGGGTTGACTCCTCTCTGTTATGTTGTGTTGTATTTTGAGGGCAGGAAGGGAACTTTCTCGGCCTTTCCTTCCGGTAGAACGCGTGGAATGTTGTGGGCGATGAGTCCCTCTCATGTATTATACCAAACCCCTTCAATCTCCTCAAGTGGGCAGCTTCGAAAGGTCACTATTCGTTCCATGCAATCCTGTTTCCAGTACCTCAGGTTTAAAAAGTCCTGAATTAATTATCGGGTGAGCAGGTAGTGGTGGTAGCTGCCGTTCCTCCGTTCAACGAAGAATGTTCGTTCACAACTAAGCGAATCACGATGTCAACCTCGTAAACTCTTATATGTTCCTCAACAGATTATTCGATTCGGGAGCTGGAAATAGAATGAGGAGGGGCCATCGTGGGCCTTCTGGATTCGATGCGCTAAGCTAGATTCGGATGAGGTTGGGGAAGTCCGACCGGTTTCACAACTCGCGAACTGCAATTGTCAACCATCACGACACTCGGAGTACCGAACTTTGCGATGTCTCTGACAGTCCGTGCAGATTAGGTGAGGTGCATACTCCGCATGCAGCTCGCATGGTACCTTTTCTTGGAATATATAGGACGCGTCGTCCTTGTGGCGCTTTAATTGAGTTAGGCACTTCTTTTGACTCAAGGCTGTCCGCTATTCCGTCTCCAATCTTACCATTTGTCTTGCTTCATTCCAAGCGTGGCTTTCAAATTTCATCTCATTTGGGTTCAAATTCAAGCAGTAGCACTTTCAGACTCGCCAAGATGATGGGATTATGGAATGGTCTGGGCTTGGGATTGGGGAAGAGAAGCTTCGTGAGCAATGATGGCGGTGGAGATGCATCACAGAAACCCGTGAGGAATTGGCGAATGGGAAAGCAGGCATATGAAGCGAAGATGGCGCATCATGCGGGAATGAAGCAGCTCTGGGAGACGAAATGGAGATTTCCAGTGAGAAACACTTCAAAAAGAGAAGTATCTTTCAAACTCTGACTTGGTTACAGTGCACAATTAGCGTATATCCATTTCACGACGGCAAATTTGAAGACTTTGAACCCGTCTTCTTGGGAATGATTGAGGTGAAGCCTTCCTTTCTTCTTGAAAGACAGAAAACTGATCTCATATGCAGAAAAACATCAACGACGGCACCAGTCCAGAATACACCAAAGCATTCTTCCCCATCGCAGCCTCACTAACCAAACAAGGCGATGAACTCGTCTCCACAGACCCCGCCAAAGCTAGTGACCTCTACCTCCGAGCAGCCTGTCTTTACCGTATCGCTCGCTTCCCTTACATTGGCTCCTTTCCAACCATCAATGACATCACGAAATGGGAAGCTTGGGAGCTCCAGAAGGCAGTGTATATGAAAGCTGCAAAGACGTGGGAGCAACCCATCACGGAAGTCATTATCCCGCATACGCATAAGGCGGGTGAAGATAGATCTGATATCCCAGCTTATATCCGGATGCCGAAAGCTCAAGAAGGAGTTGAGAAAGTCCCAGCTGTGCTACTGATGACGGGTCTGGATGGTTATCGACCAGATAACACTGTCAGGACCGAGGAGTTCATCACGAGAGGTTGGGCATCGGTCGTAGTCGAGATCCCAGGAACGGCTGATTGTCCGAGCGATGCGTCAGATCCCGAGAGCAGTGAGAGGCTATGGGACAGTGTTTTAGAGTGGATGGAGAAAGATGGAAGATTTGATATGAAGAAGGTGTTGGTTTGGGGTCTGAGTTCGGGTGGTTATCATGCTGTGAGAATTGCGCACACGCATAAAGATCGCTTGATCGGCTCGATTGCACAGGGTGCTGGTGTGCATGAATTCTTTGACAGAGAGTGGATCGAGAAGGCGGATGGTCACGAGTATCCCTTCCTGTGAGTGCATCTGAAATCCATGGGAGTCTAATCTGACGGTATTATAGGCTGAGCCCAGCAATGGCGTTGAAGCACGGATACAAGCATGTTGACGATTACAAGAAGGGTGTTCAGAAGAAGTTCTCGTTGCTTGAGTCTGGGCTTTTGGACAAACCTTCAACGAGGTTACTGTTGATCAATGTGAGTGGACTTCGTTGCGATGCTTGGACGAACTGACAGAAACAGGGAACGCACGATGGACTGATGCCAATCGAAGACATGATGCTCCTCTTCGAGCACGGCAGTCCAAAAGAAGCGAGGTAGGATAAGAATTCCCCACACTTTGTACTGTACTGATTCTGTCACAGATTCTTCGACAAAGCTTTACACATGGGATATCCAATGGCTAATGCATCAGTTTATCCTTGGATGGAGAGTGTGATGAAGGGATGAAGCGTTTTTGGTGCCTCAAGCGCGGAAAGCATAGCATAATTAATACCAAAGCCTTTTTGCATTCCCCTAGGTTTGGATCGATGGGCAGCTGTTCGAGATACTTTATACGTGATACGAGTCCACTCAAATGATTCTGGGGAAGTGAGACACGATGAAGCCATGCAGGAAGCACTGACCTCCATCCAGAGTGCTGGGATTTGTGATGTTGGTGGCATCGAGTAACTTCGATGCTGATTGGTTTAGCGAGCGAGGATGTCTCGCGTCCCCTCTTTTGCTCTACGGCGTGCATATGCATAGTAGATCTTGTTTGGACAATCTGGATATGTCGGTTGAGCTGTTGGTGGAGTGTTTGACCTTGCGTTGAAAAATTATTAGTTCGAGGATCGTTGCAACCCCTCACACCTAGAATCCATGCTTAGATAGATGCATCATTCACAAAGACCATCGCCATTTTTGATGATCAAGGTTGGATCACCGCAAATAGAGGAGAGAAATGACATATCTATTGCTTGTGTCGAAATAATTTGACAAAGGTCGAACTGATTGAGTATTGAGTTACAAGTCGAGGTGGTTGTCGGTAAGTCTTTTTCAAGTCTCGTGTAACACAAGGCGGGAAGGGATTGTGTATTCTGACACATTACGAGCCACTGCGGATAATTTAGTTGAAATGTATGATCAGCTACGAGAGTAACTTACATGTTGGATGTAACATTGAAGTGCTGTGCATCGAAGATGGCCGGCTTGCTCAGAGTTTGTTTTCTGGCTTCTGTGGCTTGTCATGAGCCTTTTGTGGATGTAGCCTTGAGAATATTGAGAGCAAGAAGCGAAGAGAGAACAGCATTGCGTTGTACAAGAAATGCAAGGCGGTTCCTCCCTGTTGTAACTTGTCAAGAAAGTGACAAAGCAGAGCAACAAAGCCAGTGGCGTTAGGAAGAGGACTTTGCTGCGGCTCAGCAACACATCCAAACCATTCGACTCCAAAGCAGGAATTCAATATCTGACAAATACTGCCGCCTCTTCAGAAGCGGTAACTTAAGGACGTCAATTGCATATTGTAGAAAAGTAAAAATGAGACAAAAGCAATTTACTTTCCATTCACTCAACCACCCCCTAGCCCTAGCCCTCTTCACCTCCTTATGATGTCCCAATTAAGGCGCCATTCGCTTCGAATAGCACTACGTTGGTCGCCGACGAACTGCCGTCGGCCACGATAAATAGCTGCGTGAAACCGTGAAAGAATTTTCTTCCTCTTCATACCCTCTTTCCCCAAACCTCAAAACCTCTTTGAACTTCTACCACAACAGCATTCAAGATGCTTCCCACCATGAAGACCGTTCTAGTTCTCTTTGCAACTACCCTCATTGGTAAGTCTCTTGCAGACGATGCCAATCAGGGTTCAGTCGCCCCAACCTGCACCAATATCGTGATTCCTGTCACGGTCTCGGCCAACAATGTTGTTCTCCCTGCCACCACGCCTCCTGTTCTTCAGAAGGTTTCTGGTACCTACAACATTGCTGCCCGTTACTGCGAGCCCCAGACCGATATTGCGTCGCGTCGTGACACTCTTCAATTCTTGGTCCATGGCATCACCTACACTCGCAACTGTAAGTCCGATCTCGGCCGCCCCTGACCGCGACTAACATGGCCACAGACTGGTCTGGTGGTGGCGATCCAACTTTGATTTTCGGTCAAGGCGGTCCTTACGGTGGCAACCTGTACAGCTGGGTCAACTTTGCCTCCGCTCAAGGATATCCAACTCTCTCCATTGATCGCCTTGGCAATGGTCTCTCCGATCGTAAGTGATTCCGTTCTTGCAACCACTTTCCCTCGACGCGTCGTGTCGAAGTGAATCTGGCTAACAATTTGTCTTCACAGACCCTGATCCGCTCTCGGTCCTCCAAACCCCTCTCCAAGTCGAGGTCACCCATCAACTTATTGCCAAGGCTCGTGCTGGCACTCTTTCAGGTCCGGCCAACCGTTCCTTCAACAAGATCATCTATGTTGGCCACAGCTTTGGTTCTGTCCTCGGCAACGCATTAAACACCAAATGTAAGTTCAACATCCCATTCCAACCCATCAATCACTTTCCCATCTCCTTTCAATATCCTTTCTAAAGTTCTTCGACAAAGACCTCTCCGTCAACTGCACACTCCACACTTCTCATTCAATTCCACCTCCTCACTCAACAAGATCTCTCTCTCTTCAACAAGCATTGCACCTCCCTCTCTCCCCCCTCTCTCTTCAAGTACCAGACTAACATCTTCTTTTCCCAGATCCGGCCGACGTTGACGCAACCATCCTCACCGGCCTAACCAGCATCTACAACATTCCCTTCCTCATCCCCTTCATTGAAGGTGTCCATCCGGCTGCTACAGTCAACCCTTCCAAGTGGGGCAGCTTGCCACAAGGCTATGTCACACTCAGCAACCAGACCCTCTTCGAACAGGCATTCTACTATCCTCCTTTCTTTGACCAAACTTTCGTCGACCTCGACTTCCAGAACCGTGGTACTGCGGGCATGGGTGAGATTGACACTGCGCTCATCTTCCCCCCTCAAGTCGCTACCAATTACAAGAACCCCGTTCTTGACATTACTGGTAAGTCTTCAACCTCTTCTTCTTCTTCTTCTTCTTCTTCTTCTTCTTCCCAGTTGGTCTGCTGCCTTTGCCGATTTCGACTCGTGAGGGCCCGCAATGAAAGAAACATACTGACTCTATCTCTAAACAGGTCAGCACGATGCTATCTTCTGCACCGGTGCTGATCCATTAAGCTCCACCAAGCCGTACCCAACCTTCGACTGCGGCAGTGGTTCAACCGCTTCGCTGTGGGAGACCAAGAGTTTGTACCCCAACGCAAACTTCCAGACTTCCGCTCCGACCGACGCTGGCCATTGCTGGCAGTTCCACTATCAGGCATTGTCATACTTTGGCGTTGCTCACAATTGGTTGAACTACAACGATTTCTGAACTCGGATCTGATTCATGCGCACATGTATGCTTCATTCTCTCTCTTTCGGCGCATTGGGATAGATTGGTAGACAGACAATGTTTGCAAACAGAGGAGTTTATGGCGTGATCTTATCGGAAGTGCGTGCTGGGAATGGTAGTAGATACTTGCATTTTGCTGGCTGGAGTTGATCACGGGCTGTGATGGCGTAGATTAGCAATGCAACCGTAACCAAAAACAAGAATGATAAACTAAATACATGTGAATGTAACTTACTGACCTCATTCCTCGATACTCTTCCACTTGAAGGAGGAAGTCAGCCTTTTCAATATGCCATCCCTTCTTGGGATGCCTTGGCTTCTGCCAACCAAGATCATCACGTTAGACTACACGCAATGGCTTCACCCAATTTTACCAAGCTATTTGAGAAGATCAGGTTTAGAGGCAGTTGGTAATTTGACTTTTGATGAGGAATCGACTTGGATTTCACTAAGCAAAAAGCAAGGCAAGGAAGGAAAGCACGATGAGACGGAGATGTCAGTCAGCAATTAACAAGCAGAATGCAAAACATGTCTAAATCACTTAGCAGCAAAAAGACAACAGACGAGAAAGAATGTACACTGATTGCCTACGTTCGTAGCTCTCCGGCTACCGACAGCATGAAAGCGTCGTAGGAAAGCCCATACGCAGACGCCTCATGAACCAGCTTCAGCCGAAGCACCAACCAGCCATACCAGAAATGCAATAACCAACACCTCCCAATGCAATGTCTGCTCCTTATGTCTGTATTTCCAGCGCAAGTACATACTATCGCTGACTCGCACCCGATGTTCGTCGCGCCGGAGGCATCTGAATATTGAAATTACTCGCTCGTCTCGCAGCCACAGTTGCCATTCCGATGCCCAAACCATCAGCCTCGCCTTCGCCAGGTGGTGGTATCTCTTCGTACAACCCAGGGTGACCGGGAGGAAGCTTTTGTGCGCCATATCCGACGACTTTGAAGATATTAACCGTGCCGTTGTTGGTTGCATTCATCAACTGTTCTCGCAATCGTCGACGGTGATATTCTTTTTCGATAGGTACGTGGACTAAAGGTGGGACAACGGGTTGAGGATCCCAGTTCGAAAGACCATGCATGACTGCCGTGAGCTCTTCGTCAGAATCGACAGGACCATTGCCTTCTTCTTCGTCTTCGAGAGGGGCATTTGCGTCAATGGCAGCTTCTACGGAAGGGTTAGTGAAGTTAACGTAGAGGAGAGGGAATACGTACTTTGCTGCTTGGCTTGATTCTTCTTCTGATATGCAGCGAGTAGCATGTCGTATGGTAGTGATCGTCCTGGAACAGCTCTTTTGGCGCCCATAGAATGACTTTTGCAAGTTAGAGATCGTGCGCAAGGGACGCCGTCCTTCATGACTCCGCACTGCCGTTCAACATCAACGGGCCCTGGACGTGGTTAGCTTGGGACAACCAGAAAGATCTGACTTGAGCAACATTTCAACGGAATAAGCCAGACCATTTCCAATCCTCCTTCAGCCGACTTGATAAGAAATGATGATGATATAGTGATACTTGAAGAATAACAATAATAATGCAACAACGATCTCTCCTCCTTCCCTCGAGGCTGAACCATTAGGAAGGTGCAGCCCGCGCTGGAAGTCATGAAGGAGGGGAATTAGGCATAACAGGAATAGACGGCTTGGATAATTTGGAAATAGATCTGGTGATTATACCTCTCGCTTTCGGAACCTTGGGTTTTGGTTCCTCTTTCTTCTTTTTCTGCTTGGGACCTTTCTCTGCATCTCCATCAGCCTTGCGCTTTTTACCCTTCTTCGAGTCATCAACATCGACTTTCTTCCCCGCACTCTTTTTTGCACTCTTCAAGCCACCGGGACCTTTTTTCTCTGGTGGTGGTTCCTCCTCGTTATTGTCCTCGTCATCCTCCATCTTCGTATCTCCTTCTTCATCCTTGTCGTTCTCTTTCTTCTCTTCGCGCTTCTCCCGCTCCCTGGCTTCTTTCGCTTCCTTCTTTTTCTTCAGCTTTTCTAACTTCGCTTTCTGGCATTCCTTGCTATGTTTTGGAAAAGCGGTCGTGAGGAAAGCCTTCTTGCAGGTATTACATTTGACCCTATCTACCGGATCCTCCAGCGGTCTCCCCGTCTCAAAAGAGTCGCGCAAAGATTCATCCACGGGATTGGCAATAGGACCTGGAGAAGGAGCAGCAGAGTTCGTTGAGGGGGTATCAGCGCCTTTCTTCTTATCTGCAGAAACCATTAGCCATAGCCATTGCCACGGTCGCATTGGCGCTACCACGACTCACCTTCTACCACGCTCCCATGGCGCCAACTTCCTGCTTTGTCAACTTTGGGCAGAGTCTTCTTCAGCTTGAGACCATTGGGCTTGTCCTTGGCGTTATTGTTGTCCTTCTTGGGCGCTACCTTGATAGTCGACTCATCGTCGCTGGGTGGCGCAGCTGGAACATTTATTAGCACCATGACCTCTGAAGAAGCCGGGCGCATACTCTTGCTATCCTTTGCAGAGGTCGTCATGATTCTTGGGATGGAGAGAGAGGCGGAGAAGGGGTGAAGCTTGGGCGAGGTGATGTTAGGGTTTCGTGATCTTGATCGCGTGAGGCGAGGCTGACGTTTGGAGCCGAGTTTTACCCGTTCAGCCTGGTTAGTATTCGAACTCGTATGGTAGACTTTATATTGTCCCTATGTCGAGAATAAAGAGATCACAATATTGTTGGGGACAGCTGAGTTTAGCTGCATCATTGTTGTTGGCTGACAGCTACTGTAGGCAGAAGGTGCGACGCGAAGCGAGAAGAGCTTTTGCAATGATCACGTTTGTGCAGATTTTCTAGCCTTAACTTATTACAAGATTGGATTCATGTCGTCTGTTGCAGTTGCAGAAGGTTGCTACTGCGTATGTATGACCAGGAAGACGAATGAAGAAGGTTGAATTGTAAGGCTAGCTTTTGCTCTATTCTCTTGAACTCCAAAGCCCCTTCTTTGAAATGGACCTCTTTTCTAGCTAAAACTGCAAAACTTCTATGTAAGGCTTTTTTAATTAAAAATTTTCGTCTCTTAAGTCTAATCGAGCACTCTTCACTTCTTCTTAACTACCTTAGGTATTTCCCCAAGAAACATAAAGCTCAACAAGCTAACAACCGCACACATCCCCGCAACAACAGCGTTCATATTCCCATACCCAATCCTCTCCCTCAATCCTCCAGATACTAGTGGACCAAGCGTCAATCCAGCACTAAACACCATGGCATTGATCGCATAGAGTTGCGCATATGGCCCGTCCTCGCCAAAGAACTCTTTGTTTGCTGAATAGTATTGTTCCACCACATAACTGGCTTCCACAATGCTTGCTGCTGAGATCACTGCAAGACCAACTCCAGAAAGGCCAAGGAAGACGCAAAGTTTGGCGATCTCTACTGTGCCCCCTGATTGAGGAATTCGCAAAAGAATCAGAGGCAACATGAGATATCCGAAACCAAGTCCAGCAGCGAGTCTTGCACCGTACTTGTCGACACCATTGCCACACAGAGGGCCGAGAACAAGGTACGGTAGTAAGAGAGGTATAAACAACAATCCTGCCTTCAGAGAGTCGAAGCCAAATAGGTCCTGTGCTTCAGTTGGGATTGTGGTATCGAAGACAGCAATGAGAGTTGCTTGTGCGAATGCAACAAGCTCGGCGGTGAGGAGACGTTTGTTCCCCAGACAGTACAGAATGGGGAACTTTCGAATCCAAGAAGGCTGATCTTCTCGAATCTTCCATTTCTCGAGGTTTTCGTCCCTGGTCTGACCATTTGACAGTAAGGGTGTAATTTCGTTGGCTTCCTCGTCCGGATTGTCATCTTCGTCGTTGTCCTCGTCGTATCCGTACTTTTTCGCAGTCTTCTTCTCGATGACTGCAAGCCGCATAGCGAAATCGATCGTGAGAAGTCCAAAGCCCATCCCAAATACAGCTCCAGGACCAGCTTTCTTGTAGACCACACCTCCAAATACGGGAGCAGCAAGCTCACCCACGCTGATGAAACTAAAGACACTCCCAATTGTCACACCCAACTTATCACTGCCCACCGTGTCCATAACCATCGCCAGACCAACTGTCCATACTACCGCTCCGCTGATCCCCTGTAAAATTCGGGCCAAGATCAATACTCCAATGGTTTGGCCTAGGTACAGTAGGATAGTGCTGGCAAGCAACGAGAATAATCCTACGAGGAATGGGAGTTGTCGAGCAGGCAATTTGTCTGCGATGATTCCGGCTGGGATCGAGAACAATACAGATGCTCCGGCAAAGCACGCGAGCAGAGCTGAGGTATATTTCTGGATGTCAGAATGCGGAATATTGAGGCGTTCACTGAGGATAAAAGGGAGGATCGGAACGATGAGACCGTAAAGGAAGAGGTCGGTGAAGAGAGCTATCCCGACTGTTGATATGATGAAAAGCTTGTTGGATCTCCATTTCAGACCTGGTGGAGGTCGAGAATAATCCGTCGCCATGTGATGGCGGGGAAGAGGGGCAATTGACGCTGGAGAGGGGTAGAAATCAGACGCGAAGAAATAATCTCTGATGTCTCATTAAATCAACAACTAACGACGCCAATTGATGCCAATGGAAGTCCCAAATGTTCCCAGATTTATATGCCATCATCGGCGGGAACTATCCGCCGCAAGGCTCGGAAACCTCAATCAAGCTTCTCCGAATGAGTCAGGCCGACAGGCAAGAAAATTATGCCTGCGCCCGCGTATCAACGGCCTATCATGTGAACGCGCGATAAATTAGACAGCGCACATTGGCTGGTTGCATGCAGGTTCGATGCCAAGAATCCTAGATGGCTAGCAACTGCTGCGGGACAATCGTCACCAATACTACTCTGGGGAAAGACTGAGGAAAACACTGCATTCTGGTGTAAAAGGTAGGTAGGATACCAATACCTGTGCACCCTGCCTTGTTTTTATCATTTTATTGCTTTTTATTCCATCATAACAACTCTCACTCTCACCGAGCCAAGTAGCTCCAGCTCTGACATCGAGCTTCAACCTCCCTCTACCCCTTACTTTCCAAACAACAAGCGAGCTTCGAGTCTAGAAGCTGGACCTCGACGTGAGACTGGGAGTCAACAAAGGCTTGGAGTCTCCGGTGTTGAAGCTATCTGACAAGATGCCGTTCCTCTAGATACTGCTGTGGAAGCTCGTTAGACATGGCATTCTCCACGGATAAACATGTACCGAGTCTTTGCAACGTTCTGGTCTTTTCTTGTTGTTGGCATGAATGATGGATCATATGGCGTATGTCTCTCCTCCCAAGTACTCTCATTTAAATGCTGATTTCAAACAGGCTTTGGTCACATGTATGAACTCCTTCTCTTCTTGGCTGGAACAGGGCTTTGACTTCCCGCAGCTTGAAAAGTATTACAATCTCAGTTATACAATCGTTTCTCTTATCTTCCTCTCACCCTTCGTCGACTACTCACTCTCCTCCATCCTCAACAACTATGTTCGCATCCGTCTCGGCCAACGAGGTGTCGCCATTATCGGCCCAACTTGCCACCTCCTCTCTTACATCGTCATCGCCGTTCATCCTCCCTATCCGGTGCTTGTCGTGATGTACATCTTCGGTGAGAACATTCTCCTTCCTTTCTTCTTTGTCGTTCAATGGAAATGACTGACTTCTCATCTAGTTGGCTTCGGAAATGGCTTCATTGATGCTGCATGGTGTGCTTGGATTGGAGACATGGCCAACGCAAACGAAGTCCAAGGATTCCTACAAGCGTGTTTTGCGCTGGGGGCTACTGTTGCTCCTCTTATAGCCACTGATCTCATCTCATCTGGAGGCTTGGGATGGTACTCATTCAACTACATCATGGTATCTCTTCCCTTTCCTTCCCTTTACCGTTTATTCCATGCCGAACAATGAAAATAGATTGCAACATCAGCACTCGAACTCCTCACATCAGCCATCACCTTCTGGAAACAGACAGGCGCCATCTACGCTGTTGAAACCCCTCATGATCCATCTTCATCTACTGGTCGAACGAGAGAAGCATTGAAGAACAAACTAACCTGGATCTTCGCCCTCTTCATCTTCGGGTATATGGGTGCAGAGATCTCATTGGGTGGTTGGATTGTGACATTCATGACAAATAGTAAACAACTCTCACTCTCCTTCATGACCATTGGTCCTTTACCATCATGTTTCGTACTGGTTCCAGACGTATCTCCCTACTCTTTCCCACCTATATCCTAACCAACACTCTCGCTTCCCCTTTCCTCTTTTCCGAAAACCCTCAACACTTGTGCCAAGTCGCTAGTCTCATTCAACCCCCCCAGTCCGACACGCAAACGCCTTCGCGTCCAGCTTAACTCCTACCGGATTCTGGGCTGGCATGACCTTCGCCCGCCTTTCACTCTCCTTCCTTACCGCTCGTCTCGGCGAGTACCGCTCCGTAATCCTCTACCTCACCCTCGCCTCCATCCCCGAACTCATCTTCTGGCTCGTACCCAACCCGGTCATCTCAGCCATAGCAGTAGCATTCATAGGACTCTTCCTCGGCCCCATCTTCCCGACAGTAATCGTGCTTGTTGCAAAGCTGTTACCGAAGAGTTTGCACGTTGGGGCGATTGGGTTTGCGACTGCGTTTGGTGGTTCGGGTACCTCGCCGCCTTTCATCTTGAGGCTTCTTCTTTGTAGTTCAAATCCATCTATCTATCCATCAATCGAATTCTTGCCCTTTCCAAGCCCTCTCCTGGAGAGTTTCTGCTTTCTTCGCTTTTTGGAGGGTTTGCTCCTCTGAAGTCATGAAGACTAATAAGACGTATAGGAGGAGCGATCTTCCCATTCGTAGGGGGGAGTTACGGCCCCTAAACAAAGACCCGAACTAGAAATACCTTATCACACCATCGCATTGCATCACGTGATATGGTTGATGCAGAGAGGAGAGAGATGATGATTTCGAAATGGCTGGGCGAAGAGAGAAGAAATCGTCGCGATGAAAACAACGGCAAAGCATGTGAGCCTGAATTAAAGAGAGAAGGATGCTGGTATGAAAAGGGATGAATCGGCAAGGCGGAATGAAGTAATGATGATAGATCTTGATCCTAGCACATTGTAGGGTGTGCTAGAACTAGTGGGAGTGAGACATTGAATACATGTATTGCGATGGTCTGTCGACCGTAAGACAATCTAAGAAGTTGCTGAATTGACTGTCGCAGAATGCACGTTGGCGTATGCTTTGGCAACCCGTTATCCTCTACGAAACGTCCTTGAAGTTGCTGTACATTCGAGGTCGTTAAGTTCGGAGTATTCTACGAGTTCTTACAACTCCTGGTGCTAGCAAGATTTATACTTGTGATGGAAATGGAAATAGAGCACTTGCTATCGGCGTAGCCACCAAGCTATCAAAGAAATCAGCAAGATGTACAGATGAAATGTTCATAATTTTGCTACACATGCTGTGCTATGCATAAGCTATTGCAGCCCTATCTCTAACTACGATATCGCTGGATCAAAGCTATCCTTTCAATGAGACCAACTGCTCATGCAACTGGCACAAAAGCGCTCATGCCTCGCATCCAATTCAAACTCGAACCAATCGATTCCATACACACCAGTCCTGTCCTGCAAGCACCTGTATACACAAACATATGTTTCCTTCCAAGCTGATATCACATCGCTGGTTTACATATCACGAGGTCTGTTTGTCGGCCGAAATGAATCGCGGCGAGTCACACCAAACTCCTTTTCCCATAACCACAAATCTTCATTTCATACAATCCGAACAAAGAGAAATCTGCATGAGCAGTACAAGCTTGCATTTCGCAACCAATCATCTCTGGATTCTGATTAGCGACATAGTCCCTCCGCTGGTGTGGAAATCAACGTACGCGTCCCCGTCGACTATTGATTTGTTGCTCCTGTTGCATCCCATATCCCATGCCCTGCATGCCCATACCAGCAAATCCATATGTACCCATTCCCATGTTACCAAAGCCTGGAGGACCAAAGGAGTTCTGGCCAAGCATCGAGTTGGGGTTGATTTGCGGTTGGGGTGGTTGGATGGGGCTGGCGTTTTGAAGTCCTTGATTTCGATAGTTGTCTACAGAGGGACTGCCACTGCTGTAACCGAAGCCTGATTGCATGCTCGGGTAGAAGTTGTTCATGGGAGGTGCAGCTCGTGCGAGGAGTTGCTGTTGATATTGGAGTTGTTGCATGTTGATCGGGGGAATTTGTACGTTGGCTGGGTTGAAGATTGGAGTCTGGAGACCATACGTTGGGAAAGGGCCGAGGTTGGAGTCCATGCTGTCAGTTCGTTGCATACCCATACCCATATCAAAAGCAGGTTGCTGGATCTGGGGGAAGAACTGGTTGTTTCCGTACTGTGGAGGAATGTGGCCATTAACTTGGCTGTGATTCGATCCAGGCCTTGGTCGCTCATTCGAGTGGCCATTGGGAGCGTGATCACGACTGGGTCCAGCACTGCCGTTTCGAGTGGACAGTCCTACCTCATCCATCAGTCGCTTGTAGCCTTGAGGAGGTTGAGCCTTGAGCCGTAGAAGAACGTTCCTGACGTTCTCAACAACTTGGGATCGGATGCTCTCGTCGAAGAAGGGTGTCGTTAGGACCTTGAAGATGAGAGTGGCTCCACAAGCATGATCAGACAGGATAGCCTCGAGGGTCTCGTCGTTGGGAGAGAAGAACAAAGCTTGAAGGATTGTATCTCTAGCGTCCGATTCTAGCTTCTGGTTGATGACCTTCAGAACGGTGAGATATGCAACTTTATGAGTACAGAGATGGACAAGGTTCGGGACGAGTTGAGGTGCCAAGACGGAACGTCGTTGAGGGAATGTGCATGTGTCAAGGAACCAGGTGAGCAAGAGAGCACCGTTAGCGTTTGTAGCGAGCTGTACACTGTGGAGAGCGATGGCAGCTGCAAGCATTCTTTGCTGCTCCTTGGTAGAGTGGTGGCTCTCTAGACAAGCTCGCATGGCTCGGGCACCATATCGTCCTTGAGCAATCTCCCACATTTGGCTGAGCATTGCCTCGAAGATGAAGTCATTGAATGGCGAGCCGAACTTCAAGCAGCATTGAAGAACATAGTTTCCGTACTGATCCAAAAACAGTGGGACTGTGTAAGCGCGCAGGTTTTGGACGATCATACCCATCTGCTTTGGCGTTGAAACACAGTCTATAATCTTCTGTGCTGCCCATGTTCCATTCTTGTGGATGCCAATCTCCGACATATGAGGGGCGATTTCAGTCAACATGGCGTCTCTCATATCATCTGAGCAATGCTCGAAAAGCTTTTGGACAACAGTGTTTCCAAGATAATCAGACGAAAGCTCTGCAATCTCTGGAAGCATATCTGCTGCGATATTCTCAATCTCAGTAGGCGACCAGCTTTGGTTGTCAATTCGTTTTCTGATATCACGAAGCTTGGGAGCATCATGGAGTCTGTTGTGTGACGGCTCTTGAATAGCTGGGATCTCCGATTGGAAGCCATCGTATGAAATGGCGGCATCCAAGCTACGAGTAATCTTGACCTTATCATCGTTCGTCGCACCAAATTCTCCCACGATGCTCAAGATATCAGACTTCATATCTCGAAGGGCTGGAATAGTCAAAGGAGCGGTTCCAGGTCTGGAGATGACACCTGGACTAGCGCCATTGGCATCACCATTCGTCCCATTCGTCCCATTCTCACCACTCTTCATGAATGGGTCTGGGCTGGGCGATGGGAAGGTACCATCATGGCCGGGAGTCCCTGAGGGGGAAGGAGGCTTGGCAAAGTTGATACGGACAGGTCCAGCTCCCGGGAATATCTCCTTTCCATTCATCATTGCCTTTGCAGAGATGGCGCTTTCCAGTCGTTCGAAGTTCACGAAGCCACAGTTCTTATGTGTGAGCACGCGAGCTGAGATGATTGGCCCATGTTGCTTAAACATCTCCATCAGAGTTGAAACGGTGGTCGAGGAAGGAATGCTACCGAGCCATAAAGCTCTAGTTGGTCCTTCAAGATTATCATCAGGGTTGAGATGACCATCGGTCCGGCTAGTGGATCTGCCCATGGACATGGCAGCAACTGCGGCTGGAAGATCATCATATTCTCGAGACTCTGCCATTCCCAAATCCGCTGCGTTAATGCTGCTGTCGAGTCTGGATCCTGTAGGGTAGAATTGCTTCATCATTCTTGAAGTTGGTGACTCGAGAACGCCTGCAGTTCTGGCTCTGGGTCTGTTGGAGGAAGCCTGGTTAGCAAAGGCCTGGACTGCCAAATTATGCTGTTGGATGGCGGCATTCGTAGCAGCGAGTTGCATATGCAATTGGGCCTGCTGAGCTTCATATGGGGTGAGGTTTCCAGTCCCATATTCTTCCTCCTCATCCTCAGCGTACTTCTCCTTCGCGTTGACGGAATATGATCGGAATCTGTTGGCCTTGCTGATGTCTGCGATATTTGCAAGGAACGGATTTGCCAATTGTGCTCGAGGAGGTTGTGGAGTATCTGCTAAGCCAAGGTAGTCCAATGTTCGCATCTGCATATCATTGTCTCCGTTTCCTTCTCGAGAGAATGACGATTGTGCGGGCGAGCTTGGCTGGTTCGATCCCTGACTGGCGATACTAGCCAGAGTTGACGTTCGCTCTCGACCTGAAGCCCAGCTTGTGGAAAATACAGAAGGTCCGAACGGTCCGGCGACCGAGTATTGGCTTCGTTGCGGCATCGATCCAGCTCTCAATCTCGACAGCAGAGCAGAGTTGCTAGCATTAGAAGCATTAGAAGTATTAGATACACCGTGATCACCAATCTCGCCGATGGATGATGGGGAGGGCGATTTAAATGGACTTGGCGATGGTGTTGGCCTAGAAGTTTTGGCTACGAGTGTAGGAAGAGCGCCGAGACCATTGGTCACACCTCCTGGGGAGAAACGGGATGGAACAGTCCCCGCTCGTGCTCTTCTTGCAGTTGATGGCAGGCTCTCGGGTGTCGGAAGGTGTGAAAAGTCTGGGAAGCCATCGGTTGGCGATTCGGGGATGTTTTCGCGGAGTGGTGTGGAGTTGCCGCTGGTGGGTGGTCCCCAGACATTAACTGGCAGACCTTCTTGAGCTTGGATTTCTCGTGCTCTGTGCAAATTAGTAAGTGGATGGATGGAGTACAGCTTGTAGGATATGCCTACCTCTTGGAGAACAATCTGCTTGCACCGCCTCCCAGCTCGTGCGATGGAGAACCAGCCCCCGATCGCGTGTTGCTGGCCATCTTACCTGCAGAATTCAATCCACCCGATAATCCGAAGGGCGATCGTAATGCACTTCCGCTGGAAGGTTCTGTAGGTGAAGTGTTGGCGGTAGAAGACCCTGAACGCGGCAGACTCGTGGCTGGAGTTGGGAGATAGCCTAGTGTGAGGTGTTCAGATCTTGCAGATGACATTATAGATTATCGTCCACCGAATATCCCTCGTATCTGGCACGAGAGTTGGTAGGAAGGTGTATTCGAATATATCGTTGCGTCAAGTTCCCTATGCTCCGAAGCCGATTGCGAAGCCAATGACGAAATGCGACCAGCTCGAGATGCGTCAGCAGTGGAGCGTCGAATCTCTCGAGTCGGAGACGAAGAAATCAGGACGGCGAAACTTGGAGAAAAAATTCGTATCTCGGACCGCGGCGCCTTGGGATGGTTGAGAAGAAAGGATCGTGGTGGCAGATTCGAGGAAGGTTGGGAAATTTTTTCTGTTCGCGGACGCAGACGAAGAGCGGATCTATTAAAAAGTTGCGTGCTTCTGGCGAGCCAAATCGATGGCAGCGACCGAGCGATGAAAGGTCTCTGGTATGAAGGAATGGGTGAATGAGGCCGATAGGGGGTCGGTCGTCCGTGAAGCCCTGCGTCCGCAATTGGAGAGCTGAGACGACAGGTGCTTGGATTAAGCTCTGGGAGGATTCGAGAAAGGGGAGAAGAACAAGTTCTGTTTCTTGCTGCAGCTACTGAATATACAGACGACCATTAATACAGAGAAGACGAAGAGCGATACGACGACGAAGGGGAGGAATCGTCGAGGTGGTGAAGGAAGAGGAAGAGGTGGGAAGAAGAGAAGGAGACGAGGGTTGGTAGATGTAGGAGGAGGGTCGAGTGTGCGGTGGGTAGATGTGGATGGGGATTGGGCGCGAGGGTTGGCTGGAAAGAGAACAAGCAAAGCACGCACACGAAATGTGGGTTTGGGGGTTGTGTGTGGCCGTAGCCGTAAATACTGGGGACAGGGCCACCACCAGGACCACCAGGGCCACCAGGGCCGCCAGGATAGAGCAGAAGAACAGAACGGTCCACCAGGTCCCTCGTACTGGGGAGACTGGCCCACCACCGCGCAGGTGGCGTGGATGCCGCAGGGCGAGTCGGACGGGGAGAAGCCCTGGTGAATCTGAGGAACCTGCGGAACCTGAGCAATCTGAGCAGTTGATGCACCCGGTTCCTGATGAAGACCGTCCGGCCCTGTGCTGGTCGAGCTGGTCGAGCTGGTCGAGCTGGTCGAGCTGGTCGCGCTGGTCTTCTCGCTGCCTGCCCGCGGCCCTCTGCGCGCGTCGCTGCTGGGTCTCTCCCGGGGGGCTTCTTGGGATCTTGGGGTGCGGCTCGCCGCTGTGGTGCTTCTGTGGTGCGTCTGGCCTGCGCTGACACGCCCCGGTCGTGTTTCAAGCGGGCGAAAAGGTGAAAGTGCGCGCTGCAAGGCCGTCAAGCGTCCAGCGGCATCCTGGCCATCTGGAAATCCTGGACATCTGGAAATCCTGGACGTCCTCGACTGATGGCCGATCAACCCGCACCACCGCTGCACTCACGCGCCAAGTGAATCACGGCGACCGATGGGATGGGGGCAGTCAAGCCCAAGGCGCGAGGGGTCGGGACTTTCAAGACTCGGGACTTTCAAGACTCAGGACTCAAGACTCAGGACTCGGGGCTCAAGGTCGAGTACGAGAGGAAAGGCAAGTGTGGAGGACGGTGTCCCCCTGTATTCATCCAAACGAGGCCGGAGGATGCTGGATGCTGGATATATGAATCTCATCAAGACCACATACCGCTCGGGATAAAAATACAACGTCCTGCTGGTCCCCGCCGTCGAGGATACTCGGGGGTGTGGCGCCTTGGCTTGAGATGACCTGAGATCGTTTCATCACTTCTCTTCTCTTTTCTCCTCTCTTACCTCTCCATAGGAAGAAGGAGACACGAACCACCAAACACGCTGGTTGGCAGTTTCATCTTTCCATGATTCGACGCATGTTCTGTCCTGTCCTGTCCTGTCCTGTCCTGTTTGTTCCCCATTGCCTTGCCATGTCATGCGAACTCCTCTGCTACGCTGCGCTGATCTCAAATCATACAGGTCTCTTCTGAAAATAAACTGCTCGCCGCAGCAGGGCATTGGAAAGTCCCACGTCGGCCGAAAGTCGCATCTGCGTTCGACTTGGGATGAATTTGGGGGACCACCAGGACCATTCCCCGGTGTGTCAGGTAAAAGAGGTATGGAACTTCTAGAAGAGATCTCCCCATCTTCCAATTCCTGAAGCAGCTCTCGGGGCTTGGCGTTTGATTTAGATATATGAGGCGAGGAGTGAGGCTGGAGTGAGCATAGATGGGTGTAACTGCCGGCGATGATTCAAATGCGAGGCCGACGACGGGATTCTGAGCTTGCGGGAGATACCTCGTTCTACACAATGGCCCTTGGATTCACATAGAAAGCAGGTACGAGTGCAGTCCTCGGCCAGACATGCAGCAGTCGTAAGTCGTGCCCATTCAATGGATGGCTCTTTTGGGGTCCCTTCTTTTGCATGATTCTCCGCGACTTCGCCTTGCAGGACACGAATGTTTCCCAGGGACGACGAAACTGGGCTTGGACATCTGGTCTGGCACAGTACCATACCGTACCGTAGCATACCATACCATACCATACTATACCGTGCCTTCCCCGTACGCATCCTGATCGTGCTCATCTACAAACTTTCTTCTATTTGTGGGCGTTGTTCTTGTTTCTTCAATGCATTGATCTGACTGCTGATTCTCGCCAGAGTTGGACGCAATCCGATAGAGGTATGACGTGGAAGCCCTCTCCCCAGTGCCCTCCCCATGCCCTCTGATCCTGCCCTGACGCAAGTTGTTTCTGCTTAATGGGAACATTAAGTTCGCAGCTCGCCCCGAATAGGAGAAACATGCTTTCGTCCCGGGTGAGTGCATTTGACGATAAAGTACTGCGCACGCCTCAGGTGGCGATGATTGGTGGTGGTCCCTCTTCTGCCCATTAACAGGACGTGATGTTCTCGCGGGTTGCATATCGTGGTGCAGGCCTTCTGCTGCTCTGATTGATGCGACGCCCGCGATCCTCCAGTCTGAAACCGTAGCGCCGGTGAGCCTGACGGCACGCGATGCAGGGAGAGCGATTGAGCAGGGAGAGCGAGTCGAGGCGAGTCGAGGAGGGAGAGCAAGTCGAAGAGGGAGAGCAGGTCGAGCCGGCTGATTCGGTATGAGTACCGAGAGTCCGCGAGCGAGGGGAGAGGGTACTGTAGAGGGTCGAGGGCCGTTGAGCACGGGGATGCGGATTCTGGACGCGGGTTCTGGAAAGGGATAATAATATGCACAAAGCATGCACAAGAGACAGAAGCATGCACCAGAGACAGACGCATGCAGAGATGCACAAAGGAGGAGCCTCCAACGTGGCCACCAAGCACTCGAGCCAGAGATCTTATCTCGGCTGCACAAAAGGCCCAAGAATAACATCCCCCTTCGAGACTATGCACGATCCAACCGCGACTTTATGCTCCCCTTATGCAAATCCCCTGACAAGCAGTGCGCCCATCACGTGCGGTGATCCTCCCGCTTTCGGCAATCTCTTGATGTCGGTCATTTCAGCCCCGTCCTGCCGCTCCCCTGTCAACACTTTTCATCCACCGACATCCAACGACACCGACGTGCGCACCGAGCCGCGCATACGATGCAAACCGACCATCTCTCCCCCATCTGATCTTTCTTCTCGAGGGCGTATCGTCCTGCGCTGCAACCCACGCCGATCGAGATGGCAGAGAAAGGCGAGGATACCCCGATGCGAACAGAGGAGGACTCTGAGGAGGGCAGTGGCAGTAGAAGCGGAAGCGAGGAGGAAGAGGAGGAGGAGGAAGAACAGGTAGAATGGCTCGCGACGACAAGAGAGCGGCGTGCGACGGCTGGGAATCGACTGCGTGGTCTCATCGCGCAAGAAGATCCCGACGATGAGCTCGAGCTGCTGTTCGCCGAGGCTGACGATGATGCGGGTTTCGAAGACCATGAGGCGGATTCAGATGTGCAGATGGATTCATCGGATGATGATGATGATCAAGGCCCAGCCGTTGGAGATGATGATCTGGAGGGAGAGAAGGAATTACAGAGGCAGGCAAAAGCGGAGAAAGCGAAGAAGCGGAAGTTGGAGGGCGGAATGCCCAAGATATTCAAGAAGAGAGTCAAAATCGATCCTACCGCCTCCCAGACTCCTGCGCCGCGGCCGAAGAAGAAGTCGGAACGTACTTCATGGATTCCCACGGCCGAAGATGCCCCTACACGAGCCTCGGCGAGAGGAACTACAAGGCAGAGCAAACAGCAGTTACATATGCAGATGGTGGACAGAGAGGTCAAGCGGCTGAAGCAGTTAGCGAATATGGAGAAAGCTGCGGCTGCGAAAGAGGCTGCTAAGAAACCTGCTCTGACTCAGGCCGATCGGTTGAAAGAGGCGGAGAGGGTAGAGAAGGCAAATTCAAAGAGCTTGAGTCGGTGGGAACAGGCGGAACAAGAAAGAGAAGAAGAGCAGAGAGCGAAGCTAGCCGCGCTACATGATAGAACGCTAGAGGGTCCGGTTATTACATGGTGGAGTGGTTTGGCAGAATGGGTTGGAGGTAAATTGAGGAAGGTGGGCAAGTTGACGATCGAGGAGAAAGAGAAGCCTACGAGGAAGAGGAAAGCTGCTGAGATGGAGGAATCTGAGAGCGGATCTGTAGCTGGCGTTACGACTGAAGCAGGTCCATCGATTGTTGAGAGTCAGAAGCCGAAGGACGCTTCAATAGATGCCGGTCAAGAATCGGTACCAGAGAAAGACCCTACAGAAAAGGCCACTCCGCAACAGGATTCCAAGCCAGAAACCGTACCAAAACCTGAGATTGGAAGTGTTGAAGCACCCTCGGCATCGTCGAATCCTACCCCACCACCTGCTGAAGCCTTACCGCCACCTACTCCTCCAAATATCACTCCTATTGTTCATGCTCCTCCAAGATCCTCGGTTCTCGCACCTCCAGCTGGTCTTCCCCTGACTGCTCCACCTCCACCAATGTATATGCAAAGTACAGCACGACCTCAATTTGTTTCTGCCCCACCAGCCTTGGATGGATCTGCTCCAGTTCCTGGCCTAGGCTACAACTTCCCTCCACAACCTCCACGAGCGCCTTCGACCACGACTCCATTCGCACTTAATCCTAATCCACCGGCTGCGCCCGAAGGACCTCCGTCACCTCCAGCTATCGAGCATGGTGCAGTCAACTACCTCATCCTTGAAAATTTTGACGAGACAGCCCTCAAAGACAAGAATGTACAGACACAAATCTTGTTTAATAGGAAATTCGTCAAAGTTCCAAGTACGTCCCTTCCCTTCCTTCGTTTGACAAAGCTAACATGTCACAGGATCCAAAGCTTCCCACGAAGTCTGCGCCATTACAGGCTATCCAGCCAAATACAGAGACCCAAGCACAGGTTTGCCATACTGCAACCAATATGCCTACAAAGAGATCCAGAAGTTGAAGAGAGGAGAGTATAGATGGAGTAAGTTGGTTGGTGCTTATGTAGGGCTCGGTACATATGCTGCGAGAGGAGTCCCGGACCGGTTCAGAGAGGCGTTGGTTAAGCCAAGGCTTCAGCAGTCGCAGCCGGGGAAGTGATGAATGACTTGTATGAATTGTATGATGTTATGTACATAGGAATGGCGGAGCTCGCTTGTATAGCGAATGTATAGCTACAGCGTTTTGGATGAGCTGGGTTGGTGTCTTGTGCTGTTTTCTTTCTCTTCCTCTTCCATTTGTTTATTGCCTCCTTTTTGTCTTTTCTATTTATACCTCGACCGAGTGGTCTTCTTTATTACTCACGATATGCTTGGAATTGAGTCCGTGAACTTTGATTTGGTGCGGAGATGACCTTGAGTATTTGGATTTGCGGTGCCTTGAATAACTTTATATGGTTTCCATACGATAAGCGAGAGCTTCTCATCGAAGATTTGTTTCTTTGAGCATAGTTTAAATACGTGAAAGTTCATTTATCTCTATCGGGTGATCTTGGGGTCGGTATGATTGAAAAGCGGGATGCAAGTGAAAAGCAGAAGTTGCAAGCGAAGTTGCTCGGGCTGAAAATACGCTGCTGCGAGCAAGGCTTACAGATGCATTCGAAGTGCGTTAGTGCGACCCTCGCGCATTCCCTTTTCTCGGTCCGGAAATCGTCCCGCCCATTGCATGAACTTCAGATCTGTGCACCCCGCATGAACAGCAGGTCCGTGATCGGATCTGAGCGTACATTCTCTAGCCATTTATGACAGTGGCGCCAGTTCCCCCCTTTCTTATCCAGCACAGCCTTGCCAACTCAAGCACACGATTCTCAATCTGATCCGCTCCGAGTTGTGCGCCGCTCCTCAAATGAGTCTTCCTAAAGCGTCAGTCGTTTCTGAAGATACGATCTCGAACCTAGATCTGCTCACCACTGCCTCTAATCCAAGCACTTCCATTTCTTCTTCGCCGTCATCCTCCTCTGGAGTGCGGGAGAACTTGGACCCAGAACTAATCTCAATGGCCGTCGTTCACGAATATCCTCCTCGTTCCACACTCGTTCTCGAAACAGTATCTCCGGAAGAACATAACAAAGTACACGACCCCGGCGTATGAAATGACCGCAAGTAGAACCATAAGTACTGCCGAGGGAACTTTCGTTCTTGTGGATTTGGCTGCCATTTTGTTGTTCTGTCTTGACGGCTTCTGGTGGGTTTGACTCGTGACGATATAATTCCTCACTCCTGGTTTTGCTGAGAAATAAAGGTATAATATGCTTGTCTTTGAGCCAAATCAAATGGAAAGCATCTCGAATTTATATATTGCGAGAAAGCCGTATATTCGCAAAACCAGAGCCGCGTTCTGAATGGCCTCGTCACCCACGGCGCTGCGGACGCCGACTTGGCGATATTTTCTTGGCGTGTACGTGAAGATCTTCGAGCGAGCGATCGTTGACTGAAAGTTCGAAGGATTGCAGGCCTGGCTCGAAAACTTCTTCAAAGTACTTTTTTAAGATTGGGTCGCGAGCTAGGCTGCGTCTGATGAGGTTGTCTTGTCGGCTGGCGGCTGGTTTAAAGATAGGGGTAAAAGTGGGGCCGAGAGCACGTGGAAGCGAGGAGTCTGCATTGGAACTAGAAGACTCTCCTCTTTCCACTATGTTTGAGTGTGAGTCTCATGTGCTGATGGATGGAAGATCCAACGGAAAGCGCCTTCTACTCATGGCGAGGGTCTGAAGGTTACATATTACTTAAGTATGAGAGGTATTTCTCCTCATGAACTTGATGAGAAGTACGTCTCAAGATGAGCACGAGATGTCACTACGGTGGCGAGGGATCGAAAATTTCCAGGGCTTTTCTATTTATATTGGTGCTAGTATCTCTTCTTAAACATGCCGAAGCCACCCAACAAGCACATCACATCCCGTCCTATGCCCTGAGATAAGTCTGCAAGAAAATTTACCACTGCACCAAAACTCTCGGGACGTTGTCAACGATATCCCAAATGGAAGCCAATCTTTCCAATTTTGGGCGGTCCAATAAGCGGTCTTGAAGTTCAGCACCGCGAAAGAACTTAGTCCTGGCGGCAGTACTGAAAGGCATTTGTTAGAATTAGTCCCATTCTCAATCGTGTCTCGTGACATACAAACTCCTCAGAGTCCTAAGAGAAGCTAGCATATGTCCATAAAGAAGAGATTTTGCGGGGACTCACCCATCTAGAAGAGTAAGCTTGCGCTTCTGGCCAGCAGTTCAGCAAGCACGGGCCCTGAGCCATATATGCAGCATTCTTGGAGGTGTGCACCTTATGCTGAGCGGTCTTGGGAGTCTCACCGTCAGCCTTGATGGAGAGGAAGACGTTGACTCCTGGGGAGTGTGAATGGCCTAAGTGGTGGTCAGGAGACTAGCGAAGATAACTGAGAAGAACTGCATAATGAATGAAGTGAGGGGTTGAAATGAGAAATGTTGGAGATGTGTGGAATGAATGATAGAAGTTAGGTTGAGATTTTGGAGGAGGCGATTGATGCTTTCCATCTTCGGAGATTTGAAGGACCCCTATACTTGAGCTGCCCCGGTGTTGAAAGCAAGCTTGAACGAGATGTTTTGGAATGTGGTGGTGATCGACAGAAAGCGATGTCTGCAGCTATCCAGCATCGCATAAAATTGGGACAGCGCATGGAGCTGAAAAGAGAAACAGCGGTACAACAGACAGACACCTCGAATGCGGATCTGAGATGAGTTCTTTATAGAGATGGCCATATTTAAACTCCAGTCAAATATTCGTCTTGGCGCGCTCGTGATACGTCACCTTGATCATCGTGCAGACGTGAGCGAAATGTTCTGCTTCTGCTAAGAAATAAGAGGTCATTGGAGCATCACGTTCGTTGAGCGTCTGGATAGTCGTGAGACCGACTTAGTTATCCTAAGACGAATCTCGCAGGATGCTGATTTATTGGCCCTGTCTCATCCTCCCCGAGCCTGTAATTGAACTCCGGGGGATGAGTGGGTTGATCCCGTTGGATCCCGCAGTCAGCGTTATATCTGCTGTATAACTTGAGCTTCTTTATTCTCTACTCCACTGACTATATTGTAGAAGTGAGGAGGCCCAGGAAACCACCTCGGAATCACCGACTAGCTTAGAACACCAATGATAAATATGAGATATAGGGAATGAGAACAGCATCCTGGATTGAAATCCGATAGAGATCTTTGATTGATTGAAGGAGATATAGACTTTGATGGTGTTGAACTCGTTCACTCGAAGCGCCTGGACTCCCTGCACTCGACACCTCGTGCTGAGTTCGCAGCTGTCTACTTGTCTCTAGAGAAAGCCAAGAAAGGACGATATTTCCTAGAAGAAATATGCAATTCTTCCTCTGAGATAAGTATATCAGTTAGACAGCAACATCTCCTTTGCAACTTACAGAACTGAGGCGGCGTGTTTGCGTAAAGTGTAGGAGTTGGCCTCGGTATATGCTCTTGTGAGAAATCGAGTGTAGATTGTCAAGAGAGAGAGGTTGATGGTTTCGCTCTATAATGGAGGAACTCCCTCGTGATCAGAATAGACTGTGACACAAAATGGCTCCGAACGATGGACAGCTCGTTTCGAGGTCAAGTGTATCAAGGAATACGAAGGGACAACTATCTCGAGGAAATAACGTGAACTTTATGGAGCAAATCTACGAGGATGCTGTGGGAGTGAAAACATAGCGGCTGGGAGATGATGGTATCCACAGCTCTTGATGCGTGGCTGATTGGAGGTGAGAGTGAAGCGCTTGTGGAGCACAAAATTGACAAACATGAAACATACTGACAACGAACCAGCTTCAAACCCTCGAATCAAGGATTGCGTCTCCAGCCAAAGCACATGCAGGTTTGACGTGCCATCATGCTAGGCATCCAATGCGGCAAAACAATTGCGGAAGAGAATCCCAAACCAGTAGGATGCCGAGAATCCCGATCACCCCACTCGGGGCTCAGACAGTGGGTACTACATCACCAAAGCATATAAGCACTGCACGGAACATAATTCTTCTTATTCCTGAGTATTCTAATTCTCTATCGCGCAGTCAAATATCCTAGAATGGACTTTTTAAATGCTCTAAACGCAGGACAACCCACCAAACGCCATCCGATTCTACCAGTCTATTGCAAGTATGCAGAATGCCGACATTGCCAGAATCTATGCCACTCAAGCAAAGTACATGGAAGTCCAAGTCGAGGATCGTGATTCATCCGTCTGCGAGCAAGGGCAAGGTTCGTTGAGCAGACTGCGAAAGTCTTCGTCGTGCGTCGAGGTTGCGGGATGAGGACATGGTTGCCATTGCGCTCTTCACCTCCTTGACTTCGCTCTTGTGCTCCTTTCCTACCTCACCAGCTAGGTTCTGGGGTTTGGTCTCTCCTTCTCTGTTGTAAAGATTGCGGAACATGTATACGCCACTTCCTTCTGCCCCTTCAGTCTCTTCGACGAATTTGCAAGCGCGTTGGTTTTTGAAGAAGGCAGTCCAGAACCCAGTCTTTGTATCTGCCTTGTAGTGCTTTCCCATGACTCTCTTGATGTGGATGGAAGCTTCGCCTGCGTGGTAGAAGGGGATCGTGGAAACGAGGTGGTGGCAGACGTGTGTGCCGATGATATCGTGGAAGAGATGGGTATCGATGAACCCGAGATCGCGATCGATGGTAGCGGTTGCGCCACGAGCGAAGGTCCATGTCTTGTTATCGTAGTGAGGCATCGAGGCGTCGGTGTGCTGGAGGAAGGTGATTGCGACTTTTCTGTCAGTATTACTCTCTTCAATTGAGCGGCAGACTTACCGATCCAGTTGTTAACCCACAGCCAGGGAACCCCCCAGAGGACAATTACGTTCCAGCTCCCAAAGATCTGGCCAGCAACGACGAGACAGGCGATCATAACAGCAACTCCGATGTCCGAGAGCATGATCAATGGCAGTTCGTTCTTCTTGAAGAAGACGCTGTCCTCTCCGAAATAGAAGTGTGTGATTTTCAACCCCTTGGCACCTCCGTATCTCTGTCCCGTCAGATTGAAGAGCAGATAGCCAGGCCAGCCGAGCAATTGATGGACGATATCATGGTAGAGAGCCGAAATTGGTGAATCTTCAGCCAGCTCTGCGAACTCGATCATGCTGGCTTTGGCCTTCTGTCCGAAATTGGTCTTGACCCATGATTCTCGAGTGTGGGGAACGAAAGCCGTGTCCTTGTCGAGGTTTCCAGTCGCCTTGTGGTGTTGGGAGTGGGAGATACGCCAGGAATGGAAGGGAACCAGCAGGAAGGAATGCATGATGAGACCCATTGTGTAGTTGAGCTTCTTGGACTTGGAGAACGCGCCGTGTCCACACTCGTGCGCCAGGATCCAGATACCGGTGAACACAAAACCTTGGACGGTGGTGTATGCAACCCAGGCCGCGAATCGAAGGTATACATTGGGGAGCAGGGGGATGTAGGTCACGGCGAGGTAGACCAAGGTGGAGAGGTAGAAGTAGTCGCGAACCACGTATGCCATCGATCGAAGGATGGAAGGTTTGAAGCAGTGGGCGGGAATGGCATCGTGAATCTCCTTCATGGTGAAGGATGGCAGCTCAAAGGCATTGCCATGGAGATCGAGATGCTGCGGCTTGACTGCCATGGTGGACGAGGGTTGTGGTGAAGTCATGGTTGTGAAGGAAAGAATTGTTGGCAGAGGGAAGGGGAGGCCGTGAGACTTTATTCTACAGTAGGGACGGCCACACCCACGCCCACGCCCACATTTCTCGCTCCATTTTATTTTTCTCAACCCTTTCGCCCACGGGCCATGCCCAGCGTTCGGGTGAGCTAGCGACCTGGTCGAGATTGAAAGGTGCGCCAGTGCCTCCTGAAACGGGCGACATCTGGCCTGTTATCGGGGAATGCCCTGGTAACCCGACGCCATGAAATTCTCCTCTCGTGCGCGAAAAGGGAAGAACACCAGAAGGACAGGAAGAGGAGTCAGCAGCGTGGCTGAGGGCTGACTGGCGAATGCTGCCAATTGCATCGTGAGGGCGCGCATGCTTCACATGTCAAAGACACCAGCGGCACAGGGGAATGCAAAATTAAGATCTGGGAAAATCGGGCGTGCGACGCGATATGCAAGAAGGGTCCCGGGCTAGCCACGATTCGGCCACGTCGTGCCTCGGGCCCGGTGCTGACTGGATCGCTTGCAGACGACGAGATCTCAACGATTAATGTACTTTGTACGGAGTACTTTCGTCCAGGCCGGGTGGCCCCTGAACGGATCGGGACTAGCCTGCCGGGGCGGGAGCAGGGGCGGGAGCTGGAGCGGGAGCTAGAGGCGGAGGCGGAGGCGGAGGCGGGGGCGGAGGAAGGCAATCGTGTTCTGCTTCGACGCATGTCTTCGAGATGAAGACAGCGAAGACGCATGCGACGATGGTCGACGGAGTGTGCACAGCGAGAAGGTAGAGATGTGACCTGCCTTCCCATTCTGCCAGAGCTAAAGGTGGAAGGAGAGCTCAGTCAACCCGGAATTCCCCCATTCGTCGAACCCACGGGCTGCTGATACGACTCGCTACCCAAAGGCCGCAGATCGACGAGGGACATGGATAAATGCCCATAGAACGAAGATGCTGGGAAGCTCTGGACTGCTCTGATGTCTGTTTGTTTCTGCGCAATGTTTCAGTATCGCGACGTCTGGTTTCAAGTCACTTTTTACAGTTCAACGTTCAATCCAACCATCGTGGTCCTCGATTGCATGCTTAGGGGCGAGATACTTGAAATCGTCGTCTCCTCTTTGAATCAACTCCGCTTCACACTCCTGGCTTAACAGGTTCACAATCTGAATAGATAGATATGTTTGAAATTGAAAACTTGCGTGCACCCCAACGATCTTGCCCAAGATGGACTTGAGTTTGTGTCTTGTGCTATACGAATTAGAAGTTTGAGTGAGTTAGGTATTGAGAAAGATTGAGGACTTGCCTCTTCCGAATTCTGCCAGCTTCGCAACCCGAGCAAAAAGATTAGGGCACCAAAACCCTTGACATGACCTAAGTTAAGCGATTTGTCCCCCCACCAGTGTTGATTGAATTATATCGATCTTAAAATCTTTCTCTTCGACTCGACATAACCACACACAACCACAACTACCACCCCCCACCGCCCCCCACAACAACACAACCACAACCACAACAACAACATCAGCAGCAGCAGCAGCAATAGAAGCAACACTAAGTCACTAGTCATGTCGGACAACCCGGTATGGCGGGCCATCAAGGCCGAATTCCACCAGCGACACCCTGAGTCGAGACATCCTAATTGGACCGACCAGGGCCTCGAGGCATGCCTCAACCACCATATCACCATCAGCGTCCCGCGAGATTGCCCTCATTACGAGGGTAACCAGGATATGATCCGCACGCACGCTCAGCGTCGTGTTTGGGGTAACCTTTGTAAGTGTTGCAGTTTACCTTCCCGATCTGTCGCTTACCTTGAAACAGGGGGTCACCATCGACCGATGAGCGAGTATCCTCGAAGCTTGCAGGATACCATACCAGTTGGGAACAGAGACTCCCGGTACCATTCGAACAGAGTCTTCCCCAGCCACCAGCAATCACGCTCCCACCGGCCGCATGGAGGCTCCTTCGATGCGGGAATGAGGATGGCGCCTCCTGTATCTCATCAGCAATTATTGCAACAGTCATACTTTGCGAACAGCCTTCTCCCACCTCCACCTCCTGGCTCCCACCAGACATACATCTCCGACCAGCGAGCATCTCGTGATTCTAGCACCGTTCGTAGCTCTTCCCGCGGACGACGCCAACGAGCACCTCATCTCTCTCGCGGCTCTTCTCGCGAACAACACTAGCAAAACCGCACCCTCACTCGACCAGCCAGCATCCCTTCTCACCCCGATTCCCAATGGGCCGGCAAGCCCAAGGTGAAGAAGACCACCAGCGGCAACGTCATGAAGCCGAGGGATAAATGCGTTTGCGGGTGGTGCGAGAACCGTGGTCATGTCCTCGCAGACTGCGCAACCACCTACAACCACAATTACAAAGAAACCCGCGGCATCAACATCGCCGCCAACGACAACAACAAAAGCAACAACAACAACAACACCACCAGCGATAGCGGTATTCGATGAGCCAACCATCGAATAGAGTTGGCGACGGGCCACCCAATAAACGGCCCCGTCCAAACAATCCGCAGCAACACCGATCTGGTCCCAGTGGAAGCTATTCAACTGCTTCAAATGCGTCGTCGCAATATGCGTCTAGTGACCTCGGCTTCCCGCCTCGAGGACCTTCGCAGCAAAATTCCCGCGCATTCCAACAACACCTCCCATCTCAAGGCGGATACGACTTTGGCATTCAGCAACAAGGTAGCTATCAAGGTGGCTACAAAAATGGTTTCCAGCAGCAACACTACCCAAATCAAGGTGGATATAATAATGGCTTTCAGCAACAAAGTAACTATCAAGGTGGTTACGCTGGCTTCCAGCAGCAAGGTGGTTACCAACCTCGACATGTCTTCGGCAATGATATGCGTGGCAGTTTCAACCCCAGCTTCAGTGCACCAATCCAGCAATTCGGCTTTCCACCGCACAACGTTTCGTTGCAGGGTGGATTCAGACCCCAAGGTAGCTTCGGTCAAGGTGGCACCTCTCAATTTGGTCATCCACAAGGCAGCATCCCTTCTGCTCCTGGACAGTTTCATAACCAACATTCGCCTCCTCCTCCGCCCCCTCCTCCACCCCCTCCTCAAGCTCCGTCATCTTATCGGCCCTCACCCCATGGCGAAGCACCCTTGCAAGGCGCTTCGATGAGAGATCGTCCGTATTCTCCATGCCAATGGTTCACGATGCCCATTCTCTCGAAATCCGATAAGCCACAACCGAGCAATTCTTCTACAGGTGGTTTTCAATTGGCCAACGCAGATGGTAGTCTCAAGCGCACCGTGGTGGGCACAAAAAGACTGCAGCGGGAGTGATCAAACGACCGAGAAAGGACCTGGTCTGCGCCTTCTGCGGCAATAGAGGTCATGCCTTGATGGATTGTAGCAATTCCGTGGATGAATATGGCTTCGTCGTTGGTTGCCCACGGTGCGGTGTTACGGATCATGAGTACGATGATTGCGAATGTGGCAACCACAAGGTGACCGATAACATCCACTACCTCGTGCATCGTCGACATGGCAAACCCATGATCAAGTCCAAGTGGAATATTACCAACTTGCATGATTTCAAGGCCGCCGAGAATTGGGGTCGCCCGCATACACCAGCATTTGCCAGAGAATTGAATTCAGCGGGCTACTATGCCAATTACAAGCGCGAGCAATACGGTTCCAATTGGAAATTCGACGACAGATCAAAGCAAGATCCGGCGTGGCAGGAATGGAAGAAGAATCCAAGCTCCTTATTGAACTTGAGACACCCAAAGCTACTCGCACCCGAGGTAGCACCAAAGATAGTTCCTCCGCCAGCTGCACGATTCGAATTCGGTCGTAAGGATATCTCTGTCAAGAAGGAGGATATTCCTATCAAGATGGAGAATATCTCTGTCAAGAACGAGGATGTCTCTGTCAAGGTGGAGGATAACCCTAACTCCAGCTCAGACCCAGTCGCACACGCAGTTCCAGAATAAACTCCAGCCTCAATCATCGCTCCTTCAGTCGACATCGAAATGGATGATGAAGTGAAACTCGCTACCTCTTCTCTTGACAAGGAGATGAGTGGAACTTCCTAACAACGATGACTTCGAGGAGCTGCCCGGAGACTTTCTTGACAAGCATCGACCAGCGGGATATGAGTGTGTTGGTTCCAATGAGTATAGAGGTCTCGACGGGACGAGTGATGGCAGAATAGTTGGAGGAAGTACTGTAAGCTCTATTTTCTGCTTCCATAAAAGCTTTCATTTCTTTGTTGCGTTCTTGATTCTCCGCCACTATAGAGGGTAAGTGCGTGTCCAATTTGCAGAGTCCAATTTGCAGAGTCCAGTGCGAAGGGAACGTGGTGGATTTATGCCTGGATGGTGTTGAATGGTTGGGGTCAGAACGGCGACGCGAGGCCACCATAGAGGGCGAAGCCACCATAGAGGGCAAGTGCATGTCCAATTTGCAGAGTCCAGTGCGAAGGGAGCGTGGTGGATTTATGCCTGGATGGTGTTGAATGGTTGGGGTCGGAACGGCGCTGCGAGGCCACCATAGAGGGCGAAGCCACCATAGAGGGCAAGTGCATGTCCAATTTGCAGAGTCCAATTTGCAGAGTCCAGTGCAAAGGGAGCGTGGTGGATTTATGCCTGGATGGTGTTGAATGGTTGGGTTCAGAGGAAGCCCCGAAGCCACCATAGAGGGCAAGTGCATGTCCAATTTGCAGAGTCCAGTGCGAAGGGAGCGTGGTGGTTTTATGCTTGGATGGTGTTGAATGGTTGGGATCCGATCCGAGTGCGAAGGGAGCGTGGTGGGTTTATGCTTGGATGGTAACCGACAACGAGCAATCAGGACGAAAATGTAATGTACGATGTGGAGAGAGAATTTCCTTTGCATAGTGGATGATACAACGTACACCGGTGAGGAGGAAGAGAGCAGCAATAATTGATGTTCAATAACTTGCTTCGGGAACTACGAAACCTGCGCTGGGCTAAATTGACTTGGGATCTTCTGAGACGGAACAGAACTCTCCTCTGGATATTCAACGGATATTGGAGCTTTGGGCTACAGTGTTTTGGCAGCTTCAGGTAAGTTCATCGATGCCTGTCAGCAGATTCTTGATAGTGGAAACTGATGAGAGAATCTATAGACAGCAGGCGATTAGGAAGAATGGCGCCATACTCTTCGCAACTGCATGGGATTCAAGAGACATGCATTGAATCAGGGATCATTGAATCAGGGATCACGACCAACGAGACGTTACAGGAGAAGATTATACAATGTACGACGAGGACAGGACGGATCTATAGTTAGTGGTGATCAGGATGATGACGGAGATGCTATGCTACTTGGGGGGTTAGTGAGACGCTGTCCTTTCCCATCATCATGCTGACTTTCGGGGTAGTTTATAGATGGCAAGACGAGATCCAACCTATGATAAATCTATATTTCCTCACATCAATATCCAGCCTCTTCAGCGTGATATTCAATTCAGCTACTCGAGGAGGAGCAGCAGATAATTTTGAGAGTCCATTGGTCAGGGCGAATTCTATGGAAAACGCGTGTTGCTGTCTGATGCTATAGGACCAGATCGCTGACAAGGGAAGTCATTCGCTGGCCTTTAGAGAGTCTTCCTTTAGTAGGTTCACGCCAGTTGCAGTCTCATAGTATTCTTAAGCTTGTCGTTCTATTGTTCTAAAAAAAAAAATCACCGTCCGACCCAGTCATGGCTGTTCCTTTCGATTGTTTCAATGTTGAACGTTTTGGACAAGTGAAATTAATGAACAAGCAGATCATTCAGAAACTGAGGCTGCCAATCGTCGAAGGAATCACATCGCACAAGTTCTGATGTCAAGGTCCAAAAGCAGGCGTGATTGCAATGATCAATTATTTCCATTAAAACTCTAGCTATGTCCTTTCCCAATATTTAATTGACCAAGCTCTCAGCGTCCGAATGAGGGAACCGATCAAGGGGAAGACCGATCACGCACTAAGTGATTGCGAGATATCCATGCTGTTTCTTCGCCCGCTCTCCCTACCTTTCTCTTGCTGTTCCTCTGCATACACCCTCCTTCCTCCATATTTCGACCCCAAATTGTTATCTCAACAAGAGCTGCAATCCATGCGATTCCCAAGCTGAAGGAAAGTTGGTGTATCAGTGTATCATGTGGACTGGCCAGAGTTATGTCATCCCCTGCCTTGAGATTCGTTCCAGCACCCCGAACATTGTTCCTGATCTTCTCAGTCTTATCCCAACCGTTCATTGCCTCTTCAGCTATATAGGAGCTTCACAGTTCGCTAACAAAGTTAAAGTTGAGTAATAGTTCAATTCGCTGAAGTATAGCAACTTCCGCGGAATAGGACCGGCGTACGTCAGTAGATATACCGGGCAAGCTTTTCTCCTTGGTCGCTAAAGTAGATGGCTTTATGAGGAATGGAGTAGGACATTGTGGATGGGTCCAACTCGAACTGTGGTAGAACATTGTGGAGTATCATGTTTCGTTCTCCACAGGAGGTGAGATTCCTTTGGACATCCTATCATCGTGCTTGCGATAGTAAATAGAGTTTCTATGCAGTTTGTCTCCGGCCAGTTGCAAAAAATGTTGTACATCCGGCCATCGAGTCAGTCAAGAAGCCGTTGACATAACAAAAGATCCCGGAATCTCTGATTAGGATATTCATCTCTTCTCATCACAAGGGCAGAGCGGAGAATTGGCTGCGTCAAAGAACAGCAGACAACCGTTGACCAGCTTCAGCCGAACTAATGACTGAAATGCTACCAAAGCTCCGTGAGCTGAGCGTTGTCATCGAAATTGATTGCGTTCCATTCCTTGAGTGAACCAGGAAGTTTGCGATACACGAAACGGACGTAAACTTGCGAAGGGTCGTCTGATTTCAGGACATGCTTAAGCATTTGGCGGAGATGGGGCGTGTTAGGTCTTAATGAGCTGAAATGTTCCACGGCCCATCTCTTGATCTTTGTACAAAGATAAATACCAGAGCCGGAGATGGGAAAGTGGTGGCGGTGGTCAATTGGAAGCTCCGATGATGTGGGAGAATACAGGAGGTTTTGCGGATCGCAGGTGTATGAACGAAGGCAATCTGATCTGGATGTGGGCTGATATCTTTGGCATGCATTAAGAGAGATTGAATTGATATTCACGCGCGCATTCAAGCCCTCTGTAGTAATGAATCAGCTTGGAATACCCTTGTTTTGTTGAGTGCGTACAGAAGGGATAGAATTCCATGCACTCACATTCTGTAAGGCGTCTTTACGACCCATCGAGCGTTCATTCGTGCGCATTTCTTAGAAGATGGGACGCTTCAAGAACTTCTATTCTTCTGCTGAAGGCGTAATTGTCGAATCAACCGGTTGAGGCTTCGATGTAGTCGGAGTCGATGCTGGAGGAGCAATGCTCGACTCTGATTGCAGACGCGACGTGGGGGCGGGAGCGGGAGCAGTGACTGTGGGAAAGATTGTTCCTCTGATCAAGATGGAGAAGAGAGAAGGTAAGGGCTATCTGTTAACTACTAGAGAAGTGGCAGGAGCTTTTTTGGCTCTTGATCGAAAGGGAGAGTGTGATGAGTACGTCAGCGCAAGATTCAAAGCTGAGATCGTGCAACACTCACCCGCCAGTGCCTGGCACAGTCCACTAACTGCGATTTAACAGATTATATTGCGACGACGCATTGAAGCAGTTGGATAGCTTCCACTAGGACCGGATCGGTGTTGTCGATTGCTCGATTGACCGCTATTGGATCGGTCTTGCTGCGAATTCTTTTTGGCTCTCCGGATGTCCATCTGTTTTGTGCGGCTTTGTAGACTCGAGGAGAAGTTGAAGCCGGAGATAGGGTTTCAAAGGGTCGCTCGCTTGAAGAATGGGAGGGGCATGGAAAGTGGGGCAGAAAGGCCTTTCTCGCTTGAGAAAGGGGTGTCTCGGGGTGGATCTTCCACAGAATTGAATGGCAGAGAACTGCGAAGCATACGAGTCCCACGGAAAACACCGTCAAGCTCGAACAATCTTGCTATCTTTCAAGAAATTCAAAAGACCACAGGTGTAATGGTAACTCTCCCTAAGCATAAAATCTCAATGAAGGAAAGTCATTGCATATCCATGACGCAGTATGTAGAGTCCATCATCGAACTGGGAGGGAAATGGAAAAATAAGATTGAATAGTTCAATAATGTTTGGATAGATTGTGACCTTGCAAACATTGAAGAATCTTCCTTGTCATGGACCTGTTGTCGAGGTTAACCAGTTGTGTAGAATGCGGGCTCTCTCTTGCATGAAGGCTCGTATCGAAGTCGGCAGGTGAGTATGGGTTGCTGTCTATCCCCTCCCGTGGAATTGGATGCCATTTTGCTGCTTCGTCTTCTGCTTGCCTTTAACTGTCAGAGATTGAGCAGCGATAAAAGCAGGGAGTTTGTTACCTGGGATTGCTAACAATTGTACCTCCCAAATCATCAACCCTGTCTCGCTCCACAGTCTGGATTGTCAAACCTCCAACCCATGTACCAGTATTTCCTACCACTCCCCAAGTTGACGAGTCAATTCAAGAACATGTATGAGGACTAAAGCTTGTTGAGTATATCTGCTGCCATGGAGGCGAGAGAGGATGGTAATACCGAAGGCAGCCGTCTGCTCAATCCGACTGGTTTGTTTCAAGAACGTTGAGGATAAAGGCTCGGACTTGGTCGAAACGGGACGATTGTTTGAGTGTATGAGAGCCAGATTATGTGGCTGAATGGGTCAGCTGTAATCCAGGCGTCAAGTGAATCCGTATTCTTCTCGTCTTCTCTTTGGTGAATGGCTGCTAGATGGTAACAAAAAGGCAGCCGTCTGCCAGCCATCCTAACTTAGGCCTCTGCTTTTCGTTCCACATCGTGCTCAATATCAGCAAAAGGGAAGACACAGTTTTTGGAGAAAGAGTGTAGCTATTAGAGCTCCGGAGCCTTTAAGATAGGTACTACGATCTCGTCTGCCTAGCTGCGCTTACATGAAGGTCTGTGTTCCTCTTCGTGTACAATATCGGCGAGAGGGAAAGGCAGAGTGATCAGCGTAGTGATTAGGCATGTGGCGGAAGAAGAAAGTCATGGCGAATTCAACTCTCTCGCCTCGTCATCCACTGCACTCATTTCACCTCAAACTCAATATAAGCAGAAGGAAGTAAGAACATTGCATGACGATCAAACTAGAACTCCAGTGTCGTAGCCACCTTAATTTAAGTAGCGTTACTGTTAGAATCCAATGCTGTAGCCACTTCGACTGTCCGACAACTACAATATTGCTGAAAGCCGGAGTTGTGCCCACCCTGATAGCTACCTTGTTGCTGAAAGCCGGAGTTGTACCCACCTCCATTGCTTCAGGTCTGTTTTCGTATGAGGTTCGGACGTGGAAACGGCAAGAAATTCCTTTGGATTTTAGATGGCTTTCTGAAATACGTCTGCAGATACCGGAGGATCTGCGAGTTACTGCGAGGTATTAATACTAGAAGGAATGAGTGTTTGGAAGCTACATACCTGCCAAGCTCTTCGAAAGAGCGGATAGAGCCGCGGATCCTAGATGGCTTTCTAAAGTTCATTCCGCAGATACCTTTGACGATCTGCGGGTCGCTGCGAGGTATTAGTACAGGAATGGATGCTTGGAAGCTACATACTTGCCCAGTTCGTCGACCAAACTAAGAGTTGGCAGACGTTGCTTCTTGACTCGTGTGCGTTGGTGAGACCGAGATTGTAGTGTTGTTGACTTCGGAAGTTGGCGATTTTCCCCAATTCACTAGGTCTTCCCAGACATTCGAAAAACGCCCAACAAAAACCAAGCAGAATTCTTTCAGCATTATCTCCGCCATTTCAAATGTCACGCATGGATCTTCAATCACAAGCTAAAAACCCTCTCTTCTGGAACGATAGGACTCTAGGAGTCTGCAGAAAGTCTCTGCAGCGACTAGATGGGTGTTCTAAACATCTCACTGCACTGGTCAGCAATCTATTACCTTCCAGGAATTGTGCTAACTAACCACAGCGAACGAGGAACTGGCAGACGAGAATTGAAGCTGGGTATCAAGAGACGTTCCCTGGGGCCACATACGCTCGAGAAAAATGTACTTGGTGACAGACTGCGGGAGATCATATTCGCAATCATGTGGGCTTTCGAGACGAGCAAGGACAGAAGACTGCAACGACGAAGACAAGCTACGAGAATACTTTGGCAGCTCTATTTGAGCACGGAAGAGAATGTTGGTAGATGGAGAGCAATGTGATACCAATACGATAGTCTTTGCATATTATAAAGAGGTTCTCCTCGTGGATGTTCATAGTCCATCATGACTAGATGCCCCATGCGATTGCGCCAAGGCTATGCTTCATCCATGAATGGCTCTACTTGTTTAAGAAGCTTCAACATCACAGCTCTCCCTATCTTGGCCTCTCCCTCCTTCGGCATGTCACTTCAGAGACAAGGTTCTCCCCGAAATGTTCTCCCAGTACGATGCAGCCCAATACCACACGGCACTCCTCGAGTTTCACCATTGCCACCACAGCACATCGTGAATAGATCGGGACCAAGTATCTTTGTTCCTTGATATCCCCACACATTCTGCAGTCGTCAATCTTCTCTTCGAGCATAAAATAATTATCGAAGTGAGATACCTGCTAATCTAATATCTTCACTCGGGAAGTTGAGAAGAGATCTAATGCACTATCAGCAACGGTTCGAAACGGCTCGCTGGTGATCTGTAGATGCTTAGTGAGCTATGGGTTGTGTGGTACCTGATCCTTCTCTTCTCCACCGAACCATCTTCACAAAATCCTCTTGGGCTATTCGATCTGGACCTCGAGCTGCGATAAATTGATAAACTATTGGGTGTTCAAGTTTCCATGGCGTCGAACTCTCTCGGTTTCAGAGAGAAGAAGCCTAGTCTGGTATTGATGTTGATTCTTTAGTCTTTCCAAATCCTAACATATCACCGAACTTTCCGCGGATGCGATGAAGAACTGAGGAAACTCTTAGAGACGGATTAAGTCGCCTTTTTGCTGAACCAGGGTGAAAATTCAGCTACCGGCTGAACCTGCGGCAAAGCACTTGATAAATGAAACCTATTGCATGCGACAACTGCAAGCGCTTGAGAATCTTGACGGCAAGGTCTGAGCCCTGAAGCATTGTCCTATCGCGAAACTCCCCATGAACGCTTGAGGCTCCAGCTATGGTCGATCCAGTAGGCAGTATGTCTGGCTGGCGAGGACCTGGCTCAGAGCGGCTCGTCGACAAGGAGCAATGATCTCTCGAGCAATCTTAGGGATGGATTCATTTACCTGTTTGACAATCCGCTGAGTCTCCTATTTGTCTCAACATCACGAAGCTCTCAACTCACGAGGAGAACTTGATTCCAACTCAATAACACAAGTCAAGCGACATCATCTTCTCCTGATTGTACACGCCTCAATTGGTCAAATGGCTTTTATTGAAGTAACAAGAGAGCTACGAAGCCTAGACCTCGCCGAATGGAATGGATTTTATTCGAGTAATAAGAGAACTGGGAAGCTCGGACCCCACCGAATGGATCAGCTATGCACGTAACAAGGGAGCTGCGAAGCCTGGACACCACCGAATGGCCTCTCTTTCTGATTGCACATCTCAGCTCGTCGAATAGCTTTCAACAAGAGAGCTGCGACGCTTGGACCTCGCCGAATGGAATGGCTTCTATTCAAGTAATAAGAGAACTGCGAAGCCCGGACCTCATCTAACGACATTGCATGAAGAAGCTCAAACAGATATGTCAAGCACACCTCCTAGCTAATGTTCGGCATCTCATGCAAAGAGAAAGACCCAGAATGAACTCACTCAGGACAACGACAGACTGGACCTTTTGTCAGATAGAGATGACGGAATTAAGGGAACGCTGTGGACTAGTACTTGGACCGAAGAGAAAGGAGGCGAGGAGCGACATTAAATACACTATTCAAAATCTCTGCCTCAAGCCTATTCAACGATTCGGCTGCTTGGAATCGCCACGCTCTTAGCTCACAAATAGAACCGCGACTTCAACACAGATTAGAGAAAGTGGTCTTTCTTCTAGATTCTGCATATCTCAGCTCGTCAAATGGCTTCTATTCGAGCAATAGGGGAGCTGCGAAGGGTGGACATCGTTGGGTTGCAGCGCTGCGACACATGGGTTATGACGTTTGCAGCAGCAGAGCGTAGGGCGGTTTGTTTTCAACGAGATCCGGATTGAGGAGGAGAAGATGATGAGCAAACTGGCTGTACTCGGCATTTGATGCAAGAAGTTCTTGGCGAGGAACCAGTAACGAAGGATTCAAAGTTGATAAGTAGTAGTCTCATCACTAAGAAGCCATCATTTCGAAATGGAAGAGAATTACCAAGAATGAGCTCACTCGAAGCAGCGAACAGATTGGTCTCATCATCAGACTAAGCCGATGGAGTCGATGGAATGCTGTGGATCAACGCCTATATCGAGTAAGGAGAACAGAAACAATGGGCAATCGGATCCACTTCTCCAAGTCACTGCTTCGAGCGCACTTAAAGTCGACCAAAAACTGGCAGGAAAGAGAAAGGCCAAGGTGCCAAGAAGCTGAACAGTCCATCGTACATCTGCAGTCGAGAGCGGATCCGACTCTTGAACGAAGAAAGGGGTGCAAAGCACTTGCTAGGTATTTCACCACTGCAGAGACCGCGAAGGCAGCGATTTGATCACTACCAACGTCCTGGCACGAGGTATCGATGTGTCATCTGTTTCTATGGTGGTCAACTATGACCCCCAGAAACGAGCAACGAGCCAGGTGTTTGCCTCTGCATGATCGCCATCTCTCGACATCCAACACGTTGGGGGTTGGCACTTGCGTAGCAAAGAACAGAATGAAATCCTTCGAGGTCGGGCATTGGGGGCATTTGGAACGGAGGAAGAGCCATGATGCAAATGTAGCTTGGAGACCGCCCTAAGTGTTTTGACATCATGGACTTATACTCTTCATCCAATGCTGCTATCCCGTCTGCTGTCACATACAAGGTATTGTCATGAACTGTGCATCGCCGTAATACCAAAGCAAAGACATTTGCACTTCCCTGCACAAATCCTCCCCCATCGAAGCCGTCGAATGGAGGGCAGCTTAGTGGGCTTCGAACACTCAATGTAGAGTACAGTATATCAGTCCAAGTGTCATTCCTATTACATGAAACATCGATCACCAGAGAGCTGGACACCGAGACGGGTAAAAAAGCAAGCTCTGACTTCTAACGTTGCAGATTCTGTAGAGTATTTGGAGAGGTGGCCGTGGTCTTGTAGTTATAGATAGTGGAGGATGTGGCTGGAGTTTGCGATTCGTCCAAGGTGACGTTGATTTGAAAGGTTTTGGCTTGACTACACGATGGGAGCTTGGCGGAGGTAGGAGGCAGGAGTTAGGAGTGTCTTTCCTGCTCGAGATATCTCTAGAATCAGCCATGGCAGAATCAGCGATCTTCATGGGTTTTGTGATGTGTGGAACTTATCTTCCTCAAACCAAGGTCCCCAGCAAGTGTTCTTCTGCAATCTTCGTCTCCTTGGTAATTGGAGCGTCGTGGAACGGGACTTGGATATTCGAACGCCAAAGCATGGACTGGGATACCATTGGGCCTCGCAGCCTCGAAGGAATAGAACCTTGCGGCTTTCTGTGTCGATGGAACACATAGCAGCTGTCTCCAGGAATGCAAACTCTGGGGTGGGATGCAGCGGCTCTTGAATCCGACGAGGTGGGTTCTATTTTGGGGCTCCCACCTGAATCATGGCAGATCCGCTTGCTTGAAGCTTTCGCTGGATATTCGTATGCAGAGTGTCTTTCTTCGATTTGGGAGAATCTGCGGACGAGTAGTTGGCTTGTTGTGGGACTCTCGACTGATTAGTTGGGTGGGCGAAGAACAACTTGCCATGTATCGTCGTAATCTTGCTCTCGAAATCTGTGCTCTCAACCGCAATCTATGATTGGAGAATGTGCCACTGCATCCACTCGTGTCTCAGGGCTCCAGCTTCATCTGCAGGCTCTTGGTGTGTTCCTTGGAAGATTCGCGAGGAGGAATGGTTGGGAAGGAACTTCGTTCGAATTGGTGCTGACAGGAAGATTTTCGGGGGACAATTCGGAGAGAGAGTACAACGAGAGCTGTTCAGCAACACTTCGTCTTGGCTCTTCGTCTGTTCAGCTCCAGATTCTGCACCCAAGCACTCTTAATTTCTAATCTTTGCTCCAGAATTTTCAAATTCCGTCCGTGTTCCAGCTCTGCACCAGTCTCCCGTCTCTCCCAATCTAAACCCTCGATCAGTAAGCTTTCTTGACATCCAGACCTTGGGTTAGCCAGCTCCTCTCAATGTACAATCTCCATTTCCAGCCTCTAAATGTACGATTGTCTCTATCTTGCATTGTCATGTATGCTTGTTCTGTCGACAGTCTTCACTCCGGTTTAGTCAGCGGCTTCGCTGGAGAGTCTGCCAATGTCCAGTCATGCTTCATCCGACACCAGCTTCAAGCAAATTCCCAGTCCGTAGCTGGGAGGGTGGACAGAGGTTGCGAATAGCTTGTAGAGGAATGTAGCGAACTCCTTTGCTAAAACGAATTTTTCGGCATTTTTCGGCAACATTCGTCCCTATCAGCTTCCCTGCCCTGTATCAAAGCTTTGCAGCCAAGCGTGTTCGATATCTAACTTCTTCGACACCCAGCTTCCTGTCTATTCCAAGCATGATCTCTCCAGGATCGTTCTTCCCCGACATCCACGTATTCCAAATGTAACCGTATTGCTCGTGCTTGTAGGAACTTGGAGACGGAATAGTGGTTGGGGAGACTTTTGTCTTCGTTCATTGGCCTTCGCAGACTCGACGGGGCGAGGTCGTGGTAGCGGCGGGTCGTCGAGGTTGACGTTCCTTGAGCTTCTCAATTGCCAGCATCCGCCAACGAGATTCGAGCTGGACAGCAATCTCTTGGTGTTGGTGTCGTCTCCTCGACCATACTTATGACATTCGCCAGTCTTGCGCGCCGACCTCCTCGTTTCTATAATACTTCGAGCGATTGATTTCTTCGAGATGCTTCTGGCGAGGTTTCGTAAGGATTCGTGTAGATAGCTCAATTGCTATGACTTCAATGTTCTCGTCGCATCGTGAATGCTTTCGCTCGGTGATCCCCTCGTTTCGCCATGATGCTGTAGGTTCGGAATCGTGATGTTTTCCATTGTCATGCGTTTGCGCCAGTTATTGCATTTTGAAGGAAAGGCGGATGGTGCTTTTGGACTAGTGATTTTGGGGACCTGATTTTCGATTGGTGTTTTGGAGCAGTGGTCTAGGGGGTTGGTTTTGAGCACCTCGTTATAGAGGCTGGTTCTAAGGACTTGATTATGGGGGCTTCATTTAGGAACCTCGTCTTGGGCACTTTGTTTTGGGCGTCACATTTTAAGCATTTAATTTAAAGCATTTGGTTTTGAGCTACTGGTTTCGGGCATTTGGTTTTGAAGCAGTAATTTAAATGCAGTGACCTTGAGAACTTGATTTTAAGGACCTACTTTCGGTTCTGTGATTCTAGTGCATTGATTCTGAAGACCTGACCTAAAGGGCTTGGTTCTGGCGTAGTGATTCTGACGCAGAGATTCTGATGCAGAGATTCTGAGGACGTGACTTTGATGCAGTAATTCTGGTGCAGTGATTTTGATGCAATGGTTTTGGTGTGGTGGTTCTGATGCGAGGGTTCTAAGGATGTGATGTTGGTGTAGTGACTTTGAGGACGTGATTCCGGTGCAGCGATTCTGATGTAATGGTTTTGGTATAGTGATTTAAGTGGAGAGGTCTTAAGGACTTGGTTCTGGCGTAGGTATTCCGGTGCAATGGTTCTGGGGTAGTGGCTTCGATATGGTGGTTCTGATATGGTAGTTATGGGAATGTGGTTCTGGTGCACTGGTTCTGGTGCATTGGTCTTGGTATCGCGGCCTTGATGTGGTAGTCTTGGTATGGTAGCTCTGGGGATGTGGTTCTGGTGCGTTGGTTCTAGCATGGTGGTTCTGGTGTGGTGGCTCTGGTGTAGTAGTCTTGATGTGGCGGTTTAAGTATGGTGGTTCTGGGGACTTGGTTCTGATGGGCTGGTTCTGGGGACTTGGTCCTGGTGTGGTGGTTCTGATGTGGTGGTTCTGATGGGCTGGTTCTGGGGACTTGGTTCTGGTGTGGTGGTTCTGATGTGGTGGTTCTGATGTGGTGGTTCTGGGGACTTGGTTCTGATGTGGTGGTTCTGGGGACTTGGCTCTGGCGCGGTGGCCTTGGTACGATGGCTTTGGGGACTTGGTTTTGGAATGGGGGCCTTGATGCAGTGGTTTTTGGGATGTAGTTCTGGGAACGTAGTTCCGACGCCATGGTCTTGGTGTGGCGGTTTTGGTGCAGCGACTTTGGTACCGTAATTCCGATGCAGTGGCTCTGGTGCGGTGGTTCTAGAGGCTTGGTTCTGGCGTAAGGGCTTTGGTGCGGTGATTTTGAGGACGTGATTTTGAGGACGTGATTTTGAGGACGTGATTTTGAGGACGTGGTTTTGGGGACGTGATTCTGGTGTAGCTATTCTGGTAGGTTGGTTTTAGCAAGGTAGCCTTGGCCATCGCAATTTGGACGCCGCGTTTAGACCATCGTATTTTGAACGTAGGGTTAGGGAACGGGCAGCGGGAGGGAAAGGGAAAGAGTTAGAGTTAGGGACGGGAAAGGGAAAGGGGTCGGGACGGGTAGGGTCGAGTTAGGGTTTCGTCGGACTCACCCCTACGCCTGCGGCAGGCCTGGGTATCTTTCAGGTAAGGGATAGGGTAAGGGAAGAGTGGTAAAAGTGATAGTGGAGTGACGCTTCGCTGGACCACTAGCCGTGGAGGCCGAATAGGGGGGAGGCGAAGCGTAAAAAAAAGGCGTGGGTCACGTGTGGCTTTCTCGGTCGCTTGCGACGCCTTCTCCTCTCTCCTCTCCTCTCTCCTCTCTCCTCTCTTCTTCGTCGCTTGCGACGCCTAACCCTTTCTATTCCCCGTCGCTTGCGACGCCTTCTCTCTTCTCTCTCGTCTATCCTTCGTCGCTTGCGACGCCTTCCTCTCGACACGTTCGAGCACGTTCCAACACGTCGAAACACGTTGAAACGCGCTTGGACGTGGCGGGACGTGCCTCGCGGGGTTCACGACGTGGCAATCTCCGACGACGAGGTATAAGACTGGCGGCGACCCATTAGTGGTGGGTGGGTGGCCTCTATCTTACATCGTTCTTCTTTCCTCTCTTCTCGCGGTGTCGTGATATCGTGATCGTCGAGGGTTACTCGCGACTGCATCGATAATATAAGATATTGCACTCGTGTATTCTCGAGCTTATATAGTTCGTAGATGGAAAGGAAAGGAGAGGAAAGGAAAGATAAAGATAGAGATAGAGATAGAGATAGAGATAGAGATAGAGATAGATAGAAATAGATAGAAATAGAAATCGAGATAAATGACTTGGAGGAAAAAAAAAAGAATAGGGCCTGCTGCGCAGGAGTGGAGACAGGGACAAGGGAGGGAAGGGGAAGACAAGGGGGAGACACGGACAGGGGAGAGAACCAGAGAGGAGAGAACCAAGGAAGACCAAAACATAGGGTTAGGGTTAGGGTTAGGGTTAGGGTTAGGGTTAGGGTTAGGGTTAGGGTTAGGGTTAGGGTTAGGGTTAGGGTTAGGGTTAGGGTTAGGG
>QYAJ01000149.1:0-79285 GCA_003988865.1 Phialocephala sp. D728 | reverse complement strand
AAATTATATTATTATAAACGTTTTTTCAAAATTATAATTTTTCGAATTTTAATATATATATAAAATAATAAATTTATTAAAATCTTTTATAAAAAATTAAATAAATTTTAATTTTAATTATTATATAAAAAATAAATAAAATAAATTATATAATTATATTTAAAAATAATTAAAATAATTTTTAAAAAAGATGTAAGGAATGAGCAAAGCAAATTATATAATTATATTCAAAAATAATTAAAATAATCTCTAGAAGAGAGTGTAGGGAGAGCCTGTCTAATATATAGGCGCAAGAGTCTCAAAGAAAGCTAGTATCGCTTCTTTTGAGCTTGCAGAATAAAGCATGGAAGGCGCTAGTCCTAATCTGGCAATCCTAACCCTTTATATACTTTAGTAGTCGATATTCGTTATAGTACCCCCCCCTTTGAAATCCTAGGTCATTTAATCTAAATTGCGGCCTAAAAAAGTAGCGATTTGAAAAAGTTGCGATTTAAAATATAAAGCTAATTTTCGGGTTTAAACCCGAAAATTAGCTTGAAAATTAAAGTATTAAAAATAATAAAAATAACGTAGTAAAAATAACGCTTTTTTAATTAAAATCCTTTCCAATTATAATTAAAGCTTATTTTAACAATTTCTTAAGCTTTTTTATCTTCCGTTTCCATTCTCATTCGTTTTTGGGACTAGGGAGTCGTGGGTAAATTAGGTGGAATTTTTGTAATAGGTCCTTTGCGTTTTCGAAAGCTTTCGCATCGTACCATGTATTATCCAAGGGCCAGCCCTTTTATTTAACTTAATATTATAATTTGCTGTAGTAAAGACGGGCGTTCAATATCTTAGTAACTTTATACTTCTCTTTGCCGTCGATAATTTCCGGTTTTATAAAATCGGGGATTTATTTAAGTAAAAAATTATTAAGATCGAGGCGTAGTAAACTCGAGTAGAATACGTTATAAATCCTAGTGTTTAGTATATCGATTTTATAAAAAATGTAATTAATTTTTCGTAAAATAAAGTAAAGCCCGATTTGCTTATTATCCAACTTTCGGCAATCCCGTTTCGTACGGATATTTTTAGTAGATATTTATATTTTATCTCCGATTTAATAGTTCGAGGCCGGCTTTCGGCGCTAATTTGCAAATCCTTTTATTCTAATCTAAGCTAAGGAAGTCTCCTTTTGTAGTAGGATCCAAAGCTTCCTCATCTTTTAGGCGAAGGCGATAGTTGTTTCTCGATCGTACTTCTCTTTAGTCGTACGAGGAGCTTTGGTTTCTGGTTTAAGGTCGAAGTCCATTCGGGGGTGGTAGCTTTTATTAGTATAAAATAGACTTATTTAAATAATATCCGAAACGTGATCGTTAATAGCGAATTCGGCTATAAAGAGCCATGGGACCTAATCGTTCTATTAGTAATTAACGTACGTTTTAAAGTAGCGTTCCATTTCGTTATTGGCAATTTCAATTTATCTATTCGACTACGAGTAAAAAGTAGTAAAAAGTTATGCCGTGATCTTAAATATCCGGCACAAGTGTTTCTATACTTCCGCTATAAATTATACTTCTCGATCGAATATAGTAAAGTCGAATAATCCATAATATTTCCATACGTACTTTATAAGTAAATAAGCTATCTTTTCGATAAAAGTTCCGTTCTTTTCTAAAAGATAGAGAATAAAGTAGCGTTTTTTGGATAATCGGCACACGATTATAAAAATAACGTTATAGCTTTTATAAAGTAATAGTCCAATAACGAAATCTATTGAAATATTTTGCCAAAGCTATAAAAGTATTAGCAAAGGATTAAGGAGTCTATTATATATGTCCCTTAGGGCCTTGCTACGTCGGCAATCGTAACAATTTTATATAAATTAAGTAACTATTTTATCTATGCAAAGCCAATAGTAATAGCGTTTTAAATAAATCAAGGTTTTAGCAACTTCGAGGTGCCTAATTAAAGGTTGGCCATAAACTCTTTTAATTAAATCAATTCGAAGGTCGTTTAGTACCTAAGCTTTGCCTTTAAATCGAAGGAGTCTATAATCGTCGATACTATAATATAGTAAAGAGACGTCGAGGCTAACTCGTTCCTTCTCTTCCAATTTCTTTAAAGTATTAAAATAGAATTTATCCATTTTTTGCGCTTAGCGAATTTTTTCTATCGCGTCTAATTTAATATCAAGTAATTAGTGCGTTAATATAGCTTTTAAAACGGTCTCCAAAGCAAAGTCCTCTCGTACAGCAAAAGAAAGTCGATGTAATAGAAGTAAAACTTAATTTATATATTTTTAGCGTTCGTTCGTATCGTTTTAAGGGAAATCGTTTATTCTCTTTATTAAAGCATCGGCTTTGCTATTTAGCTTGCTAAAACGGTATTAAATCTCAAAATGAAATTGCAATAGAAATTCAATCTATTTAGCTTATCGACGAGTAAGTTTCTTAATAGTAGTGAAGTACTCCAAGTTCTTATAATCAGTAAGGATTTGAATAAGAAGTCCAGTTCCTTTTAATTTAAAACGCTACTTTTTTAAGGAATATACGATAGCTAAAAGTTCTTTATTATAAATCTCGTAATTGCATTCGGCGAGGACTATTTTCTTAAAGAAATAGGCTATCGAGTGAAGTAGGCCGTTAAAGTCAACGAATTAAAAAAGCACTTTAGAGAATATATAATTAAAAGCATTAGTTTCCAAATAATAGGCCTTATCCTTATCGAAGTGGAATAGTACTAATTTAATACTAACGATATCCTTTATTAATTGAAAAGCAACTTAGCATTTATTACTCTATACAAATAGCGTATTCTTTTTTTATAAAATAGTCAAAAGAGCTAGAATTCGCAAATAGTCGATAATAAATTTGCAATAAAAGTTACAGAATCTCGTGAATAAAGCTATTTCGACGGCGGTATTCGAAGTAAGCTAGTCTTTAATAGTTTATACTTTGGCTAGATCTATTTTAACTTTAATAGTATTAATTATAAATTCTAGAAACTTAATACAAATAACGTGAAACTCGCACTTTTTAATATCGGCCTATAGGCCAGCGTTAATCAAAAGCTGTAAAACGTATTGCACGTATTCCATATAGTTTTATTCGTTTTTATTATAAATAAAAATATTATTTAAGTAAATAGTAGCAAACTGGCCTAGGCAATCCCAAAGAGTCTCGTTAATATATTTTTGGAAGGTAGCTAATCTATTGCAAAGTCCAAATAGCAATACTTTTAATTTGAATTATTTATAACGAATAGTAAAAGTAGTTAAATCCTCGCTTTCCTCGTTTATACGCATACGATTAAAAGCGTGCTATACGTTTAAATAAGTGAAGATTTTGGTGCTATTTAGCTAAGTTAAAGTTTCGTTTATAAAAAGCAAAAAGTATTTGTCTTTTTTAGTAATTGCATTAAAGCGACGGTAGTCTATGTAGAATTGTAGTCCTCTACTCGGCTTTTTAATAAATAAGATTAGTAATGACTAAAGAGCTTTGCTAATTGTAATAAATCCTTTAGATAAGTTTTTATTAATATAGTTCTTAACTAATTCGAGTTCCTTCTAAAATATGCAATAGCTTTTAGTATAAATAGAAATTTGTTTATCGATAAGTTTAATATAGTAATTATATTTACGATATGGAGGCAAAGTATTAGCCTCTTTTTTAAAGAAAGCTTCAATAAAATAATAATATTTTATAGGAATTATTAATTTGGGATTAATCTTTTTTTTCTTTTTCTTTTCGACTTTTTCGTAGATTTTCTTTATAGAAATAGTAAAGGCATAGTATGGGCTTTCTTTATAAGTATTGCGGCTTTTGTTAATTAGAGAGATTATAAAAGCGGCTTTAATTATACAAATAGTAGTCCGTCCAATAGGCTTACTTATACTAGCAAGTCTACGTAAGATTTTGGTTACTTTAGGTATAGGTTTGCCCTCCAAAGTAGTTGCAGGAGTAGAAGCTGTTGAAGTTAAGGCAAGTGTAGTTCCCGAAGCAGCTGGCGGCGCTATTTCGAGGTTATATCGAGCTTTTATATAAATATAGTGTCCATGCTTAAATTTAATAAATTTGTTAGTAAAATTAATTTTTACATTATAGTAATGCATCCATTGCTTGCTAATAATAGTTTAATAAATGAGATTCGTGATGTAGAAACAAACGTTATTAGTAGTATAATTCTGGATCCGTATATAGGGGTATATAGCATGGGTTATACATGCCTTCCCGTCTTCGCTATAGCCTTCGATTTCCTTGGGCTTAATTAGCTCGACGAAATCGATACTTAATACTTCGCATACTCTTTGGGCGATCTCGAAATTAATATAGTTTTCTTCGCGAGCGTCTATATTTATTAAAGCTTATATAATAATTTTGTCGTCTTTAATTATTATATAGTTTAAAAAGAAAAATAGGTTCTTATATAAAGCGTCGGAGATTAAGCTAATATATATAAAGAATAGTTTTCTAATAGCGATTTCTTTAAAAGTTATTCGTTTTTCGAATTAGTTTTATAGTTAAAATAGCGATTTAATTATCGATTATAATTAAAGTCGTAATTGTCGTCGACGTTAGTATTAGCTTTGGACAAATGTTCCACGTTATTTACCTTCGAGGGCTTGTTTTTTCTCTGGGGGCAATCGGGTAACTTGTGATTAGGCTTTTTACAACTATAGTATTCTATTTTTGTTTTAATAGTTGGCTTAAAGTAGGGCTTTAGCGTTGCGATTCCGGCAGGAGCAGGGGTAGTGAACCTAGCAGGCGCGGGAGCTGAAAACTGAGGGGGTCGAGAAGTCGTAAAGGAAGGGGGAGTTCGAGGTCGTCGAATTGCGAATCTCTCCTTTCGTTTACGTCTCTATTCTTGTTTTTTCTTTTACTAATTAATAGTTTGGATATTATCGTAGTAAATAGCACACTTCTTAACTAGTTCGTTTATAGTTTGGCAATCGATCACTATAATTAAAGTAGCTTATAGTTTAGTATTAAGCTTTCTACGAAACTCGTGCAATTTAATATCTTTAATTATAAGAAATTCTATTATAATACATTCCCATTCGACGTAGAAGCTTTAGAAATCGTTTTTATAATATAATTTATTAAACTTATTTCACAAGTTTTTAATCCTATTAAAATTATCGTAGTATTTGTTTATATTCGTGAAAATCTTTTCCATATTAGTATATGCAATAGAAGAGTCGATTTGGAATCTAGCTTATAATTACTTGGCGGCCAAGTCAATTACTTTGCTTTTGACATATGCTATTTTAGTCTTTTTAATAAGAAAGTAATTAGCGTTAATATCAAGCTTAATTATTATAATAATCTTCCAATTATCGTATTTAGTTTTATCCAATTTAATGAAAGATTTAGAGTATAGTAAGCGTTCGGATTTTGGGGGTTTGGATTCATAGAGGACAAAATCGGAATGTAAGGTAGGTCGATTCTCGTAGTATCGAATTACTACGTTTTTATTTTGCAAAGCGACGTTAGCGAACTTAAAAAGCTTCCGGGCTTCGTCGAATAACTTCTCCAATTATTAATAGTCGTTAAAAGTCTTACACACGAAGTTTAGGGCTTTTTACTAAAATTATTCATCGCTATTTGCTAATGTAGCCTAAGTTGCGGCCTTTTGTATATTCCTAGCAATAGGGTGCATATCTTCATCGTCGATATTATAGAAATTTAAATGCCGAGGGCGTTTAGTATTTTGAAAGGGAGTTTAATCGGTTACGCTATTATCTCTCGCTATTTTATCGATATATTTGTAATATGGAAAAGGGGTCTACTACTAAATAGTGTAAGTAGATCTTCAACGCGTAGGGGTTGGCAATTTGTAAATCGAAATTACACAAGGAACAAAATCACGTAGGGAATCCTAGATTTATACATCTAAACAAGTAATATAAAGGAGTTTCACGTAGAGGAAATAGATTTTCGCGAAGGGGAGAATATAGGGAGCGTTACCGTTCCACGTAAAAAAATTAATATTAAATATTATAAGCTCTCGTAAAGGAGTTTATATTATTGCAAACGTTTTTCCAAAACTATAGTGCTTCGAGTTTTAGCGTATACGTGAAATAATAAATTTATTAAAGTTTTCTATAAAAAATTAAATAAATATTAATTTTAGTTATTGTGTAAGAAACGAGTAAAGCAAATTATATAATTATATTTAAGAATAACTAAAATAATCTTTAAAAAAAGGTATAGGGAGAGCCTATTTAATATACAAGCGTAAAAGCTTCAAAAGAAGCTAGTATCGCTTCCTTTGAGCCTGCAGAACAAAGCATGGAAGGCGCTAGTCCTAATCTGGCAATCCTAATTCTTTATATACTTTAGTAATCGATATTCGTTACAAAAAAATATAAAAAAAGTTTATTTAATATATAAATATAAAAATTTCAAAAAAAATTAATATTATTTTCTTTAAATTTATAAAATAAAATATAGAAAGTATTAATTTTAATTTAATAATTTTAATTTTTTATATATTTTATTAATCGATATTCGTTATATAAATTCCGAAATTTTTTAAAAAAAAAAAAAAAATTTATCGTAAAATATTATTATAATTATATATCGAGCTCGTGTATTCTTTAATGCATTCTATTAATTAATTTAATAAAATCGAGTTATAATTTAAATTATTTTATTTTTTTAAAATTTAATAATTAAATTATTTTAAATTATTATTTTCCGATTAAATCGTATATAATTTTTTATAAAATTTATATTTATATTAATTATATATCGTTAATTATATCGAATTATAAAATTAAAATAAATTAAAAATAAAAATATTTATAAATTTAAAAAAAAGAATTTTAGAATTTTTAATCGAAAACGAAATTAATATATTTATTATTACAAACTTCGTTTTCCCGTAAATATTAAAAGTATTTAATTATATTATATAATATAGAAAAATATCGTTTATTAAAATATAAAATTAAAAAATATTTTTTATATATTATAATCGAATAATTAATATTAATTTTAATTAAAAAATTTCGGATTTTGCAATTTTATTAATGCCGCGATATTTACTAATAATTACTTTTATATATTTTTCGAAATATTTCGAAAAAGGAATTAAATATATAAAATAAATATTTAATTACTTTTTATTATAATATTATAAATATTAAATATAAAAAAGTTTCGTTAAAGATCGAATCGATTTAAATATAATATAAAGGTTTAAAAAACGGTTTTATTTGCAGTCTTAAATGTAAATATAGTTTTAAAAATTCGGGAAATAGTAATCGTTAACCCGAAAGAACGTACTTTTGCAGCACAAATGCTTGTTAAGTACTTTAACGGAGTAGAACTTAGCACTTCACGGAATCAAGTCCCAGCTCTTACCGGCAGCCCTCATCCCAAAATCGTCGCCGCTAGAGCTCTGCCCCCAGCTCTTCCCTCAACAACTCGGACTGCACAAACCAAACCGAGAGGTTTGCAAATGAATGCGAATATATTTGCAGCCGCAGCTCCGTACCGTGTCGAGAAAGTTCGTGATCCTCTTCAACCACAACCTTTTCGCCGGCTACAAGCCATCCGCCCAAAACCACAGACTAAGGGTTAAATTATGGGCAATAGTGTAACTGGGGTTAGATTCTTGGCAAATGCAATGTTAGGTTATTGCCCTTTATGCTTATTCGGAGTTAATGGACGAGGAACATTGGTGCGAGAACTGCAAAGGCAGGTTGGGAGGGTCAACTGTTCAGAAACCCAGGAGACTCATGTCGCAGAGGAGTTCAAATGTCAAAGTTCGAATTGTATAGCTATACTCAGTGCGAGAACTATAATAAACAAGGGAGATGCCGGTCTGAGGGGATCCTTTTCATCTAGGATTTATATTATTGCAAGCTGCTTCGGAGGCAATTTTCTATACGGCCAGTGCCGGTCTCTGAAAGAGGATGAACTTTCAATCGGAGCTTAATGAGGCTAACCAAGCTGAAGGCAACAGTACGATCGGCACGTGGAAAAACGAGGGGGTTCGTTAGATCCAACAATGTTTTGGGGATGTCGATGGCCAACCCCAACCCCCGGGATTTCATTGCCCCACCTATTTTGGGGGCGTCGATGGGTGCATTACGGATGATATGCAAGACAAGTGTGTGATCGCATTGCATGGGATGATTTTGGAAAGAGTACTGTTCACTCAAAACCCAATCAATCGATTGAGAATTTGGTCGGTCGCGGCACGGTGGGGATGTTTTTGCTGCGCTGGTCTTGGCACGAGACGTCTCTGCTAAGCGCCCTGGTTAGCTTTGGCGGAATGAGTCATGATTTGCTGCATAATTCGCTACAGAAGCCAATCGGAGAACAATGCGATCGGCCCGGGGAAAACATGGGGTCATGCAGCGGGCGGCTGGAACGGCAATTAAGAAATGGCTCGATGGGTGATGTTGACCCCACTAGTTCAAATCAACCCCACCACCACTCCAACAGCAGAGGGAACGACTGCCAATCCATTCTGGGTAACTACGCACCGCCTGCTTTCAATGGGGCTCCGGTTGCCGACAAACATGTGACATGGGGCGCATGCTGCATCCTGATGCACGTCAGGTATATCACGCACTATTTGAGAATGGATGCAGGGGTTTCACTTCGGATGTAACTGTCTTATTCCCCGGCGTCCACGGGTTGGTTACGGCAAGCCATGCCCTACTGGGCTGAGTGCGGCTGAAAATGTGCGGGCATCAGATTCGGTTGGCCCCCAATTCTGGGCCTGTTGTTGGCGACAACGACTGCCTCGTCGGTCCGCATCCATTTGCAGGCTTCCTGCTGCGGCTTTTTCCAGATGGGACGAATGTAAATGTGAGTCATCGACGCTCCTTCCGGAGCTAGCGCAAGAAGGGCCGAGCCGAGTAGTCATGACGATTGACAGTAGGCTGCCATCGAAATCCTCGGTCTCAAAGGGCTAGTGTACTTTGAGCGTTCGGAGATCTTGAAGCAGTTGGCCGATTGTGGAAGCATCTCCACTCCACTAAAAGGACATCGTGCACCACCTTACCAGCGTTTCATTGATTCCATTGCTTGTCAAACCCCAAACATGGCTGATCAAAGAAGGCAGCACAGCAATATGATACCGTTCCATGCGTGAGTCATTGCAAATGTGAGAGTATATTAAACGAGGCAATGACAACACGGCATAATCAACTCTCAAATCAGTTTCAATATTGGCCAAAATCCGAATTACTATCCTTTGTAACAGAAATTTCATGTATGGTTGGTATCTTTGTCTATTCACGTTAATACCGCTTACATACTATCTTCTTAGCATGTGCTCCGTTGACGTCTCAACAAAGATATACGAGTGCGGTGATAGGGTCACAGAAGATGTCAATTTTACCCCTTGCTCCAATCCGGGCTCATCGACCTGTCCTGGCCGCAAAGAGAATCCATTGGGCTCAAGCAGGGTGAAAGGGAAGTGTGGACAAAGCAATTGTACCAATCCTTAGGTAAGACTTAGCTCACTCAGCATCAAATCATGCTAACTTATAGTTGACGGGATTGGGACACCTGGAGTGGGCTTTATAAGGCACAATGGCTCTGGGAATAACAGTAAAATGACATGAATGTTCGATTCTGTGGCTGCTACTGCACGGTGCTTGGAAGGCTCGGCGCGGCTTCCGTTCTCTCAACCTATATAGAAACTTCTTTCAACAAGAGTTCCTGATCAACCAGTATGGTTCCCACGTCCTTGTATTGTTCTGTCCAGCAACCATGTATAATGGCACCGCCAGCCAAACCTTCGACCGTAGGGAATTTACCCTGAGAGAAAAGCTCATCTACTTTTGCCTCGTAGCACCACTTATCCTCTACTGATTCAAATGGCCCAGGCGATTTGTAAGGCCAGTGGCCGGTCATGATTGTGTAGAATACTGACCCCAGGCTGAATATGTCGGTATCCTCTGTAGACACCCAAGGGTTGCGGGGATTGAAAAACCCGGCATCTGGAAGGTGTCCACCATCTATATCCCCACATGTAGAGCCGCCGAAATCACTGAGGTAGAGATTGAGGATACCACTGACATCGGTATGGAGAAGATAATTCTCGGGTCGTAGATCGGAGTGAATGACCCCTTTTTGATGAATATATCGGATGGCTTCTGCAGCTTGCGTGCGCCACTTCATACGCAAAGGTGCATCGATTGTATGATTATGATGGTCGAGATATGCTTGCAAGCTGCCATGGTTGGCCTCAACGAAGAGCAAGCCTCTGGGGTCTTCAGAAGAGCCGAGGAACCTAGAAACTACATTAATAGCAGAGCTGGAAAAGGTATCGTGACTGTCTGTACTTTATTATCCTAGGATGCTTCCCGAGAATCCTAAGTATTTGCTCCTCAACGTTGAAGCTATGCCTGATATCTTTTACAGAATTATGAGCCTCCACAGCTGGACAACCCCACCATGAATACCGAGGAGATTTCAAGACAACACCAGGTTTGAGGCGTCCAATTATAGAGGTCGAGCCACAATTAAGAATCTTATCGACAGTAGGACTATATACCACAGGTCCCGGGGCTCCATCAGAGGCAGTCATCACAGCTTCTTCGATCGTTGCAGTATCTTGGCCTTGCATCTTACAGTACGATCAGCGGAGAAATGACTGGCAGAATAACATAGGCTTACCTCCGCTCTTGTCGGAATATTACTCTCAATGACCCGTTCTGCTGAAGTTTTTCCTTCTTGAACCCCAAGAAACAGGCGAGACACGATCAAGAAATCTTGAGGGCAGTAACACTAAAATGGAGAATAGATGCAAGTTCCAGATTCGACGGGCGAGGGAGAACATCGTCGATGTATGCGAAGACGTGTTATGACGCGTTATGGTGCGTTGAGGTTCACAAGGAGAATCGCAGTTGAGACGGGAAGTCTCCCGAAGCTTAACTTACGGTAACGAAGATATGGCCGTTACGCTAACCTTTTTTGGTAGCTTCTTGCACGTGATCTTCGATTTCTGAATTCACTAACTTCAGAGATTTGATTTGATTTGATTTATTCCTATTGGCTGTTCAGGGCCTGGCCCTATGTAGCCCCACTCCTAGCTGACCTGAGCTAAATACGTAATCACGTCACGGGATCAGAATCATCCTACAGCCCACGCATTTGCCAATCCGCTATCCTCTCTCCTATGTAACCCTTTCATATCCCAAACCGTTGGGAATTCTGTATGAGTGTTACCGACTGTGATTGTGGGCCTACGATGGAAGTTCCAGAAGATTTTGGCGTATCACTTCCACCGTGGTTACTTTTTGAGTTTCGTAGAGTAATGCACCTGGATCGCCCCTGGAGTCCGGTCAGGGAGGGCATGATGGATCTCTTCCCACGAGCAGCCATTCTCCTCCCTCATCTTGAGTATCGTCTCATCCTCTTTTGGTCTCTATGGGACGCGCTTTCTCTTAGATTGTAAAGCTGCGGAATTCACCTTGGAATGTGCGCCAGTGTCGTGAGGGGTTGCAGCCTCTGCGGACGTCTCCTTGTTAGAACGCTTCAAGCTGCAAAGATGGACTAAGCTTCGGTCGCAAAATTCCAACTACCTGGGAGTCGTGCAGCATATCTGGCACCAACTCAACCAACGGTCGCAAAATCCTTCGCATGCGTGGAGAACGCTATGCCGAGGATTGCACCAAGCGTCATCCTCAAGTTCGAAGTCCTATGGCATAAAAGCCATGTTCTGGTGTGCTTGACCCCATCTACAGTCCATGACTTGCTTCGATGATGTGAAAGTATGTACGCACTCTGTCTGCGCCAATAACCTCTGCTAGACAAATGACTAACCAAGAGGCAAAGAGAGATAGAACGATCCTTTCCACACCAGTTCATTCCACCGAACCTATCGCGATAATATGCTAACACTATCCCTTGCACGGGCTGCTGCAGATAGATACAACGATATCTGTTTTGGAGGAAGCACGATATTACATCTGGCGGTCGAGTTGTCTGTTTCCTGGTTGATGATAGAGCTGAAGTGGCTTCAGCAGATAGACTTGGTTGTACGCCTTTATATTGCATTGTACAGCAGTAGTATCCGGGGTGGATAACTGTACGCACGACGCGTTGTCAACCTCAGGAGAAGAGTAGAGCAGGTCTATTGAGATGGCAACACTAAATTGGACAAGAGGGCTATGATAGTCTGTAACTGGCTTTTCAGTTTGAGACTATTACGAGGTTCTTTGACTCTAATTCCAGCGAAAGGGCCCCCAAGTCTCCGTGTGTTTAGGAAGAGCACTCGAGACGGACGGACTAAGGCCCACACTTTGGCTATTCAAGAGAGAGCTCGAGAGTCCATTTCTCCTACTATTACATACACCAAACTTCCCTATCTTAGTCTCGGTATCTATCTTGACCAGTAGATAACCTTCAACCAACCCCTCGCCCCCAACAGCATTTGCCTCCCTCCCCCTATCAAATCAGAGATTCCATTTCTCTCGATACTGCTCTAATTTGACCTGTATGAATTCCGCCATATCTGGTGGATCTTGCACTTCAGGTGTCGCCTTGAACGTCCACAACCTCTTTAGCATGGATTGCCAAAAGGTTGATTCTTGAATAGCTTGATTGTACCAGAAAGTACCATTGTCCATACACTCTTCCATTAGTCCTGACAGTACTGCGTCTTTCTCCCTTAAAACCATGATGAACTTATTAAACCCTACTTTGAAAGCCTCCAACTCATCATCATTACATTCGAGCATATCCAAAGGTGTGAGACCAAGGGGAGGACTGTAAAAGAATTGAGCAGGCGCAATATAACAAAAGTCCCAGTCGATAAATGCCTTTATCTCGTAGTCGGCGTCGGCAATGATGTTTCCAAGGCGTATATCAGGGTTGTACAGCTTGAATGGTCCACGCAAAAACTCGGCCTTCACCATCTCGGGAGTTATGGCCTGTAGTGACATAAGAGATAGATATGCTTCGCGGCAAGTTTCCTCGTCGGCAATAGCATAGGACCTGTCCCGAAGGCCGAGAATGCTTTGGTTGATAAGCTCTGTCATGTACATCGAGGCGTCTGGTGGTGTTTGTATTTCTGAAAGAGTATTAGCAAGATTCTGTAAGCGCATTTAAACACGCTTACCTGGAACCTTAATGCCATGACATTCAAGCTCGTTCTGCTTGATCGTCAACGGATCTGGTCTCACGTACCACTGCATCGACTCCTCGTCCCACGAAAGCCTTCCGATCTGATCAAATTCCAGGCGCCAGAGCTGTAGGTACATGGTCGCAATCTGCTCATACACCTTTTTGAGCTGCGACTCGGTAACTGTAGGCTTGAACTCGTCTCCCGAACATAGCAATTCATCCAGACGCTGACCGGGAATGAACTTCATCAATATGAAAGGCCCCAAACCATCAAATTCGTCCGAAGCTATGCCATGCGTATAATAATTCGGTATTGGGATGCTGGTCTTCTCTTTGATGAACCTCATCACAGCGGCCTCATCCTCCACCTTCTTCCATGGGTTCATTACAGCCCCATGGATTGGAAATCGTAGTAACATATCCTCTCTCCCACTTTTAAAGCGAATTTGGAAGCAAAAGTTGTAGCTTCCAGAGAATCTCTTTACAACAAAGCAAGGTTCTTCGTGGCAAAGAGCTGAGACCATTTTTTTAATGGCTGAATCGCCATTCTCCAGATCGTAGCTTTGGATTTTAGCAAGCCAAGCTGAATAGACTTTTGGATCCAAAATATTTAACGGAGTGTCAAACTTGGCCATTGTAAATCTATAAAGATCGATCGTAGATAAGCAATGCAAGTAAAGTTGATGCAAAAAGACGAAAAGATGCGAGAGTGAGAATGGGAAAGAGTAGCAATTTATGCGGCGGAAAATCCTTGCAAGTCACGAGATCTCTTGCATTTTCGTGAAATGTATATTTAAAATTATGCAAGAGATTACAATGAAGTGTACACGTGCATAATTATAAAATAGGAGAATTTGTCGACGAGAGGTTGATTTAGGTAATAACTGTACTATATCTAATATGAAGATAAAACCCAAGTTCTCGCTATATTCTACTCCCAAAGAAATAACGCGCACATCCTCCACAACAGTGCCCACTCGGAAGGATAGCATCCAGGGGATCCCCGAGGAAGTCGATATGTTAGAAGCTTCTTGAAGAAGTAAGTTTATAATATAATAAACAAGTCAAATTTGTAGCCCACGTGCATTTCTTCGCTTCGGCAGCAGCTTTCTCAGCGGCAGCTTTCTCGGCAGCAGCCCTCTCGGCAGCCATCCTGGCCCTTTTCTCCTGTGACTGTCTCCCCTTATCAATCACCTCCTGAGGAATTTCAGGTTCGCCAGTTGAAGTGATATCGGGCATAGTGAAAGCCTAATTAGAGAAAGCTTTAGTGGAGAGTAGATCGGCTGATTGACTTTATTCGATAGTGATTGTGCTGTGATAGCGGCTCACTGTTACAAAGAGAGATCTTGAGCAGGATCAAGCCGAGCAGTTGGACTTAGTCTATTATATAGGTGTTTGCGATATATACGCCACGCTAATATAAACTAATCAGCGAGACCCAACTTAAGTTTGATTACTGCAGACTTGAGTCGTCGCGGCCCCAGCCTTTCAGGTGTGGCACGATCCAACATCCAAAAGTCCTGATTTGCGCAAAAGTTCCTTATCTTTCCCCACCTATTCTACAAAATTCCGGTCCTTTACGAAACTTCTGCTCGCGCACTGACTAGTACGGAGCGGGCCGATAAGCCTTAAATGCAACGCCACATTTGTATCAATAAATCAAACGGTAGAAAACATTAACAGGAGGCTCTGACCAGTCCTCGTTTATGACAGGGATCACAGCTTGTGATATCCTTCATGACGGGACCACAACTTGTGATCCCTCCACGACAGGGACCACAACTTGTGATATCCTCCACGACAGGGACCACAACTTGTGGCTGCAGTCCCGATCGGCCCAATACTCTAGTCGAACTTTATATCAACATGCCAGACTAAGTGAAACAATTCATGGAGCGAGAGAATGCTGTAGCACTTCCATTCAACGCGTTACTTCAAGCTTCAATTACTCCACGAGCTGGAATCAGAAAGGTACTACACAAAGACGTTTTATATTGGATAACTAGACAAATCAATAATATTGCGAACTTTTTCTAGCTATAGCCACGGCCCGCATAGGCTACTCCTCCCACACTACTATATAGTAAATCAATATCTTATTAACATTTTCTAATATTATTTTATAGATATGTGCTTCTTTCCGCGTTATTTGTATAAAAGTACTATACGAAAAGAGATCGATTAGTGGGACCTAGGATCCTACTTGCAAGCTAATATTAATGAAATTTCATTAATACTCTATTTTAATGTATCGTTTCTCCCCGCGTTATCCGCATAATAAATTGACGAAGCTATTATAATTACCCAAGGCGTGCATTATACTTTAATCGTGGGCCGCCAGCCGCTTTGGGGATGAGGATCTTGCATACGAGCTTCGATGCTTTACAGCATTGCCTTAACCAATTGAGGCACTAATAATAGAGAGGGTACTACATGGAGACATTGCATTTTTGGGAATTATAAAATCGATACGGCCATGAACTTTAATAATATCTAAGTCCGAACGTAATTAATACTCCATATTAATATCTTGCTTCCCCTATATTATTTTATAATAAATCGACGAAGCTAGCTTAATCTTTTAAAGAGCTAACATATCACGCTATAATCGTAGGCCGCCGGTTCATCTAAAGAACAACAAAATCAACTTTCTTAATCGACCGTCCCGCATTAGCCACGCAAAAATGGACCTTTATTGCAAATAATTATACGGGAATTATAGAATATATAAAAGTACAAATCCCCTCTAAAGTTTTAATCATCACTTTTTGTGTTCCCCAGCATCCAGCTCTTCAAGCATCTTTCTAAAACTTTTCACTTTATATAAACTTTGTGTAGCACGTACATGGGAGCATCTATCATCCCCAAATTGACAATAGCACCAACAGAGATGGTTCACTACGGTCCCCTATTGTCCCAGCCAGTGTCCAACATGCCACCGGATAGTCCACGTCCATTGCCTGTCGTCGCATGAGGTCGTCTTACATGTGCCGGTGCAGATTGCGTCGCTATATTCTCTTGATCTGCGGGCGTACCAGGCTTGGTATACGGAATCGTCGTCCTCGAAGAGAACAGTCACGTTGTGCCAGAATTCAGGGGTCAACTCGGCTGCGACGGAGGTGACAGGAGGTGTGAGCAGGCTACCGTATGCCTCCTTGACGCTGTATAGCTTCTCCCAAACAGGGCCGTCTTGGTAGGTTGGCGAGGAGATGTTAGTGTAGAACACCGTGTAGTCGAGGATGGCAAAGGTCACGGGGTCAACGGAGTAGACTCTGAAGGTCGGGTTGCCAGATGTGGGAGTCAGCGCAGGGGCAATGTACGAAACCATGTTTGCGGTCGCTGCCGTAGGAGCATCAGGGGTGGAGTAGGCGATTTCAAACTCGTCCTTGTGGGTGTGACCATAGAAAATGGCTGAGATAGTAGCGTCAAAACGTTGGATGATTTGGTCTGAAAGTGTCAGTCGAGTGCGGACACAGAAGGACGACAACTTACCGAAATACTGAGACTGGTCGTGAAAAGCATCTGAGGAGCCTGCATCGAACAAGAGGAGTTAGCAAGCCAGAGTCATAGAGCAAGAAACGTTAGCGAGGTTGTTTTAGGGACATGTGGATGGCCAATTTCCAGATACTCTTCCATATTTCGAAGCTCGCGAGATGGAAACCTCTTACCCAGTGGCATGTGTCCCATCAGCCAAACACGCTCGCCAGCGGTCTCAGCAGCCTCTAGCTGGGTTACAAGCCAAGCAAGTTGACCAGAGGGATCTCTTTCCATAGTCGCTTCATACAGCCAGAAGTTTTGCTGATCGTAAGTCAGCTAGCTCCCTTCTCGACCCCCTTCCTTGGATTGCCTTACCTTATACCAGAAGTTCGTATTAACGCTGATGATACGGAGACCCTCAGAAGTCAAGACCGAGTAAGAGCCATAATTCGAATCAGCGTCTGCAGCAGCGGTGGCTCCGATCCAAGCAGACCAATCCGAAGACAGCGTATCATAAGCCCATTGGGAAGTAATTGTTGTGTCGACAACTGCGGGAGGGAATGAGTTCACCGGACTGCAGTCGTGGTTACCAACGACGGCATAAGTTTGCCCAATACTCTGCATCCTGGCATACGCATCATTGAGGTCATTTGTCACCTCGGTGTCTTATAAGTTGTCAGCGAGCTTTTCATTGCTATGAGATCAAAGAACTGACCGGTAACAAGCCATACTGCGCCTTCGACAACGTCTCCAGTGAAGATTCTGTTTCTATTTAGCCATGTCTCGTGCACACTGTACAGGTGCGCTCACGTGAAGCTTTTGTTGGGGACTAGAGACTCAATGGCCGCGTACATGCTTTCTTCAAGGGTCACAGGCGAGTCGCAAGTCACCTCTCCCTATCATTCTCGTTAACGTGTACTCCCTGGCAACAGGCGCTGTACTTACATATTCCCTAGCAGGGTAAGAGTTATTGCCAGGCGCATCAGCAGTTGTGTAATCTCTGCAGCATATATTTTTGGTGCAGTCATAACTTGCGCCGACCTCATAGCTCAAATCAACATGAATGTCTGAGATGTGGACGACTTGGATAGGCGTCTCTTCACTTGGTGCAGGACGGCTGGTGTCTGGCTTGTCGGTCATTGAAATTGTATAAGCTTCGACATCTGGCCATTGGCAAAGGCCAAAAACGGTCAAGCAGAAAAGCTCCGATGTACGAGTCCCAATGGTCATGACGCGGAGGTCATGAGCAAGAATTGGACCCTCCAAAGCGATAGCTCCTTCGCTAGATCCAGGTCAGCTTGAGATCAGGCAGCCTTCAAATTGACCAGACTTACCAGACATCTTCATCATCAATTCCCTATCCCCATGCATGTCAGCTACTCTTCTGGCCAGTGTTAAGGCTGGAGCTTACAGCGAGAATACAGATCTCCGTAATTACATCCACGAGGTTGGAATTGCCAGTATGCGCCAGCACTTTCAACACAACCAGCAACGCCTTACAAGCAGTACAACTTGCAGCGTCCTCAATATCACTTAAGATATCGGAAACAGTAGCTCGCGTGCTAAACGCGGATACAGCGCTACTGCTTGTATCTGAGATAGCAAGAGCAGAAGTGAGGGCAGGTAAACCCACTAAGAAAGGAGTGAAGACGGAGGAGAGTTTCATGATTAGCAACGAGAAGAGGGGTCTGGATGACGAGGGAGCAATCACAGCTCACTGAAGTTCACGGACCCTCTTCACAATGAGGAAAGCATTGATACTTAACTGCTGATGATCCATAGCCCACGCCGACAACATTCGTCACTACTCTCCGCACACATCTCTCACCTGAGCCCAGCTTCCCACCTCGCGTACACCGTTCACACGCTTTCATATATTATCACATTCTATACATCGTGGATCTTCCCGTATCTGGGTACATTGCCGTCACTAGCTCCGGGAGACACCAATATACCCCTGACCAGTCGGTAGCCGAGGCGAGAGATTTCGGTTGTGGTTGCGATTGTAACTCGACTTGGTGGTCATCAGGAGCAGAAACAGGGCTGGCCGACTCGGTGCATGCTTCGCAGAAAAACAAGAACCCCTGCCAACGTCGATGCAGCGTGTTCGTGCAGAAAGGGGCGGCATTCATCGGATTGGGGGTGAACGTGCTGTTGTGAATGGGCGTGAGCCTAAGAAGAGCGAGCTCTTTGGCTTTCTGGAAGAATTGTGGAAAGGACTGTGACATTTTTCTGCATCGTCTGTCTTGGGGGGACTTGAAACTCTGAGATCTGATATGGCAGGGCGGTAAATGTTTCAAGAAGCTTTGTTTATGCATCTTCCGTGCAAGGTGTGGACATCCAACAGGCACTTGCTGTGTCACGCACACTTTCTATCTATCTTTACCTATGCGCAGAACCAATACCGATTCATCATTAAGGTAACTCGAATACGATGAATACGACAAAGCAGAAGATACCAAGAATACGAATGCTGAAATGGTGGACAGTACCTTGATGGAGCACTGCTTCGCCAAATCCAGCAATGTGGAAGAAGGAACCATATAGCTTTGATTTTGGCACAATGAAGTTTGGTTGAGACGGCAGCCGCAGTTCAAATGATACAATTGTGGCTCTGAATGTCCTGTCTGGCCATATGCTACTCGGTATCCTAGCCCAGAAAGCAGTATAGAGTATCGTATATCGTACAGACCCACCCAAACGCCGTCCACCTATCCATGCATGATACTTATTTCTTCTCTCCTCCGAACTTTTGATGAATAGCTCTGATCTGTTCCTCCACATTAACATTTTGCATCATGTCTAATCTCCTATCACCTTTCTCCAATGGCTGCCCATCATAACTACTTGCAGCCTTCTTCCGCCTAGCTGCCTCTTCTTCAGAGATTGGCTGCCCCGTGACACCATCGAATAGGTCGCTTCGCTGACTAGCAAGACGCTTGAGATTGTTGGCAACATCTTGTGTCGAGAGATTTGTAGTGGCGTAGCGACTGTCTGCTTTGGCCTTTTGCTCTTTCCATCTTGGATCCAGAAGTTCAACTACGGAGCTTGTTAGAATCATTCTGTAAATGATGAGGACGGAACTTACTTCGCATGTGCTCCTCAAGCTCATGCGCAGGCATTTGCTGCCTACAATTCGGACACAGCACCATATTTTTTCTCTGAGCCGCTCTTGCGGCTGCTCTCGGCACATAATTCTCCTTAATCTTCATTGGCGTAGCGACACCCTTAGCTTCCGCCTGTGCTTGTTGAGCACGTTGTCTGGCTTCTGTTCGCTCACGGATACGTTGCTCCTCTTCATCCTCCTCATCTGCATTTCTCATCCGAGTATCTTGGTACTGTGGTTGGTAGGCTGGCTGTGGGACTGGAGGTGGTGCCATTTGCATTGGCTGTTGTGGGTAGTTGTTGTAGTAGTCAGTATCTTCTGGCATGGCCTCTTCGATACGCAGGTTGTGAGAGGTGACAGACATCATTGCCTTCTGGTCGAGAGAAGCAAATTGAAGCTCGGAGAGTGAGGTTGGTGGAGGGAGATTTGCCTGATCGTCTGCTTCCGTGAAGACGACAGTCTCAACGACCACGAAATCATGCCAATCGATTTGTTGATATGTCAATCTCTCTTTCTCAGCCTCTTCTTCCTTCTTCTGCTTCTGCTCGTCCTGGAACTTGAACCACTCCGCCCTCTGCTTCGCCCGTCCCAAAACGTGAAACTTATCAGTAACATTGGCTTCTAGCTCCTTGATCCTCTCTTGCTGTATCTTGCCCCCTTCACCATCCATTCCCCCTGCTCTTAGAAGCGTAGTATATTGGTCAATCAGTCTCTGAAAGAAGCTATGCAGCGTATGATTTGGGCGTAAAAAGTCAAATTGGTAATTTCCCGTCTCTCTTTGCGATAACGTAGTCATGAACTGCCTTCCATTCTTCGCCACAAATAGCGCTGTCAAGCGCACAACTTCTAGATCTTGGGCACTGATGTTAGGCATTCGTGCTGAAAAGTGGAACTCGGGAGGTTCAGGCGGTCCTTTGGGCTTCTCGGCTTCTGCCTCTACCTCCTCTGCTCTCCCCGCCGCAACGGCAGTACCTCGACCTGCTCTGATTTCGCTGAGTCGCCATTGGTAATAGGCGTTGTAGGCATCGTTCGGGCTGAGGAAGGAGAATTTGGGGTTGGTCTTTTCTTTCTCTCGAATGCGGTCTATGATTGTCAGCATAATGTCCTCTTCTCTCGAGTATTTGGAGACGGACCTTCAAATACAAAGCCGTTTCGCGCTACATAACCTGCTGTTTTTTCGAGGATTGCTGTGAAGTGTTAGCAGAGTCCTAGCAATTGTAATCAAGAAGCGCACCTTTGATCTCCCGCGGCGGTAACACCACACCCTGAGGTGCCTTGATCTCCTCCAGCGACCCCATTCCATCGCCGTTCAATGCTGAAGGGGCCATGTCGGATGACCTGACGAGTTCCGACTTCGTCGAGTTGAATGTTGAATGTTGATGATATCGGGAAGGCAACGGTTTCTTGGTCGCGCTAAAACTCAGAAATTTACAGCCTTGCGAGACCGCGAATCAAGAGCGGCGCCTTGTTAATGCGGCTTTACATAAGGAGAAGGAGGACCTTATAGTTTAAGAAGTCCGTCACAGTAATTGGACTTAGTTTGAAATGCAGATTCAAAGTCTTTGATTATGTACTTATACTTCTAGGCCGTATCATATTGCAGACAGACATCAGAAGCATCCATTATCTCATCTATGGTCGCTGTCTCCGAACGTATGATCCATCATAATGCTTGCGCAACCTGCCTATTCTTATAGGCTCAGTAATTATGTTCAGTTAAGTTATGCACCTCAAGCTACCATAACGCCTGGCTCAGAAGTCTGACTCGCCGGTCAAGTGAACAAACCCGAAACGCCACCCACCTTTTTCGTTGTTTCATTCCCATAAAATATACATTAAAGACAGGCCCAAGGGCATTTACTGTGTGCTCAGTCAAACGACCCTGGAATGGTGATCGAGAGCCTCTGCGCCCCTTCTTTCTCTCCCTCCCCAAAAGACACGGCCTTCAATGATGCCGTTGACTGCGTGGAGTCTCTCGTCGTATCATGCTTCTCAGTAGTAGGATCGACTGTAACTTCGTCGTCGACGGATTCGACCTCTCTCAAAGGACTTGAGGTTGGACTTGGTACAGCAGCAACTTCCTGAGCCGCTTGCCTAAATTCCTCCCGGCTATCATCTCTTTCCAAATTTTTACTCGTGTTTCCGCTTTCCGAAGCTTGGAATGCTGTGACTGGAGGTATTTCGGGAGCAGGAGTGATATCCTTCGGCTGGATCTCTCCTGTTCGTCCAATCTCCTCGCTGAGCTTTCTTTCTTCCTCTTTCCGCTCTTCACTAACACGTGGACTTCTCGAAGGATCCAGTTGAGTAGGGATAACTCCTCCACCCATGCGGCACCAGAACATTTGCTCCCTTAATCGCACGCTTTCCTCCCAAGCAGCTCGCTCCGATTCTTCGCTGTCTGCTCTCCAGTGACCCTCCTTCAAGATCCGCAGGAAGCCAAGAAGGTCACAAGTCGAACGAACACGTCCATGACAGTATCTACAAAGAGGATATCTTTGAGCGTTCTCGTTCTCACTTGTCCTAAAGCGGTGACTGCGAGCATGTGCAGAATCTTTGCGATTCTCGCCACACAGAGCACAAGGGAAGTTGTGCTGCTTTAGAGAAGCAGGCAAAGGCTCCACAACAAGATTCCCTTCGCAGACTGCATTCAGCACATTCCGTCGAGCCAGCCATGATAGACCTGGGGCTGAATCCAATCTCAAAGTTGGTTCTATGTCTTCTGTTAAAACTCGCTTGTAGAACTTCGTCTCCTTAAGGGGAGTTAATGAGTTAGGCCCGTTGGTTGACCCATTGCTAACTGTAGAGGCAGGAGTTGTTGGTGTTGCAGGTGAAGATCCAACAGTTCCGGATGTTGACAGAGAAGAAGTCGAGCCATTTGTAGGAGCTTGGTGTATAGAGGACTGATGAGCACCCAGACCCAAACCTAGCCCAATATGCCCGTAGGAACCACTGGAAGCTCTGCTAGCAGTAGGGACATTCTTCGACATCTTCAGTAAAGAGGTGAAGTCATCGTATGCATAGAGATCGGTACGGAGAACCGGATGAAGAAGATGAGTGAAGCTTGTAGGGTAAGATGGGGAGACAGGGTCATGTAAGGAGTTGCTAGCGTCAGAGTCCCGCAGGTCATCTTTGCTATCGAATTTGCTCAATCCTGGAGTAGATGGTGCAGTCTGATTTGTCTGATCGTCTCGCTCCTCGGTCATTTGTTCCATGACATGCTTCAACTCGCTGAGCTGCTCTTGCTGTGATTTGAGAAGACCCTCGGTATCTGCCAATTGAGCTTTCAGCTGGTCAATCCGCCGGTGTAGACTTTCCTGTTCCTGCTGTGCTTCTTCCCTGCCTTGGATGACCATCTGCACAAATTAGCAAGGGGGATTTGCTGGCTGACCGAAATAACTCCTACCTTATTTGCTTCCTCGAATAAGGAGATTGATAGTGTTTCGAGCTCCTTATCCATTTCTTCCTTCTTCTTCTCCGCAATGCTCCTTTGCCTCTTCTCCTCTGCCAAAGCAGCAACCAGCTTCGCTTTCTCCAAGTCAACCGTTGCCTTCTTCACTAGAATGCCTTGGGCGACTAAGCCGGTGTGTTCCTTGTTCTGTTGCTCAAGCTGCACTATTCGCTCCCGAGAAGCCTCCAATTCATGCCGCGTTGCCGTGAGTGAGTCGTCGAGATTGGTCTGGTGGTTGATCGCGTTGATGAGCTTGGTACTCAAAGTCGCTACTTCGTTGCTGAGATCGGGATGGTGTGACGGACTGGGCAAATCGGTATCATTCGCGGGGGACATTGTTCGGCTTCGCGGGTCTGGGATGGTGCTCATGTTTCCGTCTTCGTCACGGAAGGGACTTAACACTCGCGGTGTCGGCATGCCAGGAGAATTCGTGACTGCCGCCATTGTGTGAAGAGCGGACGACGAGATGGACTTCGATACAGGTCTAGCCGGTTTCGAATTGCTCTTCGAGGAGCTCGACGAGGAGAGTGAGCGCAGGTGTTGGAGTGAGTTTCGAGAAGTTGGGCGATTGTACTGTGTCCAACCAGCGACTTGTATGAAGCTAGGAATACCCCAAAGTCAGTAACCAGCAGTATGTTCGTGCCGGTGATCACATACTCGGACATGTTCAATTCTCAGACGCCGCAGCCGGAGGGCGGATTCAGTCGAGGATTTGGAGAGGGTCGCCCCCAAACGCAAGGAAGACCTCTCAGTCTGCGGGAAGGCGGCCTCGGACCGGGATCGCGAGAAACGTTTCCACGCGAAGAAAGGGGTGATGACGACAATTATGATTCGTGTTTCCTCGGCATTAGAAAAGGAGTGTGTGGTGAGATGCGGTTCTGCACGCAATATCCGGTCGACAGATGATGTGAGGTGAGGTGAGGTGAGATAAGTGTGAATAGTCGGAGTTGGGGTTGAAAAGTGGGAGCGTGGGAGTGGAGGGACGGCGTGTTGGGTGTGGGTGTGGGTGTGGGTGTGGAGTCAGTCGATGAACGACCAGCTTCGCTCGCTCAAGATCTTCTCGATTTCTGGGCTTGGCTGCTGACCGGATCCCAACCCAAATGCACACGGCGGCGACGAGCCAATCAGCGGCCATCAAGAAGAAAGAAGTGGGCCTGACAGCGTCATTAGCGTTGGCACCGCCAATCAACGCCCCGGCGGCAGGGCCAGCCGTGCCTGCCCAGAACGTCGTCCGACCGGAGGGCGGAAGGAAGGGGGGACGGCGTGCGGCGTGGAAGAATCGGCATCGGCTTCTGCACGAGGGCGAGGCACGACCGTACGGTACGGCGGGGCTGGATCGCATCAGCGAAGACGAAGATAATCAGAATGCACCTCTTCATTTACTTATCTCTTAATTTATTTATCGATGTATCGATTTATCCATTTTCCACGGTCGTGCAGTTGCGTCTGACTGCGCCCTGTACGATCGATCTTCTCAGAGCATTCCATCTCCTGACCTGCACACTTCGACCATGAATAGCTCGAGGTAGCCAACGCGGCGGATATTGCATCCCAGATGATATCTGCATCGGGCGTTCGCATTTTTCCTTTTCTTTGCTGCTGTCCAGTATCCAGTATCCAGTATTCAGTATTCAGTGCCCACACCTGAATGATCCATTCCCCAAAGGAGCATCCCTTTCCCACGTTCCCGACACCCGTCACGGACGCGCCGCTTCTGTAATACTGTATTTCCTGGATCCGTACGCATCCCTCCCTGGCTGAAGAACTCGCCGACAGAGATCGGATGAGAAGCTGCAGCACGTGAAACACCAACCATGTTCGCAGCATCACGGGAGTCGAGTTGGCGCTTCGGACTGCAGCTCGGGACGATGCCCAGATCTCCCGCGGCCAACAGGAGGACGGCGACGGCGCAGTGGGCGATCATACGCTGTTGAAGAAGAACGTTCCTCAGAGCGCACTTCTTCGTGGCCCAAAACATCGAAATTCCAAGTCTGCTGGGTTGCCTGCCCTCCTGCCCTCCTGCCCTCCTGCCCTCCTACCCTCCTGCCCTCCTGTCCCCACGCACCCCCCAAACTTGGCAGAACTTTCTTTTCCGTGTCTGAAGACGTCGTTCGGTGTTCCTGAATCATTATGCCTTGCTTCCCTGTTTAAGCTTATTCCTGCCTCCTCTGCGTCTTCTTGCATTCATGCTCCGATGGATCTTCCTCGCGTGCCCCCGTAAGTTTCGCCGCAGGACGAGTCACGACCAGATTATGCGTTTCAAAAGGCCACCAAGTGACACGTGCTGGGAAAGACCATCGAGTGTTGGTCCTTTTGGATTAGCTGCTTCGGGTTCCGATTCCGCATACTTTTCCTCTTTTGCAATCTGACAACGCGATGTACTGTACTCACGGCTTTCGCAGAAAGGAAGACATGCAGCCACGAGCCCGGAGTCTGCATTGGACTGCACGGAGAATCCTCCGGACAGCCAAGAATCTCTTAGTAGCTTCACTTTCGAAGTCGCAAAGGTGCTCTCTTCGTATTACAGAATAAGATATTGCTCGACTGTCCCTCCTGTCTTTCACCGAATCATGAGCGAACCTGAGAAGAGCCAGGTTGCGAAACATGATCACCCAACAAATTTCAGGACATCGCATATGACCAGCCGACGTCACTGACATGCGGCATATCAGGCCATCCATTTGTGAATATTCATACGTGATGAGTCGTCTGAAACGATCAGATGAACGTCATATCGGCGAGGCGATGAGACCAATCATTCCTTCCTTTCGCTACTACCACCCACACAGAAATGCCAGCGAGCGCAAAGAGAGTCAGTGCGAGCATTTCGCATAGGTGATCTATTCATTATCATCCCCGTAAACTCGATGCTTGCTGAGGCTCTGAAGTGTCACAGGAAGGAGGAAGTACGTTGCTGAGATCTTACTTTGAGAATGCTGTGGTTTCGAGCAAAAATGCCATTCTACTAATAACGTTCATTGGTCTATGATTGTGCTTGGACTCTGTCGTATTCCTTTCGTGCTCCCTCATTTCTTGATGAGGAAGTCGTCATGCTTACTTACGAGTTTTCTCCTAATGAGCCTAGTTCACCGTGGTTGATGGGCATCATGAGAGGTCGACGGCTTTTTGACAGGCAGGGAGTTCTATCCCGCACCTGGCTCTTCGCTCTGGGAGTTATGTGGACTTGATGGCTAAATCTTCGAAATCTCTCATAGTGTAGACTTGAGTTCCCTACCAACTCAACCAATCTCATGCTTGACAGCGATCTAGGTTAGCAACTAGATCACAAAAGTCTTTACGTATCCCTTGTTTCAGAAGATTCAGAAGTTTGGCAGGTTCTTTTCCTATGCCTTTCTCTTATCTTTTTAGGTCGGGGAATTTCATGAGGCATGACAACGGCCGGGCAGCGTGGGACTTTTCTTTGGAGAGACAACTTTAATCGTGCGGCAAGCGCGTGTTGAATTCGGGAAAGGCACCGTTTCTGTTTGTTCGGCTCGAGATGGAACTCGAGGCAAGCTATACATTTACCCGCTACCTCGGAATATTTACCAAAGCCAGAATCACTGTATTTGTACGTATCTGACTTAGAGTATCTTTTCGTGCCCATCATTAGTTATTGCCATGGTTCCGCATGCTTCATATTGGCACGCTCTTCAAAAGACCCAAATTAGGTGGGAGATCGACAGACCAAAAGCCAGTATGAAAATTCACGACATCCGGCGGTCTCTATGCGGAGGTGGACCTTTCTCAGCGCTCAAAGCCGCTTGCCCAAAATCTCGAAGGCGTATGTCTGTTTCACGTGATGTTTCCTTTCTCCTTGTCATGTGATGACCTAGGAACATCGGTGTTTGAGGATATCCAGCTTGTTTCAGCATCTTTCTCCACAACCAACTAAACCTATTTCGTTCCTGCTGATTCCTCAGCTGTCGCTCTATCTGAGGTTCTTGTTACGTCGATGGCCTATCACTTCATCAGATCCTTCTCCCCTGTACTGGCTTGGAACTTCTTGGCAGAGGATCTGATTTCTTTGGTGCTCGACTTTAGCGCTGCTGGAATCTTAGAACTTCAAACAACTTCGAGTGAAGAGATGTGGAATCAATGAATATCTAATTAATTTGATCTTGGAACTTAGCAGTGCCGTAACTGATAGCACTGCGATGCGTTTGCTTAAAGGTAGGTCTACCCCCATCGACATGTCTCGCAGCAGCGCTTTCTATCCATTCGTTTCCCAATACTATTCTAAGCAGGTCTTTACTTTTTCTTGTATTCATACATTATTCTGCTTGCACCTTACAAGACTGTCATTATGGTTCAACTATGTTCTCTCCTTGCTGGTCTCTCCCTCTTGCTCTCCTGCTCCGCTATCCCCTTTACAGTGCCACTTGGAGCCTCCGGGGAGTCTCTTATAGTTAGCGATGACGGACAAACCATATCTCTGGGAAAGCAAACGATCAATATCCGACAAGCAATGGATGGGGCCACAGCCTGTCAGTCAATGGGCAAAGAAGGAAACGGAGTGACAACGGGAAAGGCTGGAAAAGGGATAGTAGCTACAAATCCAACAAATTCATCCTCTACCGCGAAGGCAGTCTACTTCATCACCAACACTGGAAACAATTCAATTATAGCATTGAAAGTAGCCGCCAACGGAACCATGTCGGATGGATCAATAACACCAACCGGAGGCTTGGGCATGAGCGGCGTCAACTCAACAGGGAACCCTGCCGCACCGGACTCGCTCTTCTCCCAAGGCGCTATCAAAATATCAGGCAACGTACTTCCCCCCTCCTTTTTCACTCTCGTTCTCCTCATCATGAACTGACTCAGTCCTAGCACCTCATAGCAGTAAACCCGGGCTCGAACACCATCTCCTTATTCCACATCTCGCCGCACTCCCCCACTACCCTCACCCCAATCGGTGAACCAGCATCCACGCTCGGTGAATTCCCGAATAGCATCACCATTTCCAGCATATTGCAGCAAGTATGTGTTGCTAACTCGGGTGCTGTTGCTGGAATAGCATGTTTCAGCATCTGTTCTCAACGAGGTCTCATCCCTTTAGACACCACTCTCCGGCCTTTTAACTTGAATCAAACCACGCCTCCTTCCGGACCGCTCAATACTGTTTCACAAATATTCTTCAACAAGTATTCAACGATGCTTCTGGCGACCGTGAAGGGAGACCCGGGGAAGAACAACACTGGATTCTTGTCCATGTTCCCTGTGATCAACGGTACCGTATCGAGAGTCGAGACGAGGTCCTCACCGAGTGGAACAGCGGTGTTATTCGGCACTGCACTCTTACCAGCCGAGGATCAGATATTTGTGACCGATGCTTCGTTTGGTTCTGCTACCCTGTCGCTCTCACCGTCCCTTTTGAATCCGGATTCGGATTCCTCGAATCAGAGTTTGGTGGTTGTGTCGGCATCAACTAAGATTGTAGATCAAAAAGCAACATGTTGGGCTACATTCTCTCAGTTAACAGGAACGGCGTTCGTTACTGACGTTGCGGTCAATCATCTTGTTGAGATTGATACTGTGACAGGGAAACTGGTCACAGAGTTTCAGAGTCAGAATGGGAATGGGGGGATGATTGATTTGGAGAGTGATAAGGCGGGAGGCTTTGTGTTTGCTTTGAGTCCTGGGAATGGGATGGAAGGACAAGGGACGAGAGTTGTGGTTTTTGATGTTAGTGGAGGAAGGGGGAGTGTGACTGAGGTTGAGAATTTTGAGGTGGGCATAAGTGGTGGGAGTGCCCAGGGGATGGCTGTTTTCTGAGATAGGAAGGCGTGTGTGCAATGTGATCTTGACGAGGCAATGCTGCTAGCATCGATATTCATCAGCTAGAGCTTCGCCAGATATATCTCATCTAGGAACGCTTGGGAGGGCTTCAAGAGAAGTTGGAGTGCTTGTGCTCAAGCGTGACAAATATGGTTCCGGGTGCGGGTCCTGGTAGAAGGAAATAGCATTGTAGCATTGAGCATTGCTGCTTTCCCTCAATTCCTCTGCTGAATATCACAAACATCAAGCACTAGCTGAGCTCTCCTAATGAAATGGCGATTCGTCCGTCTGACATGCGCACCAATTTCGTAATGCTAGCCATGAAATTGGCGAAATTTAGCTCTCATTTTTTGAGATAATGCACAAAGTCCATGTATCATGCAACGCTAAGCCTCTGCCAGAATCCATGTTCACCCCAACCGCGAAAAAACCCAAGCAAACCCCGTGGACCGAAAGTTTAGATAGTGGTCTCGTATGCGATAGGCACGATCGTCTCTGGAACGTTCTCCTTCATCGAAATGGTTCTCGCCTCCCGTGGCATTGCTGGTTGTCTCTTCAAGTGAACGTGTGTTCCCTCCGCCTTTGACTTCTTCTTCAGTTCAGCGTTTTGCTTGACTCGTCGGACGAACTCTTCTCTTGATCTTGATAGGGAAACGTGCTCGACTCGGAGGTTAACTCGCTTCTCGATGTATCTGTGCTTGACCTTCTTGTAGATGATGACGCCAACTGCGCTCTTCGTAACGTTGTAAACGACGCCAGTCTTTCCGTGGTAAACCTTGAAAAAGTTAGCACACCAATTTTTGCAAAGGGATCACTTCATTACCTTATGGGGCATTCCCTTCTGCACAGCGCCATTGGCCTTGATATCGACAATGTCTCCGACTCTGACCCCAGATTAGACCTAATTCTTCGCCCAATTCCAGCGGGATCAACTCACTTGTATTGGCGCAAGTAGGTAGAAAGCTTGATCATACCCTTCTTGCGAAAATCTCGGGAGAAGGCATACTGTAGAAGTGTCAATAATGGCGTCTTTCACATCCAGTGCGACCAAAGGTGATGTTGAGGCCGAATTTTGCGGTAGGAAGATGCGGAAAATTCGAGGAGAGAGTACATACCCGGGTACCGGCTCTCAATCCAGCGGGATGACCCATAGCGAATAGCTGGCTTGGTGTTCACCTGGAGAAGAGGGAAGATTCTGGTGAGAAGAGGACTCTTGGAGTTGTCTTTCCTTGGAAGTCGGAATCTTGAAGTTGATGATATTTCCTACTGGATCGGATTGTGTGCGCGCTAGCGGCGTCGCTTAGTGGTAAATGTCAACCTTAGGTTCAAGGTACCAGCTTTCACGTGGTACTGGTCACGCGACCGTAATAGAAGAATTCAGGTCAATCCTTCACTAAACTCTAATCAGGACAACAGCGAAGTGTATTTCTTATGTAACATACATAATATTCAATAAAGGACCTTTGAATTCGTTGTTTAAATTGCTAAGTGTTGTTATGTATTAAATAGCTATGAAGCGAGCAACCCAAGGGAAAGGAACTATCTGGAGGTACCTTCCCAACCTAGCCTTTTGAGGTGAGGTTTTACCTCGCAAGCTTCCCTTCCATCTTTCTTCTTTAACTATCTCTCCTCCACCGTCCCCCAAATTTCCGTAGTAGCCACCTTTCTGTACCTGAATGCCTTTTACATATCTCTCTCTTTATCTTCTCGAAGCTCTCATATAGGGAGAAGCAGCTTCAAAATCGTCCTCACTCTTTGAAACCATGGGGTGGTTGCAGAGCACCAGTAGGTTACTTTGCCACAGCCTTCAGTTCGCTCTACCAAGAAAGTCAAATCGTCTGATATTAAAGAGAGCATTGAACCAATCGGTGAGTGATTGCATGACAATCAAAATCTTGTTCGCCACGTATCGACGACATCGAATCTACTACTAGTCGGAACGAATAGTTTTGAATTTGAAATAAGTTTGCCAAATAATGGTGAGGCTTGTCCTAATCTTGGTCAACGGGTAAGGGCTATGGAAAGGTGGCCTAAGGTGCTAGACGCTGCGTTCAATCGAACACTTCGGGTTTTCACGATCAGTCCAAAGATGGCACCCCTTTGTCTCTCTCTCTAAAGCCGACTACGTCAATTCTCAACTTCAATCCTCAACTTAGATGAGCTGTCACCTGACAGATCCGTCACCATGTATCTGGTTATAGTAGCTAACTTGCTATGCACTAAGTCAGAATGTCCGACGTCGCAGGCGATCTTGAGAATGAAAGTTGGGCAGCTGCTGAAGCTGTGCTGGTATTTGTCCACCACAGTGCCAGTGAGAAGAACTTGTAGAAAGGCATTCTCAAGATCTCATAGAGGATGTTATTCGTAGGTGTGAGATTCCAACAAAGAAAGAATCAAAGCAAAATCTTCTAGAAGACAGTGTGTCACAAATTATCTTTAATGAGCAAATACACAGATTCACCACCAATTCAAAATTCATGGACTAAATGCTTGGAACACTCAATGAGCTGAAATACAAATTGATGTTTAATGAGTGGCGCCTTGGCCGTGTTCATCGCCAATTATTTTCCACGGCTGCTCAAGCAGGAAAGGTTTTACATTAATGTCGACTCGTTCTCAACAACCTTCATGCTTCCTTTCGAAGGGCAAGTTGACAAGCGATCACAGGATGACAGATCACAATATTCTATCAATCCGAATACTGGTTTACTGATCGTTCCCCGACAGGTACCTCGATGAAGGGGCGGATCGATTCTGGGAAGAATGCATTAACACTCTGCTACTGAAGCTCCTACTTTGAAGCGCACGCACTTTTACTAAAATGAGGTCGACGGTTTAGGAGAGTTACTGAGTCAACGTTAGAAGGACGGAATGAACCTAGATATCGCTATATCACATGATTATGCACTACGCGAGCCACGCTCGGCTGGTCTACCATATTAGGTTTAGCTTTGGATTTTTTCGCACAATCTACAATAGAACTTTCCAAACTCCCTCTCGTGAACTTCGATAACTTTGATATCGACATCCTTCGACAACCCATACTGCAAGTATGGCTCCCAGAAGTTATTCTAAGACCTACAAGGTTCCGCGCCGACGTATGTACTCTCCTCTAAATGAGACCTGACCGAGCTCTCGCGGTACGATCTCAAATTCTTTCAAATTGGCTGACGATTTACAGCATTCGAGTCTGCTCGTTTGTAAGTTGGCCACTGTATTAGAGCTTGTCTCTGTACATGTCATTGATTATGTCCTAGGGACTCTGAACTGAAGCTCGTCGGCGAGTACGGCCTGCGCAACAAGCGTGAAGTCTGGCGTGTCCAGCTTACCCTCTCCAAGATTCGTCGTGCTGCTCGGTATGCAACCTCCTCCGGACTGCATGCCAGAAAAATTAACAGTAGCATAGTCAACTACTCACCCTTGACGAAAAGGACCCCAAGCGTCTCTTCGAAGGAAATGCCCTAATTCGCCGTCTCGTCCGTGTTGGTGTCCTTGACGAATCCCGCATGAAGCTCGATTACGTCTTGGCCTTGAAGATTGAGGATTTCTTGGAGCGTCGTCTACAAACCTGTGTCTACAAGCTTGGTCTCGCGAAGTCCATCCACCATGCCCGTGTCCTGATCCGCCAAAGACATATCCGAGTTGGCAAGCAGATCGTCAACGTCCCATCCTTTGTCGTCCGACTTGACTCGCAAAAGCACATCGATTTCGCTCTTAGCTCTCCATTCGGTGGTGGACGCCCCGGTAGGGTCCGCAGAAAGCGTGCTAAGGCCTCCGAGAAGAAGGATGACGGAGAGGAGGAAGAGGATGAGGAGTAGATGCGTGTCGTCCACTCTTCAGAAAGGTCAGCAAAGCAGAGCACCGGCGTTGTGGCATTGAAGCATCAACATATCAGTAGCTTGAGCTTCTACAAAACACGAATACCAGGGCGATTTCAACATTTAATATGGCTATTGAAATTACACTTAATGTGAACCGCCAGCTATCTGTGGGATGTTCCTCGTTATCATCTCACTACAAGACTGAACGTCAATTTAACGTCATCCTACTTGCGTACTCAAGATTCCAAGTCTTCTTTTCGTTTATAACATACCATTTGTACATCATAGTATGAACTTTCGACAGCTCAGCTTTTACCGGATCCAGAGCTCTGGTGCTGTCTAGGACACATTTGTCCCTATATACCAGCACATCTTAAAGATGGTGAGAGGTCAAACTTTTTATGATTGTATGTTCTTGCCTTCATCTCTCGTCTCGAACGTCAACTTTCCTTCTCTCCCTTGAACGTAGATCATGCCCTTGGAGGTTGTATTTAGTGAAGCTCAGGTATTGCTCCATCATGTGCTAACACTTTGAATGTGAGAATGACGAAGCTTATGACTATCTTTTCTTAGACTCCAAGAACGCCTTGCCCATACACTAACCCCAAACTCCTGTACATGCAATACCGTATAAACACTACAGCAAATTATCCTTGCCCAATAACGCAGCCATAGGATCGTTTGCAGCAACTCTCTTCCTCCGGAATTCGTCCATTTCATCCTCAGTGACAAGTCCCTTCATTTCCTCCGCAGTTCGCTTCTTGGTTGGTGTATTTGCTATCTTGCCCCTCGCCTCGTCTACTTCCCTAGACGACCGTTCAATACTCCCAGTAGGCTCCTCTTCATCGAGGATACCACCAGTACGCATTTTATCAGCTTTCTCAAATGCCTCCTTCCCGGTTTCACCCGTGCAGTAAGAGTTTTTGACCAGAGAATGACAACAGGTGTAGCCCCATTCAAAGTTTGACCACCAACTTCCCCATACTGATGTGTGATTGTTGATAAGAACATCCTCAGGATACTTTGACTTTGCAACTATCTTCGGTGCTCCTTTGATAAGTCCAGATTCATCGTATTCCACGTACCGTTCGGATTCCGTCACAGCAACATCCTGGAGTTTAGCAGCGTTAGGATTGAATTCTCCTCCATACTTTTCCAGTAGCATCTTCTTGTGTGCTTCTCTCTTCGCTTGCTCCTTTTCCCTCTCCTTTTTCAATAGAATCTCTCCAGAAGTAGGATTTGCTTGAAGATGTAGTTTTGTATCCCCTCCTTTCTCTTGTGCCTCCCAGGCATACTTTTGGGCTTTTTCAAATTCCTCAGCATCTCCGGAAGCTCTCATAAAACCCTCTTCCGCCACTAAAGCGGCAGCAGCATCTACCGTCGCTCCGCTATCGACCATGGACCTGGTCTTCGGATCATACTTTGCAGAGTCGAGATCCAGGTTCAGTAGATACTTTGCTGTATCCTCTCGTATCCGAAGGTTTTTAGCTGCGTTCTTTTGTCCCAGATCAGATTCCTCGACATATTTTTCACCATCCTCGCCATCTTCATCATCCTCATCCTTTTGCTTTGTTTGAGCTTTCTTTTTCAGCTCTTCCAATTGCGAAAATTCGTCGATCACAGCTTTATACTCCTTGGGATCATAGCCATTCCACCGGTCCCTCTTTGCATCCCAGCCTAAGCTCACATCTTGAACGACCTCATCCGCTTGTATATCCTTGCCAGTCCATCTCGCACCTCTCGCTCTAGGTCGACTTAAACATTCCTTCGTCTTATGGGTCATGGCGCCACAGTTTTCGCATGCGCCTTTACGAAATTTTGTCGCAGCAGGACCAACCTTCTTTCCTCGATCGTACCATTTGGACTGGTCTGATTGCGCTGCCTTCTGTAACCGTTGATGTTCAAGGTAGTCGTTTTGGTCGTCATCCTCGCCGATATAGAACGGCTTCTTCGAGATGAATGACGGGATGTACTCGTTGGCTTCCTTACTCGCAGCCGATGGCGCATTTGGCTTTATGGGTTGAACACCTGGCGGAGGCATTTTCAGAGTAATTTTCAGAGAAGAAGGGACTGAGCAAAGATGTTGTGGACTACTGTAGGAGGCGATTCAGCCTTATCAATGATCACCTGACTCTGTTATAGTTTCGTGGATGTTTCGCAGTCGCGTCCTAGAAGAACAACAACAGCTCAAGTTCCATGAGAATATGCCCAATGACAATGGCCATCTCCTTCGATAGTCCTTTTTGGGCCCCAGATTGACTCTTGCCTTCAGGATGGATCTCTTCCGCGTCAGTCTCAACAATATTGATCATTACCAGTCGACACCTACACGATTCGACCCTCTCCTTCGCACCAACGTCAAGTCTTCACAACTACACAAGGAGCCAAAGGTGCCCGTCATCAGAGTCTTTGGTGCAACTGAAACCGGTCAGAGAGTCTGCGCGCATATTCATGGCGCGTTCCCGTACCTCTACATCGAGTATACTGGAAGCCTAATTCCAGATGATGGTAATTCTAAAGCAATACCGGATCATGTAAATGCTAACCAAACTTCAGTAGGTGCATATATCCATCGTCTTCATCTCTCAATTGACCTTGCGCTTGCTGTCAGCTATCGACGCATTACCCACGATGGGAATGCCAAATTCGTGGCGCGCATTACTTTGGTTAAGGGCATACCATTCTACGGATTCCACGTAGGATATCGATACTACCTCAAAATATACATGCTCAACCCCATGGTCATGACACGCCTGTCAGATCTCCTCCGCCAGGGTGTTATCATGAAGAAGGTTTTTCAGCCTTACGAGGCCCATCTTCAATATATACTGCAGTGGATGACAGACTATAATCTGTATGGCTGTGGCTTTATCGACTCAAAAATGGCCACTTTCCGAAGTCCTGTACCGCAGTATGGTGATGAAATGGATAACCTTTTTCGCCTCTGGCATGACGGATCGATCCCTAAAGAACTGATAACGAACGAATCGACGTTACCAAGGGTCAGCCATTGTGCAATTGAGGTGGATATTTGCGTTCAAAACATTATGAATAGACAGGATATTAAGCCTCGATCCCTCCATCATGATTTCATTGAACGCTTAGACCCTCAAGCGCCTGATGAAAAGCTCGTGCATAGTATGACCGGTCTGTGGAGAGATGAGACTCGTCGACGAAAATCACGAATGTCAGATTCAGATCCAGGAAGTAGCCCTTTTCCACCAGAAGTCATGATTTCCATGTCAGCAGATCCTAGGCATTCCCAAAGAGGTGGGTGGATTCACGAAGAAGAATACCGTGAGAAGATAGAATCACTCATCGTGGAGGAGAGGAACAAAAGTGATGGCGCTAAGTTATCGTTCAACAATTTCATCAAACCAACGCTCTTCGATTCTTCAGTACGGACAACCCTTGAATCGGTTGAAGACCTCTATCCTGAAAATCTTCATCTAGCATTTAGTGGATCGCCTGGCAGCACGATCGGTGGCGTAAATTATCACGCAAACAATCGAGATGAAACAGAAGTGGATGAGAACAGGATTCTGGGTCTCGTTGGAGTTGACGATAATGAAGCTCAATATGATTCTGATGAGGATGTGATGCGCGAGATGGAGCTTTCGCAGAAAAAGAAAGGAGATAAAGTGGATGAGAAGAATTTGGAGTCCATCGATATCCAGAAACCAGAGCACGATATTGATGATGAGTTTCGGCCTGGTGGCGAGCACTATGGTGATCAGTTCCTTGATCCCAAGGATCATCCAGACAACAGTGGTGTGGAGAGTTCCTTTAAAGCTATACGAAACGCCACAGATTCGCTCGATGGGGAGCAGGAGCTTGAGAGTGACACCTGGATCATGGTACCGGAGAGTGTACATGGCCAAAGTCTACGACAATCTGGGGGCCAGTCTGGGCATGTCCACAAACGCTCAGCATCTTCCGAGAGTAGCCTCGAATCCAGGGAGAAGCGCCAAAAGCTATTTTCTGTTCCTGAAAATAACAATGTCAGTGATGCTACAGCCCAGCCTATTTCAACAAAGGCCTCTCGTGGCCCCGCATCCTCTTCTCAGAAGGGACAGGCTGCAAACGCATCACATCCGAACTCTGCAGATGTTGCCGGCCGGGTAAAATTACCAAAGCCAAAAGCACCAACAGTGAACGGTCTTCGTGCTACATCAGTTTCGACAGTTAGAAAGTCCTCCCAGGAGTCTTTGAATGAGGCTCAACTTTCGCTGACCCAGCCCCTACCGTTCCCTGTCACGAAGGATCCTCATGATACCGTCATTGAACCAATATTGTGTCAGAAGAGTGCTTCACAGCCTAGCCAGCGCGACGTCAAGAAACACCTCTCATTCGACCCTTTTTTACCATCCTTGAAGGCTCAAAATGGAAGCCTTACCCCTCATAGCTCGATATTCGCGCAAGGCTCCGATTTTCAATCCAGCCCATTGTCGACAGTGCTTGGCAATATGAACCGCGGATTCGCAAAGCTGGGTGGTGGGATAACCTTATTGCTAAGTGTACTACCCCCATCGGAACAATCTGTAAGGTCGACAATACAGGATTTCGATCTACCGCCGGTCATTTACCAAGATGCATTTTACAGCAACGAGGCCGATGTCCCAGAGCGTCCCAGGGAATGGGCCGGAAGGGAATTCAAATTAGAGAGCCTAACCGTCCCATTTCTCTCCGAATTTGACCCCACTGGGACTTCCGCAGCAACCTATGGCGAGAAGGCTGGCGTCATTGTAGACAAGACTAAGGAGGATAAGCTTTATCAGTGGCAACGACGCCACTGCACTTTGCGGAGTTGGGTAATCGCAGAATCTCCCCCCACTTACTCGGAAGTTGCGGAATGGTCTCATAACGAGCTAGCGAAAGGGGTGTCAACGACTACAAAAAGCAATTTTCAAATGCGTGCCGACGCAGGTCGTCGGCCGAGAACAAAACTCTCCCAGGTTGATGGTCCTACGCAGAAAAACAAGCATGGGTTCAAGTATACTCAAAATCAAAAGACGACTAGCCTCAAACACGAGGCTCAATACATGAGTACTATGAGCTTGGAAATTCATGTGAATACCAGGGGTAATTTCGTGCCCAATCCTGAAGAGGACGAAGTCCGGTGTCTTTTTTGGTGCTTACAATCAAACAAGGAAGGTCTTGATAACAATGACATTGCCGAAGGCATTCATATCGGTGTTGTTGTCCTATCGGAGGATGGTTCTCTTTCACGGAAGATGGCGAAGCAAGTAGTGGTGGGGATCCAAGAAGAGCCTTCCGAACTTGATCTCATGATTCGAATGGTGGAGATCGTTCGATATTATGATCCAGATATCTTGACGGGCTATGAAGTACATGGCGGGTCATGGGGTTATCTCATTGAACGTGCAAGACTCAAATATGACTACAACCTTTGTGATGAGTTCTCGCGGATGAAGGCTCAGTCCCATGGAAGATTTGGGAAGGATAACGATAAGTGGGGATTCAACAACACGTCGACAATTCGTATAACTGGCAGGCACATGATCAACATATGGCGAGCCATGCGGAGCGAGTTGAATCTACTTCAATACACCATGGAAAATGTTGTGTTCCATCTACTACATCGCCGAATCCCTCATTTCACCTGGGCAGATCTGACGCGATGGTACACAAATGGCAAGCCGCGGGATCTGGCAAAAGTTATCCACTATTATACCTCGAGAATCCAAATTGACCTGGAAATACTTGAGCAGAACGAGCTCATTCCGAGAACCAGCGAGCAGGCACGTCTTCTTGGAGTTGACTTCTTTTCCGTCTTCTCCCGTGGATCCCAATTCAAGGTTGAATCACTGATGTTCAGGATTGCGAAACCTGAAAATTTTCTTCTGGTTTCACCCAGCAGAAAACAAGTGGGAGGTCAGAATGCATTGGAATGTCTACCTTTGGTCATGGAGCCTCAGAGTGCCTTTTACACTAGTCCCTTGCTGGTTCTCGACTTTCAGAGCTTGTACCCTAGTGTAATGATTGCATACAACTATTGCTACTCGACCTTCTTGGGCCGAGTCGTCAACTGGCGGGGAACAAACAAGATGGGCTTTGCAGAGTTTAAGAGGCAGCAGAGACTGCTCGAGCTCCTTAAGGATCATATCAATATCGCACCAAATGGGGTAATGTACGCAAAGCCAGAGATTCGGAAGTCACTCCTCGCTAAGATGTTAGGCGAGATTCTCGAGACTCGAGTCATGGTCAAGAGTGGCATGAAAGTTGACAAGGACGATAAGGCTCTTCAACGTCTGCTCAACAATAGACAGCTAGCGCTGAAACTCATCGCCAATGTTACGTATGGCTACACGTCTGCGTCATTCTCGGGACGAATGCCATGCTCCGAGATTGCAGACAGTATTGTGCAGACTGGGCGTGAGACGCTCGAGAAAGCAATTGCCCTCATCCATTCTGTCAAACGATGGGGGGCTGAAGTGGTCTATGGTGACACTGACAGTCTGTTCGTGTATCTCAAGGGTCGGACCAAGGACCAGGCCTTTAATATAGGCGAAGAGATTGCGAAAACCGTCACAAACATGAATCCTCGACCAATCAAGCTTAAATTCGAGAAAGTTTACTTGCCATGTGTTCTTCTGGCGAAGAAGCGTTACGTAGGCTTCAAATACGAAAGTCGAAACCAGAACACGCCAGATTTCGATGCGAAGGGTATTGAAACCGTCCGTCGTGATGGCACACCCGCCGAACAGAAGATCGAGGAGAAAGCTCTAAAGATTCTCTTTCAGACTTCTGACTTAAGTCAAGTTAAAGAGTACTTCCAGCAACAGTGTGGGAAAATCATGAAGGGACATGTTTCTGTCCAGGACTTTTGCTTTGCGCGAGAAGTGAAGCTGGGAACCTATAGCGACAAAGGCCCACCTCCGCCTGGAGCCCTCATCAGCACGAAACGCATGCTCGAAGATGCCCGAGCGGAGCCGCAATATGGCGAGCGTGTTCCTTATGTTGTCATCACTGGCGCCCCTGGTGCCCGATTGGTTGACCGCTGTGTAGCACCTGAGAAGCTCCTCCAGAACGATCACAGTGAACTCGACGCAGATTATTATATTTCCAAGAATCTCGTCCCTCCACTGGAACGGATCTTCAATCTTGTTGGTGCTAACGTCCGAAGTTGGTACGATGAAATGCCAAAAGTGCAGCGTATTCGTCGGGTTGATGCGAACGTACAGCTCCGAGGACAGTCCAAAGAGCAGGCCATGAGCAAAAAGACCCTAGAGTCATACATGAAGTCATCTTCATGTTTAGTGTGCAAGGAGAAACTTGAACGTGAAGGCCCAATATGCTCAGCGTGCTTAGCTGACAAGCCGAACTCCATACTTACATTACGGGAGAGGCTTAACGATGCAGAGAGGATGTCCTTGGATCTGCAGAAGGTCTGTCAGAGCTGTTCGGGGATATCACCCCTTGATGATGTGAGATGTGATAGTAAAGATTGTCCTGTTTTCTACACAAGGACGAGACAGAAAGCACGATTGAATACAGAAAGAACTGTTGTCGAGCCTGTAATGAAGGAATTGTCGGGTCTGATTATAGATATGCATGATTTGGATTGGTGAGCATTGGTGAAGGCGTTGGACACCGGTATTAAGCATAGCGGCGGGGACGATGGATTTCTCAAGTCGATAAATCCAGGGTCGGCATTAGCTATTGGACATGGCTTGAGAGGAGGATACTTGTACATATTAAGACGGAGGATTGAAGACAGTATCAGCTGGCACTCCTTCATCCTGACTTTCCGCATGACTATCTGTGCCCGATGAGCCTATTGTTCCGAATTCTCGTAGCTTTCAAGTATTCATCATTGGCGTAAATGTCTCTCTAAAGTTAATACCTCAAGTGGTCGCAAAACAAGTTCGTAGCGAGTCGCCCCTATCGGGCCTCTGGTGAAGTCCGTCCGAAAGAGGGGCAATTGACTTCACGTACAGTAGTACATGAAGGAACCGAGCAGGGTAGTCTGCACCACAAATACGTGCTTGGTGCTGGGCCTCTCGAGTGCCACGCTTTGCAACCTGCGCTGCGATCCGGATGGTTGGGTGAGCTCGAGTCAAGGCCAAGTCAACTTGTCAAGCCACGACTGGTTTCAGCCGAGCGGCGGGCTGGTGGGCAGGTGGGCACGTTCCACCTCGCAAGCTTGCGGTCATCAGCCTTGAACTCGGAAGGACAGCCTCAACTCTCAAGCTTGGAAGCTCCCGCTCCAGCTCCCATTCAAGCTCGCAAGCTGGCCTTATTATCAAGATTCTTGCACTATTGTGCAGATAACTGCACCGGAGTGCTCCGTCTCCCTGCTCCAATGTTACAATGGGCGGACTACTGGGTTTTCTATTCGTGTATGTTCTTGGCGGCGTCACATTCATTCCGCTGCTCATTGCAGCTGCTCTTTTGCACGCTTACCTCACATTTCCCACCTACGACGATACAGCCTATCGAGACCTGAAGTCGGAGTCGATTGTACAGCCCGGCGACAATGTTGATGCTATCAAGCGTGCACAGCAGACACTCGGAGAACAATATCAGTCACGAGATGGCCATGAATCTGAGGTGTTCGCTGGCTGGTTTGCTGTGAGCAGAGAATACACTGAACGGGGCCTGAATGGCAAACCACCCGAGAGGATTACACCCATAGGCTCTACGACCGTCTCTGCGCCAAGTCCAAGTGTGTATCAGAGCATGTACAGGAGTATCTTCGAGAGAAAGCCGTCCAACAACCTTATCGAGAACAAGAGCAATGGCAAGTCGCCAAAAAGGGGAAATAATGTATTTTATGTCGTTCTGAGGTAAGATGTGAAATCCAGACCTTTGTATATACATCAAATGCTGATTTTCTGCAGACATGGGCACCTGATGCTCTTTGATGACGATGAGCAAATCGAAGTCCGACATGTTGTTAGTTTGGCGCATCATAAGGTTTCCATATATTCGGGAGGAGACGAAACGCCCGAAGGAGAGCTATTCATAAAGCGTAATTCCCTCTGTTTATCAAGGAGGACAGACGCTGGGGAGTTGACGCCGGACGGAAAAGCTTCGAAACCATTCTTCTTCTTCTCGGAAAACTGTTCAGAAAAGGAGGATTTCTACTTCGCTCTACTACGAAACCAGGAGAGGAAACTCGAGGCAGTGTACAATCCGCCATTACCCCTGCACTACAATGTGAAGGACATAATAACATTGGTGCAAAAGCTACATTCGTCGGAGGAGCAGCTGCAGACAAGGTGGATGAATGCGGTCATAGGAAGGATATTCCTTGCACTGTACAAGACATCAGAAGTCGAGAACTTCATAAGAGCCAAGATTACGAAGAAGATCTCGAGAGTGAAGACACCTGCCTTCCTCTCCAAGATTTCGTTGAGAAATATCGACATGGGAGAGGCCGCCCCAGTCTTCACCAATCCACGGCTGAAAGACCTAACAGTGGATGGAGAGTTAGTCGTAGAGGCGGACATTCGATATTCTGGGAACTTCCGACTGGAGGTCGCAACTACAGCTCGTATTGAGCTTGGCTCACGGTTCAAAGCCAGAGAGGTCAATCTTCTGTTGGCCGTGGTTGTTAAGAGAGTTGAAGGTCACGTTATGATTCGCATCAAGCCCCCGCCCTCGAATCGAATTTGGTTTACCTTCTCAACGATGCCAAAAATTGATATGACAATAGAGCCAATTATCAGCGCAAGGCAGATTACCTACACTCTCATTCTACGCCAAATTGAGAATCGTATCAAAGAAGTGGTGGCAGAGAGTCTTGTGTCCCCTAACTGGGATGACGTTCCGTTTTATAATACTGAGCATAAGGCGTGGAGAGGAGGGACTTGGGCCGACGAGAGCAGAACACAGCAGCCTCTAGATCCCGAGACCGCTGCAGCCCAGAACGGGGACGTCGATGAGGTGGAGCATTTGGAGGTGGAGAATGATGAAGCAATAATGGACCTACCACAAGTTGAAAAGAGCATCACAGCACCGCTCATCGATGCTACACCACCCAATACGGCTTATTCTCGCAGGGGTGCTAAATCGACGATTAATCTAGTTAATTCAAAGTCTTCTGCTTCGTCCACAAGCGTAGAGACTCGGTCACCCGCGCCGGAGAAGCCAAGAGCTTTGAGGTCAGGCTCTTTCGCAAGTGCATCGTCTCCGGTTGTCAGTACCGATGTCACGAATGCGGACGCCTTCAAAAGTTCCACTCCACCAGAACACAGTCATGCAATGGCTGCGATCTCGGCTCTATCTCAGACTGCCTCACCTGCCTCAACTCCCGTAGGCTCACCTTCAGTTCCCTCGAGGATGGAGAAAATTGGTAGCCAATCATCGACATCTTCCAGAGAGTCGGCGCATACAGAAGCCGAAAAGGATACACAAGATGAATTAACACCCCAAGTTTCCCTAAACCGTACGGAAATCATCATGAACTCGGAGGCAAGCTCCTATCCTCCAAGTCCTGCAAGCACCAGCAATGCCTCCTTTAAATCCGAAGTCCCCTCGATTCAATCTTTTGGTTCTCTTGGTCGCGATCCCAGGCGGGAGAATTCTTCATCGTCGTCGGGGAAATCTGTCGCATCTGAAAACAAGCGTCTGTCTCTAGCAGCCGTCAGCAATGCGGCTGCAACGGCTAAAAAATGGGGGTGGAATGCGCTGCAACGACATGCCGACCAAAAGTCTGAAGGACTAGCTGAAGATGTGCCGTCTCGACCTCTAGTTATGGGACGTGGACAACCTCTTCCACCACCTGGCGTGCCTCTCCCCCGGCCTTCAAAAACAGCCCCTATGGCTGTCCCAAGACGAAAGCCCATACCTCCTCCGACCTTGCCAACGAAATCCAAGGACTCGACGAATATTAATAGCTTAGCGGCACAATCGCCCGAAAACGCACCGCCTCCTCTTCCCAAACGGCGTAGTCGTGAGGAAGAGAAATTCCACGAAGAATCTACGGACGACAGTCTACTTGTCGTAGCCGCTCCATCTGGAGATTCAGAGCCCACGACTCCGATGAGCGAACATACACCAAGCTATCTTCCACCATGGGTTGACGATGTAGACGAAAATGAAGGTGATGTTGGCCCCAAATCACTTCCAACGCTTGTACCCAAGCCCGAGCCCGAGCCAATCCCTCCTCGCCTTCCAAAAAGACGGGCCGCTCATCGTGTAATGTCCACTAGTCCCGAGGAGGACGGCCACAAGCTGCCTTCGGTGAGAAACGCCCCAAATCATGCGCTCTAGTATCCAAATTTCTTGTGCCATGTTATCTCTCTGTAGCACAATGGGTTATTCACTGACAGACCTTTTATATAGTGGATGGCAGCACAAGAGGAAGAGGCACGAGCGAAGAGCGCTTTTGTCGACGAGGATAGCGGGCTATAATGAAGTACGAGCAAGCGCCGGGCTTGCGTATGAATGTAACGGAATTGAGGCATGGGTCGAACTTGTGTTAGAGAAAACAAATACATATGGTTATCACACATGGCAGTGGAAAATGGCGCTGGTTAAAGGCATCAAATCCGGTGTTACAGGGTGCTCGGGGGGGCAGCATATCAGTTCTTCAAGAGGCGTACCTTGGAGACTGTACAGTACAAGTACATTAGAGATTGAATTCTGCGCAGGCTACATTCCATTGTCAAATTGAGTGATTCAATGACTCTCGTCAAGTCTTCCAGTCAGCTTGAATCTATTGCCATCGATAGAGAGTGACAAGTCGCCCCAAGACTTCACCTATCGGCTGAACAAATCCCCCGCCACCACGAGCCGGCGAGAGCATGATTTGGGCAACACAGTTCTAGCCGAACTCAGTGAATGAATCTCAAAACAATCATTGTCCTCACATATTCTTCTTCTTTCTCGATCAACCAAATCCTTTTCTTCGTATGTGAGAGCCTACAGGAAACTTTTGGCGGACACTAATTCTGACAGCCTAACGAGTAACGAGCAACGCCACACATTACGCAGCTCTCCCGCTAGTGTGTGGACGAACGAGGCCGACCGCAGCAGAACTTCGATAACGCCCAACGTACTCAAGGACGAAAACTTACCTTTGCAATCTTTGTACATTCCTTTTGCATTTGATTTCCTGCTGTTCTCGTTTACTCGTGTCAGTGGTGCGCACAGAGCAGGATGGCTCTTTCATATGCGCCTGGCAGGCATATTGATCATACTAAGTGCGCTGGCCTGCAGCTCTTCTGATCCTCAAGCTCCAACCCCGACCCTGCTGCGTTCTCATTGCTAATCTCGATTCTTTGTAGGTCTGAAGCTGAACTTGCGATTAATATCCGAAAAGCAACGAGCATCGAGGAGACTGCCCCAAAACGCAAACATGTTCGGAGCTGTATTGTCTATACCTGGGACCACAAGTCCTCGGGGGCCTTCTGGGCCGGAATGAAAGTGTAAGCAAACCCTCTCACTGATGCATCCGCTAGGAGGTCTGCTTCTTCACTGTATATGGTTTGCTCTATCCCGAGATGCCGGCCGGGGGGAGATACTTGAATGCACCGGGCTGACATTTGGTGTGCACTATACAGACAACCTATTCTTGCTGATGAGGTTCAAACTTTCAAGGCTCTGATCACAGTTCATAAAGTCCTCCAAGAAGGCCATCCATCCACTCTGCGAGAGGCCATGGCAAATCGGAATTGGATTGACAGTCTGAACAGAGGAATGGCTGGCGAGGGACTGCGAGGGTACGGACCTCTGATCAAGGAATACGTGAACTTCTTGTTGGCAAAACTATCTTTTCACGCTCAGCACCCAGACTTCAATGGCACATTCGAATACGAGGAATACATTAGCTTGAAAGGAATTAATGATCCCAACGAGGGTTATGAGACTATTTCCGATTTGATGGCGCTGCAGGACAGGATAGAGCAGTTCCAGAAGTTGATCTTCTCCCATTTCCGCAGCGGTGGCAATAACGAGTGCAGAATATCGGCCTTAGTGCCCTTGGTGCAGGAGAGCTACGGCATTTACAAGTTCATCACTAGCATGCTACGTGCGATGCATACGAGTAGGTTTGCAGTGTCAAGCCGCACAGAATGTCCTCTAATATCTGACAGCAACGGGTGACGACGATGCATTAGAACCACTGAGAGGACGATATGACGCTCAGCACTACCGCCTTGTGAAATTCTACTACGAGTGCTCCAACCTTCGTTATCTGACGAGCTTGATTACCGTTCCAAAACTTCCCCAAGAACCACCAAACCTCCTTTCAGAAGATGATGCTGCTCCACGTCTACCAGAACGTCCAAAACAAGAGATTGAGAGACAAATCACCCCCCCCTCAGCCCCAAAACCCGATGAGCCAGATGATATTGGCGAGTTCTGGAAGAACGAACAAGCCCGTCAAAATAGAGAGTATGAGGAGCAACAGCGAGTACTGGAGGAACGTCAGGCGCAACAGCTATATGCTCAGCAACAAGCGGCTCTTCAAGCACAGCGTGATTTTGAGGAGCAGCAGCGACAACTAGCTGAGCAACAGCGGAGAGATCAAGAAGCTTTGTTAGCTCAGCAATTCCAACAACAAACTCAAGGGCGTATGGCACAATTGGAGCAAGAGAATTTTGATGCGAGAGCGCAGTATGCTAGAGATCAGTTGATGCTCCAGCAATATGATCAGAAGATCAAAGCTCTAGAGGGCGAGCTTGCACAACTGCAGAACAGCTACGGCCAACAAATTGGCAGCAAGGATGATCAGATTCGAGCCCTTCAAGAACAAGTGAACACCTGGCGGACCAAGTATGAAGCTCTGGCGAAATTATATTCACAGTTGCGTCACGAGCATTTGGATCTGTTGCAGAAATTCAAGAGTGTCCAATTGAAGGCTGCCTCTGCCCAAGAAGCCATCGACAAGCGAGAAAAGCTCGAGAGAGAAATCAAAACGAAGAACCTTGAGTTAGCTGATATGATCCGAGAAAGAGACAGAGCTCTGCATGAGAAGGATCGTCTCACGGGCGGCAATCGTGAAGAAGTCGAGAAACTTAAGCGGGAATTAAGAATGGCCCTCGACCGAGCTGACAATCTCGAGAGGAGCAAAGGCAATGAGCTCTCATCGATGCTCTCCAAGTACAACCGAGAGATGGCGGATCTAGAAGAAGCTCTGCGGAAGAAGTCGCGTGCGCTCGAGGATGTTCATGCAAAGTACAGTGAGGGTGGTTCAGATGCCGAACGGCTCTTGAGAGAGAAAGAGGAAGAGCTCGAGGTGTACAAGCAAAGCTTAGATGACACCTTGATCAAGCTCAATGAACTAGAGTTGTCGAAAGGCGCAACAGACCAGGCATTGGACGGAGAAATAGACGCTATGCTACTCTCGAATATTGGCAAGATCAACGACATCATCGATTCCGTTCTTCAAAGTGGAGTTCAACGTGTGGATGATGCTCTTTATGAGCTCGACTCCTCCATGCAAGCTGGTAATCAGAACGCTACACCATCATATGTTCTCTCGCAGATTGAAAAAGCTTCTTCGAGCGCTATGGAATTTGCAACGTCGTTCAACAACTTCATCGCTGATGGACCTAACAGCAGCCATGCGGAAATCATACGCACGATCAATGTCTTTGCCAGCTCAATCGCAGATGTCCTGAGCAATACGAAGGGTCTCACGAGACTTGCTACGGATGACAAGAAGGCAGATCTGCTTGTAAATGGCGCACGTCAGTCTGCGCTGTCAACTGTCAAATTTTTCCGGGGTCTTCAGAGCTTCAGACTTGATGGCATGGATCCTATGCAAAAGACAGATGTTGTCATCAACAGCAACAACGAAGTCTTGATGAATCTGCAGAAGCTTAGCAAGCTTGCTGACTCCTTTGCACCGAACAGTGGCAAGCTGGCCGCCAATAAGGGAGATCTAGGTGATCTTGTTGACAGCGAATTGAACAAGGCGGCCGATGCTATCAACGCCGCTGCTGAACGTCTCGCCAAGCTTAAGTCGAAACCCAAAGATGGCTACTCGACATATGAGCTCCGCATTCACGATTCTATCCTCGATGCTGCCATGGCTGTCACCAATGCCATTGCCAGATTAATCAAGGCAGCAACCGTGACGCAACAAGAGATTGTCCAGGCTGGTAAGGGCACGTCCTCGAAGAGCAATTTCTACAAGAAGAACAATCGCTGGACTGAAGGCCTCATCTCAGCAGCCAAGGCCGTGGCGTCTTCGACCAACACTTTGATCGAAACTGCAGATGGAGTCCTCTCTGGTCGAAACAGCCCAGAACAGCTGATCGTCGCATCGAATGACGTTGCTGCCTCTACAGCACAACTAGTGGCTGCAAGCAGAGTGAAGGCAGGCTTCATGAGCAAGAGCCAAGAGTCATTGGAGCAAGCAAGTAAGGCAGTAGGTGCCGCATGCAGAGCACTGGTTAGACAGGTTCAGAGCATGATCAAAGATCGGGATGCCGAGGAGGATAAGGTTGATTACGCGAAGTTGGGTGCTCATGAGTTCAAGGTCAGAGAGATGGAGCAACAGGTTGGTTTCTCCCTCCCACAAGATGGATCCCATGCTAATCTCCACGTCTTTAGGTCGAGATTCTACAGCTGGAGAATAATTTGGCAGCAGCAAGACAGAGATTAGGTGAGATGAGGAAGGTGTCATATCAAGAGTAAATAGGATAGTGGGTATCGATTGAGAGACGAGAATTTGAGCTTGCCGTGTCAAGGATAAGCAAAAAATTGCAAAAAACAAAGAAATGTCGGATGTGAGATCCAGATGACTCGCAGTATTGCCAAGTCTCGTTGAATGAGTGAAGTCTCGTTGAATGAGTGAAGTTTCGTTGCATGAGCGACAGCTAACACAGAGTTCAGGGCTTTTAGAAGACTCTGCGCCTTCTTGTATTAAGAGTACAGGAGTCATCATACTTGCAGTAGTACTATAACAGACTATGTCTAATGAGCTTACAGTCGCGCCAATTCGAGACTTATCAAAACTAAATGTCCTGTGAATTTGACTTTTTCTAATACTGTGTACTACGTAATAATTATACTTTCAGATCCAGGCTCATTCCTAAGTAACTCTCATGTGATCTACAATATTTAATTATAGATTCAGAACATGGTGAAGTCAATATTCTCGACGAGTAGCAAGTGATCTATGTCATCATGTTATGTGAAGATTGTAAAGCACGCTCTTCGGCAATTGTCTAGCTACAAAATTTCGTACGGGCAGTTCCTCAAATCGAAAATTCTTCAGCGCAGTTAGAGTTCGTACGCTCTCCATGTCGTATCGATCATCAGTAGTGTCGAAGTTTATTAGAAACTCGGCATACTAGTCTCATTCCACAGTGGAAGTTCCGATGCACTTAACAAGCGCTCGAAATCAGCGCTGCCTTCAGCAGGATTGTAAACTTCTGACATACTCCCAGTCCATTGGAGAGGTGCAACTTCTTGGTTGTGAAGTGCTACCTGAGTTCCGGACACGAAGCCGTCTGGCTTGATTGGGACGACTGTGGAGGACGGAGTAAGCGCCGCCGAAGGGAAAGGTGCTGCTTGGGCCAGTGTTGGGCCAGAAACAAATAGTCCCCGTCCAGACATCGAGGCCTTCAATAAACCATGATTGCTCTTCCGCAGATGAGCTCTTTTCAAACTCATGAAGGACTTCCGCGAGATATATCCCGAATTTGCGCAGAATTCGACTATGTCGTCAACTGTCATGGTAGAATAGAGGACATTGTGGCCAAATGTTCGCAATTCTGGGTCCAATATCTGCTGCCAAGCAACAATGCCTTCGTTTGTAATTTGACAGGTCCAGTTGAGCTGATTCAGATATCTCTCATTGTCCACGATTCCCATTTTAGGACAAACAATCGCGAGAAATCCATCCAATGGTGCGTTCTGTTTCCCGACTTCATCTCGCATTTTACTGTAGGCCGCAGCAATGACTGCCCATTTCGCCTTGAACGGATCACGCTGCCATAGAACTGTGAGGTAACGAGACGCTTCCTTCTGTTGCAGGTTTGGAAATATACGTTTGTAATAAGCTGTCAGCCGGTAAGTACGGACACAAACATGAGGGATGATATGGTGCTCACCTCTGAAGGCCATCCAGGAATTCAGGGCTTTTTGAGGAACTCTCCGACATCCCTGTAAATTCGGACAATTGTACTTGATATACTCCCGGGACATCGAAGATACGAAAGCAGGCATATGTAATGAAAATGCTTTTCGCAGGAGCAGAAGCAGAGAAGGGGTGAACCCGATTATAGCTATCATAATGAGGGGTCAGCTGTAGAGGGACCCCTTTATACAGAAAATGAAAGAAGCGGAACCACAAAGAACAAATATTACCGAAATAATACTAGTACCATTCCTTTGCAGCTATTACTCGCCGCTCGGTAATCTTACCTGGAATGCCCGGCTTCTGGGCATATCACGTTTGGGTTCATTGGGTCTTGGACCACTGGTCGGTCCATTTATCGCGATAGTGATGAGTGAGACATCATTCGGGCTTCTATTATTACCACAGAGGCGCTGTGCCGGGTGTCTCGATGCAAGTGCGGACTCCTGTAGGGATTTCTCTCCTTTTCTTCTGGCGGCCAAGTACGTCCATACGGTAGATTGAAAACTAAAGTTCTCGAATATTGTTTGAAACACCTCTGCGCTGTCCGCTTTCTGGCTTGTGCTTCCCCTGCATCATATTAGCCACAACGCTTACTACATAAGGTCGAACTAAATTGCCGCGCATAATATTCAGGGGTAACTTTATTTCGACTTCTGACCCAGGTGCATGCGACAATCTATAGTGTTAAAGCTGATTACAGAACGAATTCCGCCACTTACCAATTGTATTTGTGAAGAGAGTGAGAACTGAGTTGCCCAGTGAACTAGACATGTCATCCATCGAGATAGCAATGATTCATTTTAATCAATACACATAATTTTATGCGTTTTGAATTATCTTCAGTTCTTGTCTGGGAGAATACTGACCGCGCCAGTCATGATACTGTGTTGGGTTCAATGAACTGGCTATGCTTGAAAATTCGACGCTCCTCCTACTCTACAGGCAGAAGATTCACATATGATACCTATATTGCTGCAAATGCTCTGTTTCTACACCCCATAATTAAGCAGAATGCTCAATGGCCCTGCAGAGGCTTCATACTAAAGTAGGAGTCTAAGGATGTAACTGGCAAATTGACACTTCCAGTCACGAGCGCTTTGCTTGTGCTCCTGCGAAGGTCCTTGCGTGTCAAGAGCTAGCTGTGCAATCTCAGATATGGATATCAATTCGCTCGCATCTTTTACTATTCGAAAGACAAGGAAGAGAGAAGCACTGAGGTAGAGTACTCTGGAGCATCTGCGGGTACACTGGCCCAGCAGTCCTACGGGCTAGGTTTCATGAGTGTTGGTCCTTGTACGAACTACTTTTCCAGATTTATTGTTTGCGCTCAGACTGGTACATTCCAAGACATCTCCGTGTCAGCACTTGCTTTTCTATCTTTTTTGGCACATCGATCATTGCGATGGTTCAAAGTCTAACCATCTGGCTATCGTCAGCGCTGCAGCGCAAGTTCCCTCCCCCAAAATTGTTTGCTGTTCGTTAAAACACAGGTAGAGAGTTATCTCTTAAGCGCTTGATCATATGAGCCGGAGAGTGACTTGTAGTATTTGCAAGGAGTCGTCACGTATCGTGCTTCGGCGTTCAAAGAGGAACTGAAGCTACTTATTTATATCATGTCAGGTCTCCCTTGTTGTCTAGCCTGTCCTTTTTTAATACTTCCGAGTAAAAATGTGCTATTCATGGGATATGGAGCCTCTTCACATAACTGACCAATGATGGCCGTGCAAATTATGAAACATAGACACAATTGCAACTAAACGCCTACATGAAATGATCATGCTGTCCCTTTAGCATACTAGGTTGACCTTTGCTGAATCGATTTTGAAGAAATTTGTTCTGTGTCATACATCCGAATGCCATGGCAAGAAAGGAGTAGGTAGATATGCTAATGCATTATACCTAGGATCTCATAAACGGTAGCGATGCTCTGCACTTCACTCTTCGACGTAGCTCGGGAGTCAAGGGCTCCAGCCTCCCGAATTTTCTGCATTGTATTGTTTGCATGAAGAACAAACATAAGATCCTTCAATTCACTTTCACCTTCGCAGGCCACACGCCTCGCTTGAAAAATTAGCGCGGCTTTCTCAAAATTATAAAAGGCTTCCTCCTCTCCGCACACAACACAAAAAATTTTCCTCCGGTAAACAAACAACAACTTCTTCCGTCGCACCCCAACAACATTGCTTGGAAGGCACTCTCCTGGCACAATAACTTGTTTGTCAATCACCACTCACTTCTTCAATCATCCCCCAAATCCCAAATCAAATTCCCCCTCAACAAAACAATCAACATGGTTGACCGTAGTTCTTGGAACTTGGCTGCCATGGATGCTGCGCCAAACAACATCGCCAATGTGCCTGGTGCCTTAGATACCTACAACCGCATCATGACCGTTCATCGACGAATGGACCTGTTGCCAGCCATCTTCACGGAAATTGTCGACAAGCTCCGAGTTAGTGGTCAGAGGGTCAAATATTACCTCGATGGTGCTTGTATCGCCGATTCCAATGGCATTATCACTATCAAGGCAATGGTCCGATACATCGAGTAAGTCATCATGCCGCTATATGTTAATTCGATCTAATAAACTGTTCAGGTGCGAGACTGGCGAACGTGCTTACGCTCACCTACTGTTCAACTCTGGTGGACTTAACCGAACTGTCATCCGCATTGGCAACGTCATTGATCCCTTCGATAGGGCTGAGACCCGCGGAGGCTTTGTCATGGGTCGCGCTCAAGACAGCTTGGTCGATGACCCTCAAGGCATTTATCTTCGGGACAACGGCGTACCTGCAGACTTTGCCACGATGGCTTCCGTTTCCTCTCCATCCAACAAGTCCCCCAACTACCCTATCTTCCCGTACACAAACAAGAAAGGCAAGCTCATTACCAAGACCTCCAAGCCGCGGAACTCTTGGATTATTTATCGAGCCGAGCGTCATGCCGCAGTCAAGGCTGCCAACCCCGACCTCCATGTCTCGCAGCTTTGTAAGTGTCCTAGCGATTGTTCTTCAATTTACAGACTGACAAAAAATAGCTGCTATCATCAGAGAGGAGTGGGCCAATATGGATGACACGATCAGACACCTCTACGGTGAGATGGCGGATGAGGAGAAACTCTACCACCAGCAGACTTTCCCCGACTACCAATTGAAGCCTCGCAAGTCTAAGGATATCAAGCGACGCCCAGGCGGTCAACAACAACTTGATTTCGCCGTCCAATTCGATGTTGCCCCAGATGTTGATGCCATGCAGAGCACCAACTAAGCCGCTGGCACCTGGCCGCCAATACTACTTTCGAAAGTCAACAACAAGGTCGTATCTTTCGAAGTTAACGGCACAAGTGGGCAGCATGGTCACGAATATCTCTCTGGTAATGGCTTCTGGCGCGAAACACATATCCACAACGTCCCTTCACCACGACTACTTGATACATTCTCTACCATTACCAAGAATGTTGCCTACATGTCATGCGGCGAAATCGACACCGCTAGTATTTTCGCGAATTCTTCTCGGCTTTCTTGGTCCACGCACCTCTTCGGCATCTCCTCGCGCATTCATGATCAACATACATTGCTGCTTTCGAGAGATGAGTTTGATGGAGCAGACTCTGTCTATCACTCTTTCCTTTCTCGCTGCGGTCCTGAGTCCTCTTCATCGGCACACTTCATCGGCATCTTCGCGCATTCATGGTCAACATACATTGCTGCTTTCGAGAGATGAGTTTGGTGGAGCAGATTGTCGCTCTTTCCTTGCTTTTTGGGGTCCTGAGTCCTCTTCATCGGCACACTTCATCGGCATCTTCGCGCATTCATGGTCAACATACACTGCTGCTTTCGAGAGATTGATTTAGTGGAGTAGTGGAGTTGGTTCTCTTGCACTGATTCCTGCGTTTCATTTCCCCCCCCCCCCCATGTCAATAGACTTCTTCGATGCCACACTCGGTGCAATCACGATTCACGATCACCATACATTGTTGCTTCTGAGGAGATGGACATAGTCGATTGACACATGTAAGATGTAGTACTTCTGCATATCGGGTGCTTATTGAATTGCGGTTCCTTGAAATCGGCGGAGGGAGGTCATGCATTTGATCATCCTACTGCGACTTCAAAAGGTCCAACGCACCTTCATGTAATGACCCACTAGATAGGTTAGATAGTTAAGTAATAAAATGATATCACTGAACTTTTGGCGTGTCTATCTGCGTCGTGACATCGTCCCAAAGCACCTTTCATTTCTATTCCAAAGGAGGCCAAGACGTTGTCAAGGGCAACCGGCTGTGCATCGGCGGGTGACTCGGCAAAGCTTCGAAATTTTCGCTCCTGTTCGCTCACCGCCCGGTAATCAGTAAAATTCTGCTATACCGAAACCGAAATCGACGTGGTCGGCAAATTTCCCGATTTCATGGCTTTCCCGATCTCCCGGCTCATACTTCTAGAGCTTTCCACATACAAAATTCGGTGAAATTAGCTCTCTTATTGATCTAATTCCCTTGCTCTGTCCGTGCTCTAATAACCTCAAGGGTTGCACTTATTTCCAAACACTAAAGATGGATCAGAGCGCCACCGCCTCCAGAAAATGTTTCGGAAGTGTCTGCCGATGGGCAGCCACAACGATCGTCGAACGTCAAAATCGCGGGGTGCGGGGGCTGGTGAGATCGCCAGCCATCCTCAATATCACACGCCGAAAGTTCATTCAACGAAACACGATCTACGATGAGTGAGCACTCATGTGTCTCGTCTCGGTAAGGCAAGACAAGGTAGAGCTGAATGAGACGTGAATTATAAGTTATTTCGAGGTATCTGCTAGAGGCGGCTGAGCTTGCAGCGGCTGATGTGAAATGTGATAATGTTTCTAATCGACTCGGTGTTTGGGAAGCCTCGTCTCCTCCGTCAAAGAACATCGCTGTCTGAACGTCAGGTCTTTGCAGAAGTCTCGGGTACATCCCGTATGAATTAGACTAGCTGATCAGCTCCTCGTCACTGCCCTGTGCCGAAACAGTTCTGTGCAACAAGCTTCATTTTGTATCATTGCACAAACTGGAGCAAAGCAAATTCAAAATCACGGGAATGCATCGCACTGTTGAGGTTGTGACAAGGGGCTCATCGACGACGCACAACAGAAGGCCCATAAATTGTGGCTAGGGGGGTTTAGTCTTGAAAGTCTGGTTTTAGACGAATCTTTCAAAAACAACAATGAGACGTTGAAGCATATTTTCATTATGACCCTCTCATCAATGGCAAGAGAAAGCTGATCAGATCATATTGCACCGAGAGCTTTGATCTTGGATGAGATCCTGCCCAAATCATGTCCATTATTCCTGGTTTCGCTGCTAGCCACCATATCATCATTATCTTCCCTTCCTGCCCAATCATAGTATCTGCTTTTGCATGATATTTTACCCCCGCACCCAATCCCAAATATGATGCTGTTCCCGGATAGAAGTGAAAGAAATGCTGCTATTCTCTTAGCTGTGCGAAGTCTAGGTTAGTGTTGCTAAGCAAATTCTCCGAAAGGGAGGCTTACCTTCTCGGTGAGGCCAGCTTTCGAGGTTCTGCAAAAGCTTGAAGCTTCGAGTTTCACTATTGTAGGCTAATAGATTGGCTCTCTTCTCATCAATCTCCCGTCCAGTCGCTGCTCCATATGAATGTACCACACCGCCATTGGCTATTCTTCTCCTTTTGCCCAGATGGTCCAATAGGTCTTGAACACATGTAGAATGATCTCCCACAGTTGACTCCAGCTTTCTTTGTAACAAGACTAATGCATGGTTCATTGTGCTCGCAGCGAGGAACAACGCGCTTTCCAAGTAGCCTCGACCAACTTTCTTTCGCAACTATAGGGTCGACAACGCTCTTCTCATCAGCGGGATTGAATGGTTTCCTTGGCGATGCATCCTCAGATGTCTCGGAGAAGGACTCGGAAACAGATGGCGCTGGGCTAGAAAGCATGGAGGTAGACCTTGCCACCATTGCGGACTCGGGTTCCTTACTAGACGCTATGATTTCATTGTCGCTAGTCCCGTCAATCCGTGGTAACTTTGGTTTGAAGAAACCCTTGAGACTGCTCTGAGCCTTTCCAAGTTGTCCCTTTACAGTACCCATTGCTTTTAAATTTGAAGAGAGCCTTCCCTTTTTCTGTGAGTGCAACGTTAACGACGTTGATTCCACGAGACGTTTTGTACCTTTTCGCAACATAGTGTTTTGAGGTGTTAGCAACTTCATAGCAGAGGCTTGATTACCAATGCTACCAAAGTCTGTGGTTTGCGATTTATCTTTGGCTTCGAACGGCATCATGCGGTGTGAAAAGCTCTGCTCTCCAGAGATTGCTTTGCTATCCAGATCCAAGCTCTCCTCTGTCAGCATACTCTCCCCATTATTATGAGACTCTTGTGTATTCGGGATTGGGGATGAAGAATCCGCCCTTGGCAAAGAAGGATTCTTACTGAACATGTCCTTAATGCTCCGACGGCGATCGAATTCTGGTATGAGTTTGGCAGACATAGGCAGGAGATCTCTTGTTGACCATTGTCGTTGCCGAACACCTTCCTTGAAAACGCCATTACTCATGATATCTTTGATATGGACCTCTTTTCCTTCGACTTCAACCGTATCCTTAAGCACAGCATAGACAGGACAATGATCAGAGCCCATGAGTCCCTCTTGGATGTTGGACTCGCAGAACCAATCCTTGCAGTCTTGGCTACAAAGCACATAATCAATTCGCGAGCCAAAGTTTCCAGGTCGAGCATTTATTTTCTGCTCCCAGCAAGTAAACATGCCTTTGCGGGTAGGATGAAACGCTCGGCAGATGTCCCACATGATTGGGATCTCTCTGCCTTCATCCCTTTCCCCAATGACTCTTCCGCCAGCCAAGAGTTGATTCAGCATTCTTCTTGCTGGAGTCGAAATGAATTCTTCAATACTGACATTCTGCTTCTTCAGCTGCTCTTCTATCTTCGCCGTGTCAATTTCGTCCCTGATGATATTCAGATCGCCAGTCAGGAAGACACGCTTGCCAGCCGCGACAAGATTTCGTATTCTAACATCAAGAGCATTCAAGAAGCCAACACGGAACTCATCTCTTGTCTCATTACGATTTGCTGGACAGTAAACACCGATTAGGACGAATGCTGGAAATTCGAGGATGACACAACGACCTTCGGAATCAAGTGTAGCAGCATCTAGAGAACAATCGGATAGCTGCCTCAATGTTGGGTATCCTCCAATCTGTTGATCCCTTGGTAAGTCGAAGAAGCTTGTAGAGGAATTAGGTGGGGTCAGAACGCCTGTGATGCCTTCCTCTGCACGAATGGGAGCGCAAACTGAGTTGCGGGTATAGATAGCTACTCCGGAATATCCTGTAGAATGCATCTTAGCTTTCAGTGTGCGTCTGCCTTGGGCAATTTCTCGCTTCACACCTTTCTTGTGCTTTGGAAGACTGAAGTATACATCCCAACCTGGAACCAAAACCATATCATCCCGGAGATCTTTTCGTTGGATCTTCGTTTCCTGCATAACCACAATATCCGCATCGAGGATCTCGAACATTGCCTGCACGCCCATTGTGAGCAGAGATCTCAATGGCTGTGAGTATGTCATACAGAAAAGCTCCGCTCTCGACGCCATGGCTGGTATCCAAATGGATTTCTGCTCGAAGTTTAGTGTCGTCTGATTCTCCATCAAGGAGAGCCGCAACCATTAAGCCTCACCTGATACCATTTACTACTAATGTTAGATTTTCTGCATTGCTTGGGGTTTGAGGTACTTGCCATTCCAAGTAGTGATTCGTAGGCCTCGCCTCTCCTCCATCTTCAAGTGTCCACTACGATATCCTGCCTCCAACGGCAAGGCATTTCCTTCTAGTCTCCGGCACCTCACAGTATGTTGTCGCATCAAATTCGCGTCGAGGTAAGGCACGAAACACGCTCGCGTCATACGGTCATGTGATAAGGTTACACGGAGATCTCCGCCGCTTGACTTCCCATCAGCAAACATACGACTTTCTTCTTCAAGAATACCACAACCAATTGACCACCCAACTGGAGACGATGTTTCCTCAACGCACGATGTTACGTACCTCTCAGCGCTTTGCTCCCCAGCTGCGCTCGCCAGCTGTCCGTAAGCCTTTCCAACGACGCTTTGCAAGCACCGAGAGCTCGGCTTTCCACGGTGCTGAGGACAATGCTTTCAACCGTGAGAGAAAGGCCGTCAAGGACCACGCCGCAGCTACCAGTGGTGCGTAATGGTTGGATGTATCAGACTAGCGGTGACTGACTTGAAGCTTACAGACTTGTGGCGCAAGCTGTCAATCTAGTATGAGTTCTCGGAAGAGCTGGAGTGTAGTGGACTAACCTTAATGGATTGCAGCGTCACGATCCCCGCCTTACTAATTGCCGGTGCCAATGCGTACGTACTCTGGAATGAGCATTGGGCTCACTGGGAACACATGGAGCCGTTGGAGGAGAGACCCGAGTACCCATACCAGAATCTCCGAACTAAGAACTTCTTTTGGGGTGATGGTGACAAGGTTAGTCGGCGACTTTTGATGAAGTTGAACATTCACTAACTTTGCCTCGCAGACCCTCTTGTAAGTTTCTCTTGAAGGAGCGAATGGTCGAGTTGCAAGAAGACGAAGAGATTCATAAAGCTAGTTTAAGGTGAGGGTATGTGTATGTGCTGACATTCTATATAGCTGGAACGATAAGGTCAACCACCACAAGAAGGACGAGTAGAGGCATATTGTGGAAGAGTGAAAGGACAGTGTTGTGGTTAGCCAGAGCAAGGTGCAGGGAAAGGACGGTTCCGAATAGACAAAGAGTGTACATTTCTCCCAGAGTTCGAGCAATACGAGAAGTCGGACCAGAAGATTTGTCCCAAACTATTGCTGAGCCTGAAGTGAAGTGATACTTGATGCTAGGGTGATGGAGATGATGAAAGGAGATGTGTTAGAGACGTTGTTATCTTGGTTTTTCTCTTGTATTAGGGATCCACTGATCTGGGCAGGTGAGTTGAAACGGAATGTTAAGAGCGATTATGAGCCCAGTGGTCTCGTTCGAAGGAAATAAGAAACCATTACTTTGAGACCGGAATAATATAAGAGGGGTACTTGCATGTAGAGGCAGACAAATACTCGATGGAGACGTTGTCGAGGGGCTCCCGATTCAGGGAGGCTCGCTTTCAGACTACGGATAGCGCCGATGAGTGTGTAGGTCTAACTACGGATAAGTTACACAACTCCCGAGAAGTTTTCTTCAGCCAAAGTCCCGCTCGTCCAATTGTGAGGTCGCCTTGATAAAGTTGTTTGTTCCTTTTTGAAGCAGAAAAGAGGACAAGATATAAAGTTAAAGCTAACGCGATGTGAAGGTATTACTTGGAGACATATTACGGATGTGTAGCAGCAAGTTCTTGGCCGAGAAAATTTTAGTAGGACAAGTGCCTTAGCATCATCATAACTCGGGTGTCACTCTAGACTTTTGCCAAATCTGCTTCCTTCTGCAGATTCGGAATTGCTTTGAATTGATGTTCATCTCAACAGCCTGTAAGCACCGGCATAGTCATTTGCCAAAACTTTCTCGCCAACAAGTCTCATTATAGTTGCCTTCTTTGCCATCATCTCGCACTGTCCCTTGACGTCTTCAATTGAAGAATATTCGCTGAAAGCTCTGTCAATAAACTCCAGGCATCTGGTCAAATTCTCCTTCCTCTTGATACTTCCGGCTTCTGCCTGCCCAGCCATTCCCATGAGTGCATCTACGAGGAAAGTATAGAGCTGAGCATTCAAGGCACAATTCTCGTATTCAAGAGCTCGCGGGAGGATAGCAATCAATATCTGGGCCGCCGCTTGGAACTCCGATAATGAGGTCAAGATATTAGCAATAGCGCCCATAGCTGCCCAGAGAGCTGGAATAAGCCTTGCTCGCCACGCGATGCTTGCAGCTCGAACAGCAACAGAGAAACCTTTCTGTGGACGCCCACACTTATCCTGGAGTAGAGCTTTCGTGGTAAGGAGCTTCACCTGTAGATTAAGATCATCGCCGTCATCCTTCATTCCTATCGACATGCGCTCTATCTTCTCTAACGCAGCGCCGAAATCTGTTCTTCTGATGAGGTATTCTGTATGGAGAAGGCTTATCTCAAAAGCTAGGTCAGAGTCAATGTCCGTGCCAGTGAACTGGAGGAGCTGCGAAAGTAATTGGTCTGCTCCATCGAGATTGTTTCGACGAAGGTCGAGCTTAAGGCGAATAACACCCCTATATCTCAGCCAGTACTGGTTTGCTTTCCATGAACGTAAGGAGTTCTCATCTAAGCCATCAAGCTTCTCCATAGCCTCGTCGTAGCGACCCTTCTCTGTCAATAGATGAGCGAGCCTACATGTGAATCGCAATGTATCGTCGAACAGGGTATAACGAGCGTGGCAGCTCAGGAAAATCTGGCAGTACTGCCTCGACAGATGCGATATTCCCAGTCGAGCCCACATAGAGGAGTACATTGCTAATTGTGGACCCATCATGGTCTTCATATTCTTGTCCACAATTAGTTGGGAGCTTTTGAGCATGTTCTCGAAAGCAATAGCAACGCTTTCGCCATTCGACATGCCCAACTTTGCCTCGCTCAAGAGCGATGAACCCCACAAAGTCCACATTCCTGTTTCTTTGGCCTTGACACGAAGGTATGCTAATCCTTCTCGCTCCACGCCAAGCATATTTGTAGAGTCGGTTCCCTTGATGGTGTCAGGATGTGCCTTTCCGAAGTGATATAGCCAGTTCAATGCAAAATTTAAACAAGCCATATCTTTATTCTCCCGAGCAGTAGAGACAGTCTCCAGCATAGCAGCCACAGCTTCATCAAAACATCCGAAATCAGCTTGCAGAACAGCTAGGTTCATGAGAGCATACTGGTAGAAGAGTCGGTCTCGATTCTGCATAGTATAATCGAAATAGCGGTGCAGGTTATCGAAAGATGTTGGATAGTCTCCAGCTCGCCATGCGTCGAGGAAGCTTCAGTTACATCAGTAGTGATTCCGGTGTAGCGTTGTGGAACTTACTTCAAATAATGGGACAAGCTTGGAATCATGATAGTCTCCCCAAGAATGCTCTGGAATTTATCCTTCACTTCAGACGGCACTCTATTCCCAAGTTCTGCGCTTATCAGTTCCGGACCTGATGACCGATATTCACTACGTACTCTGCATCTGTTCCACCTGGAACTCTAACAACTTTTCCATATCATCAGTGCTGACACTGCCTGCCGTCTCGTCATCCAAGCTCATCCCGCCGTATGTCACAAGTTCGAGCATTTCGGTGGCATCTGTTCCCCATTCTTCCTCTCCTTTCCCAAGCGCTCGATCGCCAGCCCATCTTCTAAGCCCACCATTTTTTCTTGTCCAGTATGTCCTTGATCCTTCTCTCCATCTTGCGAAGGCCATCCACAAAGACAGTGCATCACTAAACCTCAAACGCTCAAACTCAACTTTAGATCTGCGGACGAAGCTTCCAAATGGAGAGGTGTGAGACAGCATGATCATATCCTCCGACGGAGGAGGTATTCCCAATTCGCCATCCTTCTTCATTTCATCGCGGGTCTTCGCCAAGAGGTTGATCCGCCTCGCAAAGAACACATGTAGAGCATCCAAGCTGTCGATTTCCCAGAGCTTTTTGAGGAAATGGTCCCATAACGAACGGCCTGGCAAGCCAGAAGCTGCAGAATGCGCAGCGAGGAGAGTTTCGTAGGACTTGAGGTCTAATATGAACGGCAATATTTGTGACGAAACTGGTTCTTTGGATTGGATCCTAGTAGTGGCCGGTACGAGTTGGTTGAGGATGAAAGAGAGAACAGGAAGTGTAGAAGAGGTGGGCACAATTGCATCTGTGTAAAGTTCAATCAGAGCCAATAGCCCGATTTTGGAAGGCGTCAGGAAGCGTGTCATGGTAGAAATACTCGTGAAGTCTTGCACTTGGCAGCATTTGGGTTATGCTGAGCTTCATCTTATTATGCCTTGCTGTAGTCGTAATCACTGTTGTGGTGAAAGGAACGCGTCGCGGAAGGAAGCCGCGTTCCGTTTCGGTTCGTGAAGTCGGCTGAGGGCAACCATAGGGTACATTAACAGTATAAGGAGTAACGAGTAAACTACAAATCAACCTTCTCGTTCCCAGAATTCTCATCGCTTGTTGTTTATAAAATTCTTTCGATTCGTACTTGGAAATATACTAAAGGGGGGTTGGGGGGTTACTCGTCACCTAAGCATTGCCTTAACAAGTAAGTCGCACACCTACAACGTTTAGGCCAAGAACACATGCGTCTCGTGAGCGGAGAGGGTGACATCGTAGATATACGACAGACAATGAGACTGTTTCGTCCTTTCCTCTGGGGTTTTAAGGTTGCAGAAAAGGGCATCAATCCTGCCTGTAATCGGGCCCAAATTCTCGTCGTATAATGTTTCTCACAGGACTGTCTAAGTAACGGGTAGCTCAGGATCATTTTCCACACTATGCAACTTGATTCCCTTGTGAAAATAGAGCTCGAAGTAGTATACAACTTAACAAATGAGGTTCATCGATGATAGCATCTAACTTGTATTATTCGAGCATTGGTATGGTTGGGAAGCTCATTTCGGTATTCATTCTATCAGGGAACTGAAGGTGAGCACTTGTCCTCAAAGTGATGAAGTTCAAATGATCATCAGATGACGAGGTAGGAAGAATCAGGATTGGCCTAATCGCTACGGGATATTATGATATCTTCTCTCTTCTGGAAAGTTTGGGCTGGGTGTCTTCCTTTTTGCTATGAGATTCTTTTTACAACAGCCTTATGCTCGACATTGGCTTTAATTTATACATAATATTCTTTACATTCATTCATCATGGGGGTGTCTCTGCCTTCTCCTCATTCCACCTAATCTTCTCACCGTGCTTGCTCTTCAACTGGCCTTCCTCAATCCGGTCATCTTCCCTCAGAGATTCCTCATCGAGCCCATTTGTAGCCCATATTCTCTCTATACAGAGCTCAAAATTTCCAGGTATTCGATCAATGAGACCAATGCCCACCGTCCTAACTTTCTGTCGCAGCAACTCTGTCTGGGGTTCAACTACTACACCATGATTGGTCCGAACGAACTCATTCCACTTGATCAGTACAGTTTCCCACTCCCCAGGTCTTCTTGCATATAACCTATGTTGGTGAAGGTCTGTCGGTACAATGCTCTCTGTCTGCACATTGACGAAATATTTTCTTCCATCGCTCTTGATTCGCAGAGCTAGAAAAGCATAGGGATCGATGTCCCATAGAGACTTTCCAAATACGGTCGGAGGTCTGTCTTTTGTCCTCCAGGCAGCGTAGCCTGTCCGTTGAATATGCGGCTTGTTTACAGGGAGCTCGATAGATATGCTGCCATGGAACTTGGCATGGCCGTTCTTGTTCTCTAATGGAAGAGGTTCTGAACTTGTGGTCGGTGGTATCCAGTCCAGATGTGCCCGCGAGAAGCCGCCCACATCCCCATCCGACATCAGCTTGCAGGATTCGGGTGACTCGGGGTCATGGAATATTTGCAGTATGTAGGGTTTCGTGGCTCGTCTGGTCCCCTCGGCTCTCAGAGCTGCCAATCTAGATCAGCTTAGATCGAACCAAGAAGAGATCCGGGACGTACCTATGCCGGATAGACGTTTGAATTCATCTACGCTTCGTCCAAAGAACCCTTTGGCAAGAAGATTCGGTGTGACTCTCATCGTGGTAGGATCGGTTCAAGGTTCCGATGAGGTTGATATCATTGACTCGGGAAACTCCGCTCTAACATTAAGGTGGGCTGCGAAACTGCCAATAGGGCTGACACTGACGGCCTGAGGGGAGCTAGCCTTGTTCGCACCAGCATTGTCAGCATTTCTGCCTTGCCGTGTCGTTCTTAAAAGCTTTCAGCTTCACCCAAGCCGCTGCAGCGCCTCTCAACGCTTTGTTCCTGCCGATTTGCGCCCTCCTTTATTCGAGGCCGAGAGAGCCACAAGGTCACCACTGGAACATCGACGCATCGATCTGGAAAGGACTCAAAGCGCCTTCCTGAAACTAAGGTTACCGGTGACGGTCCTCGCAGACTGCTGCTGCAGCGTTTGACTGACTTGTTTTCGTCCACACAGTATAGTCAGCCACCCTTCGCAATGTGGATAGTCAACGCTGGCACAAGGCACCCAATATCTGAAAGTTTTCAGATAGGGAGAGATTTGCGATATGCTTTACTTTTCTTTAATTCTTGAATTTAGCTCCCGGCTGTTTTCGTACCCCTTCAATGATTTTGTTTCGCAATTTTGATGGTTACATGAGATGTGGAGAGAAGAAGCTCCAGCCAGAGCATCACGATTTCAACGGGTGAAAATGAGCCACGTGATATTTTCCACGTGTCCTTATCCTCCATGCCAAGTCCTTGGGGAGATAGACCGGTCAACGTTATTGTAATGAGGATTGGCATCAGTTCTATTTCTGAACTTAGGGTTTTACTCATAGGACTTTGTCGAACATGAAGCAAGCAGTCATGAAGAAATAGTTCTCTTTTCCTTCCTTCGAGATGGACTCCCACTAATCTCCAAAGCAAATTAAGAGTAGATAAAGCTACCAATCTTGTCAAAATGTCTACAGACTTGCAGACATCAAAGTCATTGAAATTTCCCCTGCACGTCGACCAGTAGATGGCCTGCTGCAGAGCTCGCTGGAGCACCGCTCAACCTTTGGAGCCTGTGCCAGACTCATCGAAGGAAACTTTGCATAGAAGTTAAGCCCCACAGAAATTGGAAACTTTAGACTGTAGTTGATGGTAGTCTGCACATAGCAGAACGTATAATTATCGGCTCTAGGGACGTCGTCTTGCAATGTTGTTGGCTATGCAGGAACCGTCCTTGCTCGTGGCTTACCTTGTCCTTCGAGTCTGTCTAGCATAAAGCATGTAAAGAGCTGCTAGTCTCGCAAATATTGACAGCAGCTAGGAGCTGTCCATATTTTGTATTCAGACATTGCCTTCGTGTGGCAAACTGGTTTAGACTTGAGCTAGTATGGGAAATGCTGCTCCTGACCCGTTCAATAAGAGGAGCAGGAAGAAGGAATACGCTGGGACTGTGACTTTGTGTGGATTTAAGAGGACATTGTTTATTATCTGAGTGATTGGCGTGTTCTTTGACGGTGCCTTGGCGCTTGTCAGATCGGCAGCTATTTGCTATGTCTGGAGGAGACACCCAGCGTAGCCCTAATAATAGCAACACTGCCTCATGAAAATTTGTAGAGGGTATGCAAATACTTCTCGCTGATTGAGGTTGAGGCCAAGGCCTAGCCCGAGGCCAATCTTCATCAAATACTTTGATCATAAGGCCGTTTCAGTCTCATCGTAGTGGTAGTCACATTTTCTCTATGATACAATTACAAATTATGATTATATAGCCCCGTACCACAATTATCGTGGCGTCTGTTACAAAGTTTAGTCAGGATGCATTAGACAGTAGCAAGAGAGTCGTCGTCTCCCACCTACAGTACCTCGAGGATGGAGTTGTTTTTGGGAAGTAGCTCTGTTCGGTTGAAATTTCAACCCTGCCGGTGAACGCCAGGTGAATGCATCAGCAGTCTTAATGGCGCAACATTGTGTCTTCCAGCACAAAATGCAGGCCCTCGGAATCGGCGAGAAACGTATTTTGAGGGTCAGGAAACGTTGGCGATAGTATTTTGAGAATTCCGATACCTCAGAGCATCATTGCATTTGATGTTGAAATGCATAAGGCGGCGTAGCAGCCGTTGAGGATTCTCAAGGATGGTAGAGATAGCGCAGCAGCATCGCTGATCGTATTTCAGAAAGGGACTTCTTACAGCAGTTAAGTTTACCATGCCGGCCGCAGTCATGACCTGCTGCTTTTTCTGAAGTGAATGTTCTGCTGTGATAATTCTACACAATATTTTCTACATCTAGACTTCGAGGCAAACTGAGCAACCCCATCTCGTCCGCGCCGCCCGCTTCCTAAAAATTATTTAAAGTCTCTCGGCTGCCTCTTCTTCGAACCTCTTTTTTCTTTCAACACATTTCCCTCGTACGCTTACGCTCGTTGATTTCAACCCAACCAACCCCCAAGTCAATCGTTCTGCACCTGGTACTGCACACTGCACACCCCTACTCATACTCCCTGCTTCCCGCATACAAACATCCTCAGTCATCATGTCCTCCTCTGCAGGGACTCCATCCGCTCCCTCATTGAAGGTCGCTGGCTCTGGCCGCGCTTCCTCCCTTGAGCCTTCCCCTGCTAGCACCTACGGTAGCAGTGTCTCCAGTGATGCTGGTGATGATGTTCCGCAGACTCCCAATGATGGTATGTGCCTCATTTCTTTGAACCTCTCTACTTTTTACCTTCCTGCAATCTTGCCGCGATCTGTCTGTTTGTATTCGGGCTTCTCTGTCTCATCCACTCTTCGCCGAAATCCACTTCGCGGCGCGTCTCCATCACAATACACATGTACCAAAGTCTGGGTTGGCACCATGTTCAGTCTGTCCAAGGTATTTCACAGCTTCGGATATCCTCAAGTCACCTCCGCTTTGTCTCGAACACACTCTCCATCTTCATCAAGGCTCGACACAGCATGGCGCGTCAGGGACTTTCCTCGGCAGCACATCAGACGGTGTCTACTTCACATAGAGCCAACCCGCCCTCGTTCTCGTCAGACCTTGCATTTGCACCAAAAATTTCCTTCATGTTGAATTTCTTCGAGGTCTAGAAATTTCCACAAGTCCTCTCTTTGAAATGCCCCTTCATCGAAGTCCGTCGAGCATCGCAACGAGTGCGGGAATAGCTCTGATGAGCTGCCCTTGTTCTTGTACTTTGCCCCCAATCCGACGATCCTCTTTGCGGCTCGGCCCGTACAAGTCGAGCCATTGATGTAGGGTTTTCCATTTCAGTTTGGTTCACCTGTATATCATTTCTAGGCGGTTTCAAGTTTCAATCATGCCTTCGACGCGCCTCGCGAGAGATTCAGAATATCATATGCTAACAATGAAAAGAAGGTGTCTTCCTGACAAAACTTGCTAAGCTCTCCATCAAGGATGTCAAGGATATTGAGGATGAGAACAAGACTGATGTTGCGCGGTCAGTTTTGCATGTCCTCACGCGACTTCGGCATACTAACGGATCGACCAGCTATTCCCCACCATTCGTTCGCAGTGGCTCTCAGGGTCGTGCCGATGACCCTTTCACTTCCCCAATCACCCAACGCCATGGCTCTGCCCAGCGTACTCCGACCGGTCCAAAGTTCATGAACCGCGCTGCCAAGAGTGACAACTGGCGCTCTGGTTCCAGCTCTGGCTCTGATTCTGGTCCATCCTCCCCTGCCGCCGACAAGGCCTTGCGTAGCGCTCAGAGTGGACGTGGAGTCTTCTTCTGTGAGTATGCCTCGGAGAATGCAGAGCTTAGAACCCTTGAGTCTGTCTCCATCAAGGCCGAGGATGCCCAGGCGTACTACCCGCCTTCGAGCTGTGTCTTCGTTGCGAAGTAAGTATCCTGTCACCCGACGCGTCCAACTGCATGCGCTGACTTTCTGGGAGCCTTCTCCAGAGCGAGAGCGACGAGGCCCTAGAGGTAGCTGTCACTCAAGTCTTCCGTGAGTACGGTGTCGTCTTCGTGAAGATTCGTCGCGACGCCAAGCATATGCCCTTTGCATTCTGCCAATATACCGTAAGTCACTCCCCAGTCACTGCACGAGTCGTTATTGACACGACCACAGAACGATCATGACGCTACCCGTGCAATCAAGGAGGGTCGCGGACGTACCATCAAGGGTCGCCCATGCCGATGCGAGAAGGCGAAAGCTCATCGTAAGTTCATGCTCATTCCCATCATAGGAGCGAAGCTCACGGCGCACCAGGCCTCTTCTTCTTTGAGCGCAAGTATGGCGCTGCTGTCACACCACAGGAAGTTGAGGATCTTCTGCGTGGCTTTGGCAGAATCAACTACTGCAGACCTGTCAGTCTCATTGAGCGTGCTACTCACAACCTTGGCGAGGGCGTTATCATTCAGTTCGAGTTGTACGATGAAGGACAAGCTGCTCTTCAGGTGAGTGTTCTCTGTTGCTCTCTTCCTACAAACGTTGATTCCTCTAGGCATACCGTAACCATGAGGAATACAAGATGCAGTCATTGGCCAACATGGGTATGAGTTCGCCATCTCGCGGTCGCATGCATGAAGATCCTGCTGGCCGACACTACCTAGATGAATACGATACCGAGCGTCGTTCCATCTACGTGGGCAATCTTCCTACTGATGCCGTCAACGATGATATTCGCGACGTCTTCGTAAAGTTTGGTATTATCCTGAAGGTCACTCTGCACAAGAATGAGTCTATCATTGATGGTAAATCTACCAAAATCTTGTTGACCCTCGCTGACACGTCAAAGCCACCCAGCAGCGTTGCTTCGGCTTCGTTGAATTTGAGACTCAGCCATCTGTTACTTCGGTGCTGACTGAGAATCAAACCGTAAGACATTAATTTCTCCCTCCATGTCACTACTGACATATAGATTAGAACGGTTTCACTCTGCGCGGTATGGTCTTACGTGTCGCTCAGAAGGACACCAACGCTGCCACGGCACGCTCTCACCGTCGTCGGCCAGGAAATGGCGCTCAGCCTTCCGCTAGTCCATACCAATCTCCTGCTCCTCAACCTATGGCCCAGCAGCAGGTCTCCCCCATGACCCACCTCTCTCCTCAGGCCTACGCCTCGCAGTACTCGTCACCTGCTTATGCATCACCATTCGCATACTACAATGCTTATGGCACTGCGATGTACGCTGGTAATCAGGCAGCCTACTATGGCAGTCCATATGCCCCTCTCTACTATCCAAGCAGCCCAACTTATCACACTGGCGGCAGCACCACTTCTAACCCTCTTACCCAGCAATACATCTACCAGGGTTATCAGACTACGCCAACTTATAGCTACAGCCCTCCTGCTCACCATGCCGCCTTTCCACCAGCGGCTTGCTCACAACCCATGATCAACACCAACGGTCCAAGCCAAGATAACCGATCTGGTACCCCAACTCCCGCTGGTCATGTTCCTGGCTTTGAATCCTTGGATTGCCAGTGAGTACACATCTTCCCCACTCTGACACGCAACTCGCATCATTGCCAGTCTTTCTGATCCTCAGACGCGTTCACTGCAATACCTCCACTTTGCATTTGCTTCCCAGTCTCGCGGTTCTTCCTGAGGATACTATAGTTGTCTATCAATGTTCTCAGCTGCACTTGTCATCCCGAGGTAATGATCTTCACATACTTGCAGATATCTAGCTTCATGTTCACTGTCACGGAATATGTTTCTTTCTCCTTGTCGAGGCATAATACCACCCAGCCTGTTAGACACCCGCTTCGCACCCACTCCTCTGATTTTCTTGCTCCCGTCTATTGATTGGACAAGACTGTCTTAGGATAAGGGTCTCTTCACGTGCACATATTGCGGGACTTCTCTGAAAATGATGTACTTTAGCTATGAATTAAATTGTCAAATCAGCCTTCCGTCCTGCCTCGTGATCACATTATCCATCCCTCTTCGTCGAAATTCCGTTTAGTTGCTCATGCAGAAATCCCTAGCCGAAGGTGTGGAGATTTCACATGACATCCGAGAACATCGCCTTTGAGTTTTCGGATGCTCCCTAGACAGCCTATAGGTTTGGTGAGGATGCAAACGTAAGGGGCTGTGGGGGATCCATGTTGGCTAACGGCGTTATAATTCCCTGCCATCGGGCGGAGAGTCGCTGGGGGTTCACTTGTATGTTCTCAGGATCACGGGACTGAGGGGAAGCGATACAGTTTGGAAATCTTATAGCTCTGATCTTCGGCGTCGCTTACTTGACGCCAATCTTATCCGAATAGAATCATTTACTGCCCTGTACAATGATCAGCATTCATGCCCAAACTCCTGCTCATGTCCACAGTGGTCTCTTGCTTTCTCGTTGAAAGATCGGGTCGGCCTTGCATCTCGACTCAAAACCCAGCCCTTCGTGCTCTTTGACCTAAGTAATAATTCTTCCACCGCCCGTCCTAGCTGATATCACGGGCGAAGGGACTAAAAGATAACTCAATCTTCACGGTCACATGTTAATAAAGCTTCGCAGCTGCACCTACGTTATTCAGACTTCCGTGGGACAGGCTAACAAGGATTTACTCTTGTCAACAGGGTTGCAGTTTCAGGGCGTGGAAACATGAGGAAGTAGGTAAGATATGTTGTTCAAAAGATGGCTCTAGTTCCAAAATGATACTGCCAGGTGGGACTTACTAAGATCTCAGGCCTCTTCCTTCTCAATGAGAAACCTGCATACTAGTTGTGTCATGCACCAGATGCGTATTACTTCATTTGCTGACCTGGCAGCACCATTTATGATGGCCTGTACCTCTTGTCGCACGAGTTATTTATATCGTCTCAAATGTTTCAAACAAGTCACGAACTGCACAGGACAGCCAAACATTAAAGATCTTTTCCGAAGGCGACGCCAGTATCATTTCCTCAAGTCGTACATCATCTCATCGTGACCATCCGGAACACCTATGCTCTATGCCCATCCAGATAGCCAAGTACGAGAACATGCTCTAAACCCAATCCAAAACATAAGAAATGACGCCAAACAATGCAGGGTCAGCCTCGTCTCGCCCCAAAGAGCGTCAGATTCAAACTCGTGTCATTTTCTCCCACATTCGGAGTTGGCTCGCCGAGTAACTCCCACCTTCTTAGCGAAAATGGCGTCAACTTCTCTTTCTCCACTGGCCTCGAGTCGGCGGTACCCGAACCTACAGGAATGCGTTCTTTCTGAACCATAACTAGCCATTCAGTTGGATTTGGACAATAGCTCAACAAATAAGATACACCGGGACTGGAAATAGTATCCCGTAAACTACGGATACACTGCTGACGCATGTCCTCGGGTAGAAGGTCCACAAGGGACAGCGCAAGATCGAACGTCTGTTCGATAAGGCTGTTGACTGTCTCGGTATTGATGTCGAGGACCTGTAGCTGGAGATATATTGCTACCAAGGCTAATATCGTCCTTGCACGGCTTTCATGCCCTATCTTAGTCGAGTCAAAGGCAGATACGTGAAGTATAACGAAGGAAAGGAGTAGCGGGAGCCAATGCGTAATAATACTGTCCTTGGTGTCTTGGGGGAAAGAGTTGGAAAGAAGCATCCAAAGACCATTGCATGTAGTGACAATATCAGGACCGAGACTTGGATAGTTGGGGTTTGACGAGACTGTGGCCGGACTACTGTACCCCGTCGTATTGATGATGCGTAGCACATTGTGGGCTTGCGTTACTCGGTCCTGAACATCGGGAGAGTTATCGGAGTTGATCGCTTTCGGAGAAGGGAACAACGCCAAAAATTGCTGTTCGGCTCGGTGCCGTAGATGCTGCGCAACGGAGCTATCGAGCAGAGGGATAATGCTAGCCCAAGCTGTATTGCCACTGTGTACAGCAGATTTGATTGCATTGTCGAAAGCATCAAGGCGGTCTGATCGTGCAACTTCTCCATCCTGCATCCCCGTATCTTCTCCCCTAAGCATTGATGCTAGCTTGACTTGGCAGAAGGGCAAGGACAAATCGTTGGCCGAGTTCAAAAGTATCTCAGTTGTGACTGGTTTGGGACCACTTCTAGCAACCAAGAGGTCATCAATCGCTGCATTGATGAGTTCCGCAGGTTTGGGCTTGCCACACTGAAGGAGTGGTAGGACGAGTTCTTGGCTGAAGGCATCTGGATCTGACAGTACGAGATTCTGCAATAGTTTAAACATGAGAGGACTGTCAACGAGTTCTTCGAAGCGTATTGTTTGTTGAGCTTGTGCGGCATTGTTGTCTGAAGGGCAATTTTCAAGAGTTTTGCGAATGACCAAAAGACTCTCTTCCGGGTGATCCTTTTGCATATGAGCTTGCCTGATGCGAAAACGGTATGCTTCTTGCTTGGTTATAATATCGGACATATAACAAGGTCCTGCAAGAAGAGCAAGCATCTCCAGAGCTCTGCCAGGAGGATCCGCGGGATCCGTGAGAGAAGTATAGCTAAGGACGACATCTCGAAGTAGGAGGCACCCAAAACTAATCAGAGGACATAATACGTTCGTAAGGCTCGGACAAGTTTTTGTCTGAAACAGACGGGTCACCCATGCAACCATTAGCACATCAAAATGCTTCAAGTCGAAGGTCCTGAGTCTGGTAAGTAGTAACCCACAACTGCGTTGTTGCTCGGGTGACTTCTCCCACGACTCTTCCGAGCGCGAGATGATTCGCTGGAATAATCGCTCCAAAGTGCCTTGATCCATGCTATTGCCGCTTGCCAAAACCTTTTCAATCTCATCTGTGAAGTCGACCTCGGCAGTCTCAACAATAGCCATGTGGTCCGAGACTGGTGAGCAAGCATCGGCTGCAGTTTTCCTGTCGCTACGAAGAAGCTCTTGCGCGAGCTGTTGCGCGGTGATCTCTTGTTCTGGGAGCCTGGCAGCCAATTCGGAGAGCGACACCAAGAATCCCCTCGGAATTGGGTCTGTCTCCTCACTTAGGGTCTGCAGACGCGAAATCAAGGTCTCGAAAAGTCCTCTGAGAGCACCGATCGCAGCAAAAGTCTCCAGATGCAGATCAAGGGTATCTGCACAAGACGCCAAAACGTCAGCGTCATTAGAGCTTGCCACAATCATCATTACATCAGCAAGCATAGAGTAGTCGTCGATGAGCTCGAGGTACTGCCGAATTGTATTGAACTCGGAAGTAGTAATTGCAGATGTCCCTCTTTTCGTCGGAGAATCGTCCCAATCATTTAATGGTGGTATAGTCGGTTGTATCATCTGGATTCGGACCTTTTGCCGAAGCCAGAGGCCCAACTCTGACTTGCTTGTTCTGCTGGCATCCGCGATGACTGAAATCCGTTGCTGAGTTGGCGGTACGTCGACGACATCCAAGTCTTGATCGATAGTTGTTTGCATGCCTGGAAGATCCACGTTGATAATGGCCATGTACTCTCTGATCTGCTCTTCTTCCTCATCTACCGAGAAATCGGCACGATTAAGTAGTGTCATGCGAAGCTCCAGGATACCTTCACTGAGGTTATGCGTTGGTAGCTCGGCCAACAACCGTGTTGAGCAAGGCGCACTGGTCACGACATCTGCCGCATCACGGAGAGCGCCACGAGCTATCAACCATTGGAGATACCTGGGTGTGGAAAAATGGTCGGAGCGTGCTAGTTCGGAGACAAGGTGATAGAGTGCAGGCTTGCTCCGGCCCGACTCACAAACCGCAGAGTCAATAAAACCAAGGACAGCGGCAGTCGCATCGGCACCAAGCTGACTCCAGGTTCTCAAAACACGGGTAGCAACATAAATTTTGGCGGTGCCAGGGCGATGAAACGATGTAGCCCATTCTAAGAGTGTTTGCATGAGCACGTCTTTATCTCCATCCATTTGCCACCAGTGTCGTCCCAGCTCTTGAACAAAAGGTTGCGAAAGTGTGCCATCAAGAAGCTTTATAAAGCGTCGACGTGTGTTCAGCTCTTTCTCAGTTCCTAAGGCAGCAAGCCTGGTATTTCGACGGTTAATTGCTGCAAGCACGGAGGCGAGACTGTGGGCTTCTGAAGAGAGGCTGGACATCAAAATATCTCGATGCTTCAGCCATGATTTGGTCGCTATAAAACTCTCGGGATTGGTAATCAACAGCCCCTTCAATAGCTGGATGAGGCGCTCAGATAAAGGAGCGAGGATGTCATGATCAGGGTGGGTTTGAGTCTATTAAAAAGTTAGCTTGGTGTGTGGAAAGAGGATGATACAAACCTCAGCTAATTGATTCATTAGGGCATTCGTGACTCGGCGTCCATACTTCCGATATTGCAATATATCTTTCCAATATATCTCTGTGATCAAAAGCCACACTGGTAGTTTTGCTTGTGCGCTGTTCTCAAGGGATGAAACAAGCCAGTCTATATAGTGGTCCCTGTCGAGCAGGTGTTCAGCATGAAAGTGTGTTGCTAACCGTATCCTATCCGTTTATGTTAGTAAAATAATAAATTAATAGAATTTTTATACGTACGCGTAGTCTATCTTGGGTCTAAAGTCCTTCTCCCCACACGTTCCGGTGATGCTCTCAACGAACTGTTCAACGCAAACAGTGAAGTCTCGAATCCATTTTGCCTCCCCGCCCATTGCAAAAGTCCCACTCACACCCTTCCTTCTAAATGACCTCAGTTCGTTGGCCCCGACGCATTTGGCCAGCCAAACCGCACGCTCGATAGGAATATTCTTGCTTAAAGATTGATCCAACAACACCTTCCCTCTTATCCCATGAGGAATCGATCGGCTGAGTCGGCGTAATGGTATAGTAGGGTTCGCTAGGTCCTTTAGCCACATTTCCCTCTTCGTATCTGTCACAGTCACTCGTGGAGGAGGTTTGAAAGTCGAGGTAGAAATGATTTGACCATGTGCCCTGCGCTGTGCGAGAACACTTGTAAATAGAGACGAAAGAGTTTGCAATCCACTCTTGTGTTTGAGCGCAGGAAAAATTGATGGTCTCGCTGAACCTGTCTCATTTTGTGTCATCTGTGCCTTGTCAAAGTAACCCTGGCGGATGATAGGCTCCGAAAATTGGTCTTCGGCATGGTTCCCAGTCCATGGAAAGAAATCAGCATGCCCTTCACAAATTAGCGCAGGCTGACGAATGGGTTCGGTGTTGACAAACCATTTGGAGGGTAGTGAGGAGCTAGAGTGGGCACTTCTAGGACGTAAGGCTTGGGACGCGCATCTTTCTTCATTGAAGCGCCTGCTTGAGGCCGCGATTTCCCGGATGCTGGTGGAGCATGCTGCCCAGGCCGTACAGGAAGAGGCATAGGCTTTATTGTGGATTCGTCTTGTCCTCCGTCTTGTGATGGACGTGGGCTGAGGTTGCTCACGCTTGGAATATCGAAGTGAAGCATGGGCCGACCTCGTGGCGGGAGTGGAAGAGATGGCTTCCATGTTGAAGTAGTATCTGATATCGGCGCTGGAGACTCAACTACTGCACTTTTCGAGTCCGTCGAAACCTCCAACCTAAGTTTTGATGTCCCAATCCTCGGCGCATGTCTCCCAGCTGCATCTCCATCCAGCGTCAAATCAACCAAACCATCGTTCGCTCTCCTCGTTGGCGAAGAGGATGGGAATTGCTGCGATAGTGTGCGATGAGGTGACGGCCTTGAGAAGGTGCTCGTCGAAGAAAAGGACCGCTGAAGTGGCTCTCTCGGGCCTGGGCCAGCGCTGGCTCTGGAGGTCATGATTTGGTTTCCATATCGTGGCTTTCCAGATATGCTATTGATGGACGAGTTATAAGCTGATTTGGATATAATAAAGATAGTGCATGGATCGGCAATTCGTTGTGTTCAAAGGATGAGGATACTGTAGGGTGAAGGTCGGAGTTGGTGTTGTTAAAGCGGCACGTGACTACTCAAAGCACCACTCACTTCCAGGTGCTGATAGCGATTATCTATTCCCGCGGCTAAATCGCGCTGGATGGTAAAAACTAACATCACAGTGCCTCTTTCGCACTTGCCGATGAGGGGCGCAAGTCGATTATGTGTGTCAAGGCTGAGCATCGGAACAGCGCGGAGTCTTTTGGCTCTCCGTGCGCTGAAATCAGCGTCAGCAGCCAGATCTATACTTGGAAATCATTCGACTTGGACAAAAGTACAGTGCTTAGAGAAGGTTTATGTTCGAGTTTAGGACCCCTTCCCAACTATCACACATCAGAGATTTTATGACCCGCAGTAATCTACTTAGAGCAGAAAGCTTATGGTGAAAGAACCTCGCAGCAGTCCGGGTTGGAATAAGTATGAAATGTTCTTCAGGGTTGCGATCATCCTCCCTTACACAGAGGGCATATATGAAATAAAGAATGACGCTTTCTCCAGCAAGCCACCATGGGCAGTACACGTAGACATTCCTTTGGCAATCCCATTTTATTTCAATATTCGAGGAGGAAACTTCGCAGTGCAGAAACCTGAGCTTCCGTGTAGTTTGGCAACAGCGACATCACTCCAACCTCTGCGTCTTTCCATTACTTCGAGACCTCCTAGTTTATGTTCGGGTATGAGATAATCGCACCGTATGAGCAATTAGTCAATTTATTTACAACCAGATGGGTATCTTCGCCATTTCGTCCAAGTATACACGGATGTTGCCTCCCGAGTAAATTCTATGAAAGAGGTACTGCAGCAGGCGCTTCCGTCCCCGTACTTTGTCCAGGAACTGGTGGTGGCGGTAAAAACATAGGTAGGTATGTCTGTAGGAATTTGTTGTTATTGATAAGTTTGAAAGTAGTCGACAGATCCAGAAACTTACCACGACAAGAGCCATGACTATACTCATGTCAGTGTCGATCTTCGTTGCGGGTTGGTGAGCACTTACGAGACATGCCTACAGAGAAGTAGGCAGGTTGCGATGCAGTCTTCTTAGCATCTTCACTCTCGCCCAGCCAATTCTGAATAGCAAACACAACGGATGCCCTGTGTATCGTCAGCCCTCGACGCTTCTAGCAACTTAAGCCAAGCATACCAGCCAATAAACTTATTTCGTGTGAACATAGCAGCCATAGGTAAAGTGCTTCCCAGAGTACCAGAAATATCCGAAGCTCCCTCCTTAGCGGCAGGAACCTGATAGGGAATGACTGCGAAGAAAGGGTTAGAGACTTGAATGACTTTGGATGCAACAAAAACTCACTTAGATCAGCTCTGCGCATATCTTTCTTAGTCGCCATGGTTAATCGAGGAGGATCAGAGTCCAAGAGAGACTTAGTGATCAAATGGTCACGGTATTAATGTTGTTCTACCTCAGATACCTCTCTCGGCCGCCATGATTAATTGAGCAGATATGAGAGATTAGGAAGGAATCAAAGAGTAAAATGTGGATTGCCTAAGGCATTCGTCGGGCCTTTCTTTCAAGGCAGAAACTGCGAGGCTTAACTTTATCTCGTCTCGCTCTTCAACCCCGCCACACAGCACTTCATCAACTACAACTAAAAACACCTCGATTTCTGATACAAGTTCTCGCCCTCAGACAAAACTTTACTCCGAGACTTGATGTCCTCCATAGAGAATTTAAAAACTTTTGGTACGGCTTCCCCAGATTGCCTCGCGCTTTCTTGCGCACGACCTCAACCTCAAGGCTTACCCCAGCCTGTCTTCGAGTTGTTTAACTAACTTTCATCGCCATACAGACCCCTTCGCCGAAGCCGACGAAGATACAGGAGAGACTAAACAGTCGCAGAATTACATACATATTCGCATTCAGCGTAAGACATCCCTTCAGAGAGTCATCGAAGTTGCGCGGCACAGCCCTGATTTTAAGCGCCACACTTGGAGATAAGCCTGCTGACTTCTGTTGTTTGAATAGAGCGCAATGGTCGTAAGACTTTGACGACTGTCCAAGGTCTACCTAAGAAGTTCGACCAGAAGAAGATCCTCAAGGTCATCAAGAAAAAGTTCGGTAGGTTACCTTGAACGTGTGAACGTTTCTATCTGACAAAGCATAATAGCTTGCAATGGCACCATTGTCGTCGATACTGAGATGGGCGAGGTGATCCAACTTCAAGGTGATCAGCGCAAGGATGTCCAGGAATTCCTCACCGACAAGAAGGAGGGTTTGGAGCTTGATGCCAAGACTATCAAGGTACGGAAAATTCCTGCATAACATATTTTCACTGCCTGACATCTCTAGGTCCATGGTTTCTAGAAAACCATCGTCTCGCCCCACGAGCCATCGTCGCGAGGAGCCTCGATAGAAGAGTCGCACTCAAATTATCCACCGTCTTCTTGCCCTTGCCCACCTCACACGATGATGTCGAATTACCTCGTACTTACGAATTGCTTCGATTGGGGCCGATGATACCCGCATTCTTTACAGAACGCACTCGTGATAAAGGGAATGGTTTCGGAAGGGTTTTCTACTTCTGCTATTGAATCGGAATTTGCGATTTGCTCTCCTTACAGCATGTGTAACAGCAAGGATTCTGCTGGCCTGTGCTTTCCCAGAGGACGGAGGCTTCGTGTAGACTCTGGCAACCAATATGGAAAATACACATTACAGCCCTTTTGATTTCAAACTGTGACATTCTGTCTTAGTTTCTCAAGGTTACATATCCTCACCTACCATCCTCAGCATTCCCACCCCTAACTTCACAAATTCCCAGCCTTGCTTGATAAATATGAACAAGGGCACAGGTGGGTCATTCGATCTCGTCCTGAGACCATTAGTATATGCCATATATGTCGATGTCCCGGCGCATTGCGTTTTGAGTTTAGGAGCAGGCATTCTAAAAGGACAATAGCCAGACTATATGGAAATTTCCCTTACAAGTGTAATTGCAGTAACAAACTGACCATGCTTATAAAGCTGGCAATAGAGAACACAGAGATGGACAGAGATGTCTCTTTCAGGATCGCAAGTCGTGGATGTGTCAAATGGTATAGGAAAGTTAAGGTCTAGATTCTGATCAGAGGGGGTGGACATGGTCTCAACGGGAGTTGGGCACATTATTACGCTGGCTATGCTTATCCAGGCAGGCAATAGAAGTCGTGGGTCTTCAGACCCACCCGAGAGATATAGAACCCAAGATGTTATGTAAGCATTGACTGAGTTAATCGTCAAGAGTCGAACCAGAGTTGCTGTCCGATTTAGCTAAAAGTCGTCATGGAAAAGACATCGAAACAATATACCTTGCGGTGTGTAATTTAAAAGCCTAGAACCATCATTAACTTAGCATTTAATAGTAGAGAGGTAACGGGTGAGCATAGTAGTAAACCACTCACCACCGAGACATCAAGCAGTCTGTGAAATAGAAACTCAGCCATGCAGACGAGCAGCACTTTTCGGTATCAGCCCGATTCTTCGCATTCAAGCCCAAACACCAATGTCCTCCGACCATCCTTCCCATAGATCACCATGATTCATTCATTGGAAAGCCATACCCACAACACTGCAAGGAACACCTCAGTGACCCTGAATCTCTTCTCAACGCTCCAAGGCGCCTCGATATCCTGCCCGCTCTCGTCCAACAAGAGTTCACCCAAGAATGTAAATGCACATCGCAGCCCCCACCACGCGGCCGGCGCAGTACTCAGGGCACGACAGAAGAGTAGGGGTAGATGCCAGTGTTTTTCGACCCCAAGCAATACAGCAACTCTTGGGTGGAGGACAGAGTCTTTCTGATCAGGTTCGGCGGGGTGAAGATTGGGTGGTGACGACGCAGTGTAGGGACTTCGATGCGTCCTGTTTCGACTTGTGGGAGGGCGCCGGGAAGCCAGTCTGAAATGGTCAGGGCATATGCTGCCACATTGCAGTCTAGGTGTTGAGGAGAAGCACCAAGATACAGTTGTGCATCAAAGCTGCATTCGTTCAAATGTTACAGTACAGTCATATTCCTGATCAGTGTCGTTTCGCGAATTTTAGCCGAAAAACACAACTTTTTTGAAAACACCAAGTGAAATAACCAGATCTCTTATATCTT